>VZTQ01005321.1:37740-160964 GCA_013400755.1 Pelecanoides urinatrix
TCCTTGGCTCTCCTTCTGTCATTAATATACTTGAAGAAGCTCTTCCTGTTGTCTCTCACAACAGTGGCCAGGTTGCGTTCTACCTGGGCTTTTGCCTTTCTAATTTTCTCTCTGCACGACCTAACGAGATCCCTGTACTCGTCCTGAGTAGCCTGCCCCTTCTTCCAAAGGAGATAAACTCTCCTTTTCTTCTTGAGTCCCAGCAAGAGTTCTCTGTTCAGCCAGGCCGGTCGTCTTCCCCGCCCATTCTTTTTTTGGCACATGGGGACGGCCCGCTCCTGTGCCTTTAAGACGTCCTCCTTGAAGAACGTCCAGCCTTCCTGGACCCCTTTGCCCTTCAGGACTGTCTCCCAAGGGACCCTCTCGACCAGTGTCCTGAGCAGGCCAAAGTCCGCTCTCCGGAAGTCCGTGGTCAGTACTTGACTGTATTTTGGATTGCACCTTCAGCAGCGCCTCAACTTTTTCCTTCATTTAACACTTTGAAGGAATTTACTTCCAATGCTTGTAGTGTTCTGCAGTCTCTATGCCTTCCTACTGCTGGGAACGGCGAGTCCTGTCAAATTCCTTCCAAAAGCATGTATTGTTCGTATGCCTTTTTATAGTGTCTTGCATCAGATTTTGATCTGTACAAAGCAAGGTTTCCTTTCATACTGTCAGTTTTTGCTGTCATTCCATGTATTACATGTATATATTATTGTGGAGTTTGGATTTTTCACCCCTAGTGGAGTGGGTTATGAAAATATATTTTTACCAGTGGTGGGTGATACCAGTGATGAAGTCTTTTTGTGTAGTCCTAGGATCATATTCGCTTTGTCCATTGTTTTGTCTGCTGTTTTGCATGTTTTCTGGTGTTTAGCAAGCTTTAACTCATTGGAAAAAGCATCTAAAGCCTCTAACACTCCTAGCCTTTGCACAGGCTTTTGTCTTGAGGACAAAGTGGCAGTTTGTCATCCCCTAATTTCACTCTGTCTAGTTAACGCTGTTTCCAGGTCTGATATTTTTCATTTATATGCAATGCTAGCTCTGAAAACCATAGTCTATTAGGTCTCCAAAGAAGTTTCTTCTTGATCTAAGACCATGGATATATCTTGTTTTCCAATATTGACTGAGCTCTAGGCTAGGAAGTAACTCCCTAGAAAAATTCTTAGGTTTTGCTCCTCTAGTCTAGCCTCAGAAATACAGGAAAGATAGCCCTGGCTCCTAACATTGTCTGTGGTGTTGAGAAAAGTGAGGCAGCGTTTTATGAGGCTGAATTTGAAATGGTGATGTCATGACAGTCTGTAGCCTGTGCCTCTGCTAGGAGGCATTTGACCACCATTCACAACTTGGCTTTGGCTTACTACCCCAAGGTTATTGGTTATTGTATGAAGTTTATTTAACTAGATCAACACTTTAGATACCTGCTTAATTTGATTTATTTTAAAACTGGCATTTTTAATCTCACTGCTAGCACAACCAATCAGAAGCTCTGGGCTGCTGAACTGCAGAAGACTATCTCAAGAGATTACAAGTATGTGCTGCTGGCTTCTGAGCAGTTGGTGGGCGTCTGCCTTTTTGTGTTCATCAGGCCCCAGCATGCTCCTTTTATCAGGTCAGTGAATGCACAGCTGTGCCCAAGTTGGGTCAGCTTCAGTTTGCTTTGTATTGCAAGCTAACATACAAGTGTACTAAGAAGCATATGGGGCTCTAAAAGAGCTGTTCCATCTTCTGGGGAACTAGTTGCTTAAATTCTTTTATCTTAGTTTTTAAATGCCTCATCAGTTGCCAAGAAAGCTTGAAAAGCTTGTTAGCTGGTCAATAGCTGTTGGCATTTTTCTGAAATAGCTCAGTGGCCTTACTGCTGAAATAACAATGTGGAAATGTTCTCTTGCCAACATAATGTCATATTCAGACATACTTAAAGCTGTTAACTTGTGTGCCATTGTATTTGAAGGTTTAATAGTTGTTTAACTCTTTCAGGGATGTTGCTGTTGATACTGTAAAGACTGGCATGGGAGGAGCCACTGGTAATAAAGGTGCAGTAGCAATTCGGATGTTGTTTCATACATCCAGTCTTTGCTTTGTCTGCAGTCATTTTGCTGCAGGGCAATCACAAGTTAAAGAGAGAAATGAAGACTTCGTAGAAATAGCTCGCAAGCTCGGTTTCCCAATGGTAAGCAACAGCGTTCAAATTCCATAACAAATGAGAAGTTAAACCCTTTGAGCTCCAGCAGTGTCATCCAAAAGCTCTATTTATTTTTTTCCCCTCCCCAGATTCCTGTGGAAATCAAATTTCCTTGGGTTAGAGGTTTTTATTAAAATAGATGATTGCAGAAAGAATAGACCTTTCCAGTGAAATGACTAATGGAGATGATGAAGCATGAAATCACTTGCATTAGGCATCAAGGATTTAGCATAGGAAAGAGACCTTTTAGATTCCTGACATGCAGTAGAACTTCTGTAGGCACTGAAGTTAATGAACTACAAGAAAAAAATTCATGGGAAACAGCACTATTTTCAGTACATAAGAATGATTTTTGCTCACTCATTTTAACTTCTTGTTTACTCATTTTTGTCAAGTTGGATTGTACAGTTCTGTACCATATTTTCATAAACAGTTATCAAACTCCCAGTAAATACTTGATTATTTTATCAGTGTGACAAAATGCTCCCTTGAGACTTAAAGCTGTCTTAAATTTTGTGGTCAAACTGTCCTTTGTTAGTTTCTATGGCACTGTGCAGGAGTCTGACATCTTATTTTACAGGGTTTTTTCATTTCTAAGTTTGTCTCCATGGTCATGTTTCAGTTTTTCTTGAAAGTACTGTATTCTTATGGTCCCCAGAAACAGCTTCTTAAATGCTGCTGTTTTAATCTGCCAGTGTATCTGCTTTGATTTACTTAAGGGCAATGGAAAAAACAAAACAAAGAAGGAAGTAAAAGTTCTCACTTGAAATCCTAGGCTTTGTTTAAACTAACAGAGCCCTTCTGTCTCTCTCTAGCCATGAAAATTGTATGTAACTGAAAAGTCTTCAATTAAATCTGAATAATAAAACCCTTGATTTGCAGTTTGTTAGAATATTGTGCCACAAGATCCCAGGGTAGTGTTTTGTTCTCTTTTTTAACCTCTTTGTGACACAGGTAGCAGTCATCATCTTAGAGCAGACTGCTAAAACAGAAGTAGAAAGATGAAGAATTTTAGAATCCAATTCAGATGATTCATGTTTCTTTAGAAATGCACACTACATAAGAAATGTTACTACTTCTTTCATATTCTATATGCGTGAATACCATAGTTGGCTATGTTGTTCTAACCATATGAACACTAAATACAAATATGTATTTCAGTTGTCCTCATTATCCAGAAATTATGCATATTTTACAGTTAAAAACTGAACTTCTGCACATGGAAATCGTAAATTTGTCACTTGCTTGTTTTTAACTTCATTGTGTGCTTCTGTTTTACAGGGAAGGATGCTCTTTTCCCATGACTATATTTTTTGGTGTGGTGACTTTAATTATCGAATAGATATTCCAAATGAGGAGGTTAAGGACCTAATACGACAACAGAACTGGGATCCCCTTATAGCAGGAGACCAACTTATCAATCAGAAAAATTCTGGACAGGTATCTTAAAAATGTTACCACACTTAGGAATACTTTATTTTTCTTTTTGGCTTTAGCAATTTTCTGTGGTGCTTCTGTAAATATGTATCCTCAGCAGGTTTTACTTAGCACTTTTGACCAGGTAGTGGTATGGAAGTGTGGGACATAACAACATTTAGTAACTTATTCATAGTAACTGAAGAGGCAGTGATACAAATGCAGTCATTAGCTGTAGGAGTGAGGTTTTTCTTTCCCTCCTGGAAAAAAAAAGGAAACTCTATCATCTTTTTAGAACTTTGTGTTGGAGTTTACTAATTATAATGTGTTTCTTTTTATCAGGTGCAACTATTTTAAAAAATATTTATAGAAGTTCTTTTGGTAATGTTACTGTTTACTTTAAATTGCTGCAGTAATAGGTCTAATGCTGTTACTGTCATTCTGTTGGAAAAGGGAATAGTCCAAACAGTAGCCTTTTTACTTACAAAGAAAAAGAGTATGGAATAGCAAAGTCTGAAGAAAGCTTCAGATTCTAGATTTTTAGGGTTTCTTTGGAAGCAGCACGTAGCAATTAAAGGAATATTTGTAATGAATCACATTTTGTGTGAAAGTGTGTATTCTTTCCAGCTTTACGTGGGAATGCTGTAGATGGTAAAATGAGAGACAATCCTCTGTTGTTAGTTTTGTCTGTTTGCAAGCACTTCGATCATAAGCAGTGTATTTTCTGCATTAGAGTGCTCTTGCACTTGTGCTGGTGTCTGGTGTGCCAGAAGGGAAAACACTGGAGGGAAAACACTTGATAATTTTTAATTTTTTTTTATAGCCCAGTTCCTAGAGAAAAAGAGACGTACGTTCAAATGGGCAGACAGCATGATTGTCTGTTAATTCGACCAACACAAGAGACGTGTAGAGATCTTAGGGACACTTACAGCAGTTATAAAGCTGGAAAGATCTATGGAAAATACTGGAATATGAAAAAGACTTATAATAGTCTCCTGACTGGGGAGAAGAAGGGGTAGTATTGCACTGTTGGGGTAATATTCCATTATTTGTAAGTGGCTGGCTGGGCAGTAGGGGGTATCAGCTGGCTAGTGAGGGTAGCTCCACGGTTGTTGCATGTGGCTGTTAACCGGTGTATCCGCTGTTCAGGAAAGGCATTTACATAGCAACATTCTTCATAAAAGTAGATTAAGAAATAATTACTGAAGGCAAAGAAAATAATAAATTGTCTCAGAAGTTGCAGATCTTCTGACATTCTAACATTGATCTTCTGACATTGATTTTTAAATTGACTGGATTTCAATTTATATTTCCAACACGAAAAGCAGGCTAAACTGTCATTTGATGCAGACTTGACTATAAGATCTAAGTTAGATTTATATTTTACAGATCTCTGATGTGAAGTAAAACTGCCCATACAAGATTAAACTCAAGACTGGAGCTGGTTAACTAAAGGGTTTTTAGCTTATGTCTATTTTAAACACTTAAGGAGTGAGCAAATCTCCTGGCCTAAGGTCTTGTGTCAGTTGGCTGTATCTGTTTATGTTGCAAAGTACCTAACGGGTTTTTTGATTCCTTTCAGTTGACTCTCTATCTCTAAATACCATACTTACTCTTGGCAGATAATTTCACATAATATCTCTTTTTATTCTGTTTTCCTATTCACTTGAGAAGAAATGTGATATTTATTATCTCTCTAATCTTTCAGTTCATATTGAATGTATTAAGGACTCTTTAATTTTCTTTTTTTTTTTTTTTCCCCTTAAGTCCTATTTGTTCGTAGGACATCTTGTGTCAATTTGTGGGAATGCTTTGCATGTTCAGATAGGTACATAAAATATAAACCTTAATTCCTAACTTTTACTGACACATGAGCAACTAACCAGCTAATTAAAGTGCTGTGGACAGTATCTGTATTCTGGATGACCTCAAGTTCTGAACGACATTGGAGGAACAGTAGGTTGCTCATGAGCCTGGGTTTGAAGATACAAATATTGACATACTTCTGTTTAATGATGATCTGTCTGGGTCACTATTTAGTCTTAGTGACAAACGTAGAATGTTTTCAGCAGATAAAATTTGGAGAAGGATTCATATTATAAAATGACTTTTTTTTTTTTTTTGAGATGTATATGGAGGTTTTCACTGTTAGAAAAGAGAATTCTGATTAGTTTCAAGCTGTTTCCCATCTGTTTCTGTCTTCTGGCATGACACATAGCTGCTTTGTTTCTTACAGATTTTTAGGGGATTTTTGGAAGGGAAAATAAATTTTGCTCCTACATACAAATATGATCTGTTTTCTGATGACTATGACACCAGTGAAAAATGTCGCACACCGGCATGGACAGATCGTATTCTTTGGAGAAGAAGAAAATGGCCTTTTGACCGATCAGGTTTGAGTGCTTCCTTAAATTGTTTCAAGTGTTCTTTTAACTGGCTTATAGAACCCATTTAGTGACATTCACAGTGCCAGTGGTTCTGAGCTTCTATCCCTGACTTTGTATGAGACAGAAAGCTTATAATAGCATCTGCAGTAAATACAGTGATGCTGAACAGGAGGATCAAGAATCAGATACCAGTTACTGGTATTTCAGTAGTTCAAAAGGAACTTTTGTGTTTTTTCTGTAAAATGCTTGGTTTTGGTTTACTTTCCTTTTTCTCTTTTTACAAATAGCTTATTTTTTAAAGCATATTCTTGCAATCACTGTGTTTTTCCCCTTTTGTTTTCATTAATACTGCATGTAGCTGAAGACCTGGATCTTCTGAATGCTAGTTTTCACGGTGACAGTAATGTCCCTTATACATGGAATCCTGGTACTTTGTTGCACTATGGAAGAGCAGAGCTGAAAACGTCTGATCATAGGTTTCAGTTTTATTTTATACATTACTTCCTAATCATTGAAGATTTAATATTCATGTTATATATTTTGTTGTTCAGATACTCTGCTTACAGGTTTTTCATGTGTATTCTTTTCCAAGGCCTGTGGTTGCATTGATTGACATTGACATCTTTGAAATTGAAGCAGAAGAGAGACAAAAAGTTTATAAGGAGGTGATTGCAATGCAAGGACCACCTGATGGTACTGTAATGGTCTCCATCAGAAGTTCTTCAGCAGAAGAAAATTATTTTGATGATAACTTGATTGATGACCTTCTTCAAAAATTTGCAAGCTATGGTGAAGTTATACTTATAAGGTTAAAAAGACTTTTTACTTTTAATCTCTATTCCTCTTCATTGTTCCCACCTAGTTCCTGAATAAAGTTACTTTCTTAGCGGGCATTTCAGTTATGATCTGCTTAATTTTTAACATTTAGATTTCAACTTTAATGTCTTTACAGTTGAAAATTAGTTTTACATACCTGTATATGTCTCAGTTTTCAGACGTAATTTTTCTAGATACTTTATTTTTGACATAGAGTATCATATTGACTTTGTCAAAAATCAGTCAGAGTTAAAATTTTTTATTGATGTAATTTTATACAGATTTTGTATTCTAAAATTAGGTTAGTAGTTTTAAATGAACTGAAGATGAGAGGATCCCTGTGAATGTTGCATTTTCACTAAGCTGTTAATTGAACTATAAGTGTTTTGGTATTTTGTTTGGGGTTTTTGGGGGGTGGTTTTGTTTTGTTTTTTCAGAAGACTAGGAGCATAGTCCCAAGTCCACAGTGTGATGTAACGTGGAACACCTAATACAAATATCTAACCTGTAGCCACACAATTACTATTGAATGTGTAATTGTAGTCACGTAATTTTTAAGAGGACAGTGCTTTTGCTGTGTGATATGTACCTGGTTCTCTTTTGCTTTTCTTTTTTTTTTTTTTTTTTGTTGCAAGGATACATTAAATTATAGCTTATTAGCCAATTATACGTATTTTAATGAACTTTAAAAAATGATTCTTCTCCATCAAATGAAACACTGAAAAACCTTTAAGATAAGAGGCTTCAAAAGTTAGTAAGTAGGATAAAGTATTTTAATTACTGTTTCCAATGGACTTTGCAGGTTCGTGGAAGACAAGATGTGGGTAACATTTTTGGAAGGAAGCTCTGCTTTGAATGTTATGAATTTGAATGGTACTGAGGTAATGTAAAAATTACTGAACTTTCATATAGCAAAAGAAGATCTCACTTTTTAAAGAATACTTGCGTGTGTTGGGTTTTTTGTTTATTTTAATTCTTAAAAGTTTTTCATATTCCACACTAGACTGTTGCATTAATTTTTTTTTTTTTACTTTTAATACACATAGCATTATGTTGAGTTTCAAAAGCCAGCTGAGAGAAGTACCAAACTTAATTTATTTTTAGGAAGAGGACTGTTAGAGAAATGAAGATCTCGTATTGAGGGGCATCTTCATCAAATGAGGGATTTTTAATTGTTTGGGGTTTTTTTTTTTTTTATGATTTAAGAAGCAGAGTTTTTACCTTGAGTTTGTAGTATGAACCAGTTTATCATATTTATAGCCTGCAATTATTTAAAATTCAGCACTGCTCTACTGCAATCACTTAAAAATGTCAAAGTTTCAGCTCTCATTAACTTCTGTAGGGCCAGTATTTAATCTTTGTAAAAATTTTAATTTTCATGTTCAAATTTTTACTGATCTATGTTCCTGTTAAGACTTAGATTCTGTAATGTGATGTTTGCAGATGGATCCTTGCATCTGCTGAGAGTTTCACTGACAGTCCATGCAGGATGGGGGCTCAGTGTCATGTGTCAGTTTGCAGAATGAAGGCCTGCTGTTTTATCAGTCTCTAAAAATGACTTTATTAATGTAGTTTATAAGCAAGTCTGTTTTTCTTTACCAAGAGTAGTGTTTCTATAGGGAAAAAGAAACCAGAAGCTTTCCTATTAACTGAAAAGGAAAATCTTATGAGATAAGTTGTTAATTTTTCTTTAGAAAAATATTAAATAGTTGTTATTAGCAGTTTAAACTACATAAATGTGCTTAATTACCAAAATGAAGTGAAAAGCGTAATTATTTTTGTGATGTCACTGTCATTGTTTACTCCCAGAAATTCTGATAATCTTATTTGTAATATTTTCAGTAATTTTTTTTTTGCTTTTTAAATCTAGAATGCTGAATTTTAATGTTCCTATTCTTAATTTCTGCTTTGTGCATACCTTTTTGGCAATTCAGCTACTAGGAAGGATTATAACCATAAGCTTGAAAAATCCAGATTGGATCAGAAGTTTGGAAGATGAAATGAACCTAGAGAAAATTAATATTGGGCTGCCTTCGTCAACAAGCTCTACTTTGCTTTGTGAAGATGCTGAGGTTACTGCAGACTATGATATGGAAGGTTTGTTGAAATAAAGTATTCCTTGTTTTGAAATGCATACAGTCCTAAATAATGTGGTTAATTTAATGCATATATCAATACTTTAATTTAACAAGTGTACGCCCATCTAAAACAGATAAATTAGAAATCCCATTATTTCCAATAGTATCTTGGCAACTTGTTGAGTGGTCTCAGTTTGCACTGTATCTCTTGGTTTTACTAATTTGCTGACATTCTCTTTATTCTTCACACTTTATCCTGTGACCTACTTTCTCAGGGTCACTTCATTCAGACAACTTTTACTGTTCATGGAGGCACCCTATAAGCAGGACATACACAACTTCAGAGTGCAAAGCAATTCTTCTTTTGCCAATACACATAATAGATTAATAGGACTAATGAACTCCTATGCTAAGCATTGATATGCTTACCACCCCGAAGAAGACACCTGGTGAGCCTTTGACAGGCAGGTCAATATGAGTCAGGCAAGGAAACCTTCAGCCTCTGTTGCTCCTGGGAACAGGCTGATCTTTGGCATTGATGCGTTGCAGTTTTCTGGTCCCCTGTTTTTTGTCGGTTTTGGTTTTTCCCTGAATGGTTTTTATATTTTTTCATGTCATACTTTTCTAGTAGAATCCTCAAGTTGCTGAATATCACTGTTGCAGTAATTGTGCCTCTGCATTTTTGCTTTTCTTTACTTGCATGTTTCTAACCTATGTCACAGCTTATTTTTTAATCTATTAGTTAATTTTTATGAAAGGTCTGCTTCACTCTCTTCTCCACATGAAAATATATTCTTCTTATATCCTTGGCAAGTAAAACAGCTGTTTTTCGAACAGCAGCAAAAAAAACCCCTGCACCTTGCCTGCTTACACTTCCTGTGTGTATTGCATTTCCATATGTATTTTACAGGGTCGGGTTTTTTTCATTTCTTGAACAGATGTACTTTCTAGATGTAATCATTGTGTCTATATTGATTTATTCCAAGTCTGAGTAGCTCATTTGCTTTGAATTTCTATCCAAGCTCCTTAGTGGCAAACATTACATTGCAAAAGTTTCAAGAAAAGAGGTGGCAGCTATGTATGCTGGGAGGAGTAGACCAAGGTTTTTTTGTACAGGTATTTAATAAAGGAAGATATGCTTTCATAAGGGTACAGATATGGGAAACCTCTATGAAAAGTTGAAATTTGCGTTAGTCTTGGTGTCATAAGATAATTCATCTGTTTTCCAATGCAGGTAGTAAACAGGACTTTAACAGTTCAGATGCCTGTATGATTGGTTGATTTTATTAATAATCCTACGTGAAATGGTATAATTTCCTTAGAATGTGACATGTCAAATCCCACAAGGCTCTTAAATCAAGAGCCAATACCTAATTAGCAGCCTGGTTACTCTGCTACTGCTGAGCAGTGCAGCGTTGAAGTTGGAACTTCTGTAGAACATTGTGTGTCATTCATGTACCTGAAGAGAGAGAAGCCTAGAAGTTATGGAAGAAGGGATTACTATGGTCTTATTGGGGTGTGATGGGATAACTGTCTATTTTAGGCATTTTGAGTATCAACATAAAAATATTCTAAATTGACAGTTTACTTTTCAAAGGCACGTCCATGTTGAACCTTTTTTTTTAAGCATCATTCCACCTTTTCAAACAGAATGTATTACAAATAACAGATACCTTGAAATCCCCTGCCCAGCCTTCTGAAGAATGATAAGTGAAGCTTGCCATCTATTGCAAACCAGGGAAATAATTTTTGAAAGGTCATCTTTGTAAAGCTAATTGTAGATTACGCAACATTACAGTTGGCACGCTATTATAATTACCTGTAATATATATCTATATTATGCATTTGGAGCATTTTCAACTGGTTCGAATACATATGCATTCTTCATGTGTAATTTTATGATGCAAGAATCATACTTGGATTGTTGAGCTAATTCCTTGGAACTTGAGAGCTTTTTTGCAGAAAATCCCATGCCCTGAATCAGTTTATAATTTCCCTACTTTTTAAAATAAGTAACTATTTCTCCCTTTATTTTACATACTTTTTCTCTTTTGGGGTGGGGTTTGTTATTTAGGAGACATTGATGACTATAGTGCTGAAGTAGAAGAAATCCTTCCTCAGCATCTACAGCCAACTTCAAGCTCTGGTCTTGGAACCTCCCCAAGCTCTTCACCGCGTTCTAGTCCCTGTCAGTCCCCTACGCTGTCAGATGGACCTACGCTTCCAGTGAGACCGAGCCGAGCACCAACAAAAACTCCTGGACCACCTGTTTCCTCGCACAGTGTGTATTACATTGCTTGACTGCCTCTATTACTACTATACAATCTGGCAGCTATATGGCCCAGTGGTGGAACACTAGCTTATAGATTATTTTTAACAGAGCTTTTAGATTAATATGAAAGGCTATTCTTGTCATTATCTAGCATTTTACACATAAGTGTAAATCACCTCATTCTTTGTCCTGTTTTCCTAATGGGCAATAGAAGAGCTTTGTTTCATGAGTCTTATTTAGCACACTGTCCACTGATCTATGCTGCTGCAAACTACCTAACTTGCTTTAGTTCTTTAGCATTTCATCATGAAAGAGACATCTCAAAAAGTTGTGTGATTAATAGGCTTTCTAAGTTCATTAGTTTGAAACCTCTGTTCAAAAATTCTGTTGCAGTGTCAGTATAACCCTAGTTCACTTTAGTCATACTCTTCAAATACAGCCCATTTCAATTAATGCTTTTATCAGCTGTAATGTGTAAATTGTAATCAGTAGATTTGTAAATTGGGTGTACAATATGAAATCTTCCATTTAAACACAACTTTAATTTAGTGACAAAGTGGACATTTAGAATTACAGTGTTTTAGAACTATTTATTTCAATGTAATTTGGAGTAACTTTACAAAGACTGCTAAAATCCCTTCAGAATTCCCCTTGTAATGCTTTTTTCCAGAGCACTTAGTTCACAGATAAGGGTCGAAATCAAAATTTGGCACTCTGCAACTTGTAAGAACGTTCAGGATTTCATGAAAAGCATATACTGATAAAAGCATATGAGACAAAAATCTTAATTTAGGAAATCTGCTTCTTTTCACCATTGGTTTATTCCTCTTGTTTTCCCTCTCTCAAACTTCTGTATCATTGTTTCCAGGGCTGGGGACTGACTGTCCTCTCTGTGAAAATAACTTGCTATTAGAAAAGCTTCACTGTGATTAGAATGTACAAGCGATTAATTTTTGCATTGTTTTCTGTCATGTTCTTCAGCTGAATTTCAGCTCAGTACCCAGCAGAAAGAGTCTTCTCAGAGCTTGGAGCCTAAGCGTCCTCCACCGCCTCGCCCCGTTGCTCCTCCCGCACGCCCCGCTCCACCACAGAGGCCGCCTCCACCATCAGGTAATGCAGTGACATATATCAGGTGGTCAGGAATATTTTGTTTCGAGTCTGTGAGATGAATTTTGAAGTCCACACCCAAAGTACATATTGTATGGTTGGTTTTGGGGCTCAATGGAACATACCATTTTTTCACTAAAATGTTTAATTGGCACATTTAATAGCAATAACGGCATGGGAAGTAACAGCATTTTTCAGTACCATTTAAATATTATTGTCTTTGCTTAGTGCATAAGTTTTTTACAATTTTTATAAACTTATTTTCACAGTTTAAAAATGTGGGCTTCCTACAGCAGTGTTTACTCAACACTTTCATTTTTATAGCATCTTCATTTTTAAAATAAAAGATAAATAATCTTGTGCATTCATTGATTTGTATTCCTTTAATTTTGGCATCAGTATGTGTACATTTTATCATGTCCAAGTTTTTAATGTAGAGTTCATCTGGATCATCTGAAAATGTAAACAATTGAGCACTAAGAGAAACTGGATGTTCGGAAGCATATGGGCAACATAGTTAATAACAAACTGACCCTTGTTATTTTTAACTTTCTCATTCTTTGTCTTCTCTCTTACTGTACTGATATTTTTCATTATTGCTGCATTCATTTCTTAAATACTGTAAGGCGGTAGGAGTCCTGCACCTGCTAGAAAAGAATTTGGAGGTAATGATTTTAATTGTTTTCAAATATGACTACGTAGCAAAACTACTATGGTGGTCTGTTGTGAGAATACTTGTGATGATGTCCAAAGGTATAAAAATGGGTAATTCTTGAACGTCTATGTAATTTCTTTCTCAGGGTTTGTATCCCCCTCTGAATTACATTTGATTTTTCAGTGAAAATATATTTCTCCAGAAGTTGGTACATTATAGTCAGAGAGATTAAAGTTTTTCCAGTTTTTTATTACTTTGTCCTGGTCAAAATATACCCAGCTAAATTTTCTGTGAAAGGAGAAACTTGTCTTTAGTTGTGAAAAGGATAGCTTTTTTTCCTCACAGTCCATGACAAGGAGCATTGTAAAATGGATTGTGATTGTAGCTACTTGCAGTGATTATCCATTAATTAATTGTTCAAGTTGAAACTGCTGCTAGTCTGGCCCAGTTTCCCCCGGATGATCACCGGTTAACAGAGAGCTCTAAATCACTGAGCTATATTTGTCTCCAAGCTGAACACTGACATGTGGGTAGTTTATTTTCTGTTTCCGAGTCTGAAATGTGCTCCTAAGCCCTTCCTAGAAACATGAAACATCCTCCATAGTTCTTGGAACTAGTATGTACTTCAGAAACACAAACTTAGCAAAGGAATTTATTCAGTTGCTTTGAAGGCACTTTAGAGCTACAGGTCTTTACAAAGTAACAAAATCCTGAAATAATTCTCCCCTAATTCCTTCCCTTCTGATAACGCTGAGGGCCTTATCAACCCTTCAGGCTAGTTTTGTTTTTTTCCATCTTGATCTGGTTTTGCATGTAATAACAACTCACGCATTCTCAGAAGTGCTGCTTCTTGAAACTAATCTTTGTCCTTTGTCACACGCTTCATAGTTGAGCTGTCCTGCTTGGACTTAAATCAGCTCATCAATACATGGGATAGAGTGCGAATAGTTAGTGGCTCTGAAATACTTCCTTAATGGCTTTTCAGATACTACCACTTGGTAGGAAAGAGGGTTTTTTTAGAAAATAGTTCAAAAGTTTTGAGCAATCTCAGAAAAT
Organism: Pelecanoides urinatrix; assembly: GCA_013400755.1. Classification (NCBI taxonomy): domain Eukaryota; kingdom Metazoa; phylum Chordata; class Aves; order Procellariiformes; family Procellariidae; genus Pelecanoides; species Pelecanoides urinatrix. The sequence goes on from VZTQ01005321.1 coordinate 51,692, forward strand.
AAGTAAACTATTTTACATAATATATAAATATCAGCTAACTTATTCTGATTTCAGGCAGACATATGCATGGCTCTTATGTACAGTTGAGGGGAGGAGGTTATTATGCCAAAGGCATTTCGAATTAGTTAAAAATGCTTAAGTTTTAAAAAATAGCCAGTTATGTATAAATAAAAAATAGCCAGTTATGTATAAACATAACGCACAACATATGTGAGATTTAATTCATTGTACTACTTCAGTCCTATATAGTTTTCTGTGCACTGACACAATCCTGTTTGCCTAGTTTGTCTCAATTGTGCAAAGACCTTCTTTTTTTACCCTCTCTCCCAACATAGCTTTTCATAAAGAATTGTAACTTGCATAAAACTCGCTTTTTATGCAATCTTTTAAGAGAGATTGTAGTATTTTTTTTCATATATTATTCTGACCTAAAGCTCATCCAACTTTTCCTATCCTCTTCATTTTCCACTCATGTGTACATTTATAAGGCATAATGCTTTGCTTTTCAGCGATACCTGAGCTCAGCTCTGAGCAAGCTAGCATAGGACTAGAAACAGTATAAATGTCCATAGTGTGTTACTATGCTTTGGGAAATGGCATCTGTTTCTCTTACCTAGAATGAAGGCTCCTAAAGCACTGTGGAAAATACCCCTTTATCAGACTTTGGTTTTAGACTTATGTAGCACATGCAAAGTGACATTGATCATGTTTTTAAAATGTTGTGCATTTTAAATGTTACTTTTTTTTTTTTTTTTGCTCATGTGTTTTAACCTTTTTTTCTGAGTGCCTCATTCCTCAATGCCCGTAACATTTCTTCTAATGGCTCAGTATGCTTTGAAGATGGGACCAGGATTTGGGCATCTAAGGTTTTTTGGGTTGTGGTTTTTTGTTGTTGTTTGGTTGGTTGGTTTTGGGTTTGTTTTTTTTTTTTTAAGAGTTTGGTCATATTTTACATCAGAAGTAACTCAGAATTCAAGGAAACAAGGCTATGTACTCATTGCAGGGGTTTGCAAAGTGTAGACTTTTCACCTGCTAATACAAAAGATTTCCACTGAGGATTTTATAAGCTCTCAGTTGTTTATAGTTAAAAATTAAAATGTTGCACTCTTTACCTAGGATTTTTTTTAATACATTACAGAGTAAATTCGTACAGAACATTAAAAATTACAAAGGCTGCCAATTGTCAATTACTTGAAGTTCAAAAATAACATTTGTTTTGTTTTTTGTTCCATTAATAATATTAGTCAGACTTCTCCTGATTAATGCAGGAAAGGCTTATAGTTGTCTTTTATTATTGGTTTAAACTGTTAAAATGAGGTTAAGATTGGGTTAAGATTGAGAGAATGCACAGTATTTTCAGTATATGCAATAATTTGGGTAAAATGCATTACACTTTCACTGTGATAATCCTCCAAATAAATAAAATCAACCTAGAAAATACAATAATGAAGTTGACATTAAAAGAAATGCAAGTATGTTAAGCTATGAAAATACATGCACCCAAGCAGCAAGTACTTACTAGCGTACACTGATATTTATAGTCACACATTAAACTTAGCCTTGCAAGAACCATTCAACATCTTTATTTTGTTCCTGTAGCTTTTCTTTTTTTCAGAGCAGAGTTCAGGTTGTTTGGGTGCATTAGGATACGGCAGTCATTCTGAAAGTTTTTTTTTGTTGGTTTGTTGTTTTTTTGGTTTGTTTTTTTGGTTTGTTTTTTTTTTTTTTAATGAAGATGGAATGTTCAGTAATGGAGGAAACAGGAAGCCTTAATGCTAAAACAGTAAATGCATTGTTCAAATGTAGGCAAATGGCCTAGATTTCTCATGTATATCTATATATACACACACACATATACACACACACACGTGCTCATATATGCACATTTTACTTTATAAGAAGTTGGGGTTGCTTTATTTTCCATTAAGCTAATGTGTAAATGTAATCTTTGCAAAACATGCAGTTCTGTCTAAAAGATGTCAGGGCATAAGTTGCAGTTTGTTTCTGTATAAATCCAAGCCCTTTCCTTAAAATACTATTTAAAACAAGTATGCAATATCTTTACTTGCAAAATACAGTTTCAAACTGCAATGGAGATTTCAAGCTATATACAGACTATAGTAACAGTTTAAAATGATACCCAAAAATGTGTTTCAGGTTCAGATGTACGTTTTTCATTGTCCTTAAGATTACAATCTTCCTGCAATGCCAATTGTGATTGCATTATCACAGCACCATAATTTTGCTTTATCAGTGTTGAAGGGTATTATTAGTAAGTGAAATTTGGGGTATTTGACCTTTATGGCCTTTCTCTCCCATATGATGAATAATTTTAAATTTGCAAAACCTTTTAAAATCCTCAGGCACATAAGTCTTCCTCTGTATGGTACACCAACATAGGAACATGTCTATGTGCCACAGTCAAAGAGGTTCTCTGCCTTCCTTCTCCTGAAAGGAGTTGACTTTATTAATCATCTTGCATAAAACAAGATTTGCTTAACAAGAGCATCCTGAAAATACCCATTCAGAGTATGGGCTGAGTTGAGCTTTGGGAGAGGAAAGTGCAGATGATCTGTGAAATGAACAGGCTAGTTCCCTACTCTTGGAGAGGTTTTATTGTGTCCATTTCCATTAATATTCTGAGATGAACAGTTAGCTTTATGTCTCTGTAACCACAGAGGGTTCAGAGGAGTGTCCTGTACTCTGTTGGGCTCCTCTCCACCTCCTTTTATTTTCCTCCAGTTAGCAGGTAGGCTTCTCATAGCCTATGAGTTACCACTTCCTTTCCTCCCCCAGGGTTCCTCTGGGTTGCATGGGAGAAGGGCAGAGCTAGTACCTGAAAGGAATGAAATGTTCTCAGGCAGTGCTCTCCTCCTTACAAAGGCTCTCTGCTCATCCCTCCTCAGTGCTGCTTCTCTTGCAGAGAAGTTCACTGTCAGAAACTTTTGTGATGGAAATCTAATGTTAATTGGCAGAGCCTGGAACTCACCCAGAATATGTAACATATGCTAGTATTTAACATCTTTGAACCAGATGTTCAGCAAAACCAGAGATCTGACATCTCTGGAAATAATCACATACCAGCCTCATCTGCAACCTTCACTCTTCCTACTCTGAGTGACACCTCCACCCATATCTGACAAAATTCACAGCACTCTTTCCAGATCATAGAGAGCTCCTGAGCAGATACCACACATTGGCACATGATGAGAAAGCATGAGGCTGTGTCATCGCTAAGGCAAAAGTTGCTTTTAAGGTAGGCTTCTTGAACACTGGCTCCCTTTCCTTCCTCTATACTTGAGCCACTCCAGAGTTGCCAGATATTACTGATACTTTTTCCTATGCGCATGCCTTAAGGATTTCTCCTTGCATACCGTCTAGTGTTATCTATGTCCTGCCATGTTTTTACCATACAATTTTATGGACCCAATATATGCTTGATCGTATTGCAGAAATAAAATAATTCAGCATGGTTATGCATGATTGAAAATCTTCTTTCTCTTAATCTGAACTATAACATCTACACAGTTGATACAGCTTTCCCAAGTACCGAGTGCTGCTTGGAGATAACTTAATGATACAATTCTGTAGGATGCAATACATTATATAAAGTGGGAAACTTATTTCTTCCATAAAATTGCTTATTCAAATGTAGTCTTGGCAGAAACGTACTACGTAGTATTCTCCTAAATTACAGGAAGCAGACTTAATGTTGCAGGGTATAACTGATATACCTGTTTATTTTCAAGTGTTTGAGTATAGGTATGTGCTCTGTTTTAGAAGAGTTTCAAGACTGACATTTAATATCATTCTGAATTTCCAAAAGTTTGTGGAGAGTGAATACTGAAGAAATTAAATTCTCTTTCAACTGTAACGTAAAATTGAAATAATAGCATGTTTCTAAACATCGTACTTGCTGATCTCTAATTCGTATCAGTCTGGTTTCCCCATGCTGCTACAAACAGTTATCTCCTACAAGTAACTACAATCTAGCTAGGCCTTTTTTAAATTATGTAAAGGTGTCTTGTGGCAGTGTTCTTTCTGGTTTTACTTTCTCAATCTACTGCTTTTCTTATGCAATGTACAGCTTCTCTTCTTTCTCTGAAAAGGTCTTGGAGCTCCTCCCAGTCCTGGGGTAGCTAGGAGAGAAGTAGAAGGTAACATAATCATTTTTGTATTCTAGAAATGGATTTCTTATTTAATACCTGAGTAATATTGTTGCCCTTGTAATACTAAAGGTGGTTTCAGGAAGGTATTTATTGTGTAGGATCTTTCTTCTTTTATTTAACATAGTTTTCAGAGAGCCAAGTTGCTTCCTGTTTTTCAGTGATGGTGTGAATTGTTATAGAAGGCAGTCTTCATTTATGAAAAATGAAGTGAAAACTTAGACTGCACTAATCAAGAAGCATGCTTTCAAGGCTGACTCTCAGAGGAACCTGTAGCTGACTAATTGCTAGAGTAAATACTACACCTGTAACAAATCAGGAATCTAGGACGCCTAATTTTTCATAAAGAACGACTTATGTTCATATATTTGGGGGAGATAAACTTCCATTTAAATAATTTAGCCTATAATTCAATATTTTGTCTCTTTCTAAAGAGCACAGTGTAGTTATTTTGATTCTGATACCTAAATGTATCAGAACATAAATGCATTTATGAGAAGCATTTCTCTTGCATTATTCTAGTTGGAGTATGTGCGCATAATGCTGAATGGGTCCTGTTTTAGCCATGCCAACAGAGTCATGTTTTTGGGGTTCTTCCTATCCAGGAATGTGTCCCTTTGTAGCAAATATAGGTATGGCAATAAAAGTCCTAATATAATCACAGTCAAGATGTCCTCCTGTATACTACAATTAATTTTGGCTATATTGCGCATTCATTTTTCTACATTGGCAAAATCACTATATGCATAGAATAGTTCAGGTTGGAAAGGGCCTCTGGTGGTTATCTAGTCCAACCTCTTGTTCACAGTAGGGTAAACTGGCAGCAGGTTGCTCAGGGTACGAGTTGCTTTATTGAGAACTGTACCCAGAAACCCATTCTAACCGGTCTAAGAAAGCAGGGTTGTCTGACAACGGGAAGCCTATTTGATAAACTAAGTGTCTTATGTACCACAGAGTATTCCTTCCAGTTACTGTAACTGACATGATGATTTTACCTTCCTGGGAGATAGGCAACAAAAACACAAGCCAGAATCCTAAACCTCTTTGCCTGTTAGAAATTGTGCACTTGTCTGAGGTAAAGGAAATTTTTTCATATCTTGCACTTCACAACTTGAATGTTGCATACAAGGTTGTCATTAGCATCAGCATGTAAATCTGGAGGTTGGTGCTGTAATATATTTATCCCATAAACAAAAAGAGTAGGTTCAGGAACTTTGGTGTAGATGCTGTAGATTGCTGAACCATGTATAATTACAGATGCACTCTACTGATCGCATGATTTTTTTGAATCAGCGTGTTACATAAGTTCTTTTTGTTTTAAAGACTGCTGTTAGAATATTTGCAGAATATACTGCAAAAGAAAACAACTTCTAGCGCGATCAAGAACACAGGGTACCTGTACACGTGGGCATCTTTAGCTTGCAACAAATAGGAGATGATTTGACTTAATTTGTAATTAGAAGGGTCAAATTACTTCACATGTGCCATGGGATAAGAGTGTGCTAGAGTAGCAGCTTAGCTGATGGATAGACTTTAATATTTAACAACTTTAAAAAAAATTACTGATGTCTTTTTACTCCCATTTCTATTAGTGATAATGTACCACTGCCGTATAATACCCGTTTGTAGCTTACCTAACAAAGATAATCTAATTTTTTTTCCATGCTTCAAAGCACAAAAAAGTCCTGGAACACAAAGAAAAGATAACTTAGGTAATACAGATACATACTTTGTACTAATTATAATACAGAAATAAGTTAATTTTGAAATATGTTCTAAGTCAGCAATCTCTAATATCTGTTCCAGTTCGTAATCAGCCTCCACCTTCAACTGGAATTTCAAGTGCAGGAACTGCTGGATATGGTACAACCAGACCGGTAGGTATTCTGTCTTAAAATAATTTTCCTCCTAAGTTTCTACAGTTTATTATGCTGGTGGTGGGTTTTTGTAAGTCACAACAGATGTAAGAAAACTGCAAAATTGACTAGTCATTTTACAGCTTATATGAGTTAATTCCCTCAGCAATTCTTGTCTGTTGACTAAAAATACTTCAGAATATACATACTGGACATGACTTTATTGTTTTGCACTCTATGCAGTCACTTCATAGGCTCCCAAATAATTCCACATCTTATGTCCACTTTCAAATAACTACAAAGTGCAAAGTTGTTCTTTGTTCCTGTTGACTACATTGCTGATTTGGCATGATAAAATGTGTTATCTTGTGTGCTGAAGTGTATATCCTGGTGGCAGTTAATTTCTTGCAGGCAGTTAATTTATTATAGAGGCAGTTGATGTATTATATTGCTGATCACTCAATATGTAATGGAATCTTGTACGTTGTTTTAAAAATTAATTTTGATAAGGGTCTTCATGTAAAGGTGAAACATTCAACTATTTCAACAAAACATTCAACAAACATTAGTTCTGCATTTCATTCTTTATTTGTGGAACTGAACTGAAGGAACTGAATGAAGGATTTATGGCGCTTGAATGCTTCACTAGAAGCAAGAAATCAAGAGATGGAGGACATCTGCCTTATTTCTCTTAACAGCAGCAAGTAGGAGCCTTGCGTTACGGAAGGAGAAAGTGTTTTAATAGCTATAGGTCTTAAAGAATTACTAAGAAATGGTATTGTTTGTTGATAATTCTTCAGATTTTGCAGCATATTTCAGAGATAATTTTTGCAGCAGCATGAAGGACTTTTCTTTCTGTATCTACATCAACCACAGTATTTGTGCTTACTTTGTTCCCTTTGCTGTGGCAGTTCCAGGTTCTTTAACTCAGATCATACCTCTTTATACCTGGACATTTTATAGACTAAAAAGCAGCAAAAGTTGGCTCTTTCTTATCAGTTTCTTGGTCATTAGAGAACTTTTTTCCTTCTCTAAGGCATTTCACTGCTCTTATTGGGATAACGTTCATGACACTGACAGGATGGAGAGCACAGATATGAGTCTTTAGTAAGGCTAAAAAACATTATGCTTGCATGAATGTCAGTGGGATAGATACTGATGAGGTTTCTGACCTATCTACAAATATGGCACCTCTTCTTTAATGCTGTATCTTTCTTTCAGGTAAAGTAATATACCAGTTGTTGTGAATGAGAGAGAGAGAGTGTGAAGAAGCCTTTAAAATAAAGATGCAGCTAACCACAAGAGTTTAAGTTAAATCCATGTAAATTTGTTTTATAAAAGATTGTAGAGTCCTTTTCCATTTTTCAAATGAGTAAGAAACAAAAGAACACTGCCAGCTGTGCAGAGATGTCATAGTTCTTGTAGAGCTTAAAGGAGTCGTAGCTTACTGGTATTGCCATTTCTATTGTACTCTTGTACAATATTGAAACCACTGAAAACTATTGTTGAAAGCCACCATTGAAATCACTTTTTGCTGATTCATTTTTCTCAGAGATTGATTCTCACAATGAACAGTTCTTGATCTTTGCACTTTTTTGTTATTTTCCCAGAAATGTAAAACGCCCGCTTCTAAAATTTGGATAAAGAAAACCTGGTATACACAGGAAAGAATGTATTATCACCATGCGCCTCCCTTTTTTTTTTTTTTTTTGGTAATCTGGAGCCAGCACAGAATTTGCCATTTCTAAATCAAAATAATTCAATAAAAAAACCAGGCGTACAGAAGAGACACAGGCTGAACTACAGTTAGAGCTGCTTGCCTGTTTCCAGAAGGGACCACGGTACTGCAATTGCCAGCATAATTTGACAAGACAAAGCTGACTGCATCTCTTCTTTTGCAGATGTTGAGATTTTCTTTAAAAAACACCTAAGCAAACAAAAAAAACCCTACAACAAGCCAAACAAACAAATCTAATAGAAGGTCTGAAAAAACATCTTCTAAGATCTGCTTGGCTTTTCAAACCTTAACTCAACCCTTGTTTGGATTTCCTAACTGACATTGCTTCTTTCTTTTTTTCTCAGTTTGTTTTTTGGGCAGCATTTCATTTCATGGATTTCAGGACCAGGGACAGTAGTCACGGCGGGTGCTGCTCCCCACTGAGTGGTCCTGAGGATTATGTTAGACTTCCTTTCTGTTTCTTTTTCTGTTCCTTTTTGACTTTTTTTTTTTTTTTAAATACATTTTGGCATTTAATCCAACAGTCATTCTGCCTACTTTCAGAATATTGAAAGTGACATCTTGGCAATTAAAGGGAAGACAGATATTTCAGAGATTAGGTGGTTTAAAGCACTTAGAAATTTATTAAAGGGACTCAGCCAAGCATAATGAATCAGATGTTATACAAAATCTTCGAAGTAGAGTACATACATCTGGTAAAAGTAAGATCAAGGATTATACTTGTTTTGTAGCGGTGAAGTTTCTTTTCTTGTTTTTAAATCATGTTTGTGTAGAGAGTTGTGTAATGGGGTTTGCTCTGAAAACCATTTCTAGAACATCCACTGTTACTAAGATTTTGTCGGAACATACCAAGTACACAAAATTTTAGAGGAAACGAATATTACAAACTATCTTGCCTATGATCTTTTTTTTTTCCTGAAATCTAGGATTTTTATTCTAGCGCTTTACATTCAGCTTTCAAATGTGGCGTTTGTAATTCATTCAGCTTCCATTGTAATCTGGAATAATTTCCTATTTCTCTTTAAAAACTGATGTAGACTTTTTGATTTTGTTTTATGAGAGCAATTCCATTCACAGCATATTAACTTCTATTCCAACAAGTTTGGGAAGACTCCAGCCTTCAGATGAGGCAGAATGTATGTTTCATTAATCCTGTTTGCTGAGAAACAGGAGTAACTGCCTTACAGTTAGCAAACGTAAGTTTCAGAGGAAAAAACTAACCATGGTCTTTTATGCATATCTTGGACTTTCACTATATAAAATTGACTGTAGTTGTTGTTTGCAAATGGCAGGATATAATTATAGCCTAAAAGGTAGATTGTGTCTACAATCTGCATTGACAGTGGGTTATCAATGTGTCCTTACGAGATCTTCAAATAAAGTAGTTGTTGTTGTTTTTGTTGCTTACAACAATTCACAGACTTAGGTAAAATTAACTTACTAATACTAACAAAATAAGTGTTTCAAACATTGTTGCACAGGTAAATATTTATATAAACTTGAAAACTGTTGTAAAAGTCCTTTGCCTTGAATTGAACCCTCATAATGTTTTGAGAATATATTCTTTGCTTTTATATGTGCATAAAAAAATTAGCTCAGCAACTGTTACCAAAGAATTTATTTTTCACAGAGTCCTAATTATCCTGAATCATTTAACAGTAGATGACTACAGATCCAAAGTAGAACTAAAATAATCTCTTTTTACCAATTATTATGTCAGACTGTTCCACCTCGAGCTGGAGTTATTAGTGCACCACAAAGCCATGTCCGTCCCTCTGGGGGAAGACCAGCACCTGAAAGTCAAACCAAACCAGCTGAACCACCAAGGGGTAAGTTTACTTTAGAAGTTAAATATAAATGACACTATTCACTCAAGGGGTACTGTCTCTGGTTTGAATGCTTTGTTTTCAACAGATGTCTTCATTTTTCACTGGAAATTAAGATTTCCGAATGAAGTAACATTTGGCAGTTTCTGTTAGTGTTGATCATCCACAAGTATTGAAAACCCTTATCAGATAAGGGATAAAACCCTTATCAGATCAGGCAGCAGTCAGAGGAGATCTAGACCCACAGAGTTCACGCCATCAAGATAAACTTTGACCAGATTGCTGTGTTCTGGTCTGGGCACGTTGGTGTGTCGTGTCATAGGTGTTGATCACTGGATCATTCTCTGCAGTGGTTGCTCCGTAATCGTATTTGGAATAGTGTTTGCCACTTCCTAAACTTGATAAAGGGTTTTTAAAAATTTGTATTAATATCAAAATATGCATTTTATAATAGTGACTTCTAAAATACTTTTAAATACAACTGAAGTATGCTTAAGAATGACATGATTTCTGGTTCTCTATTTTGTATCTATAGTAATAATTTTTAATGGAGATACGCTGAGCTTTTGATGTCTTCTCATCTAGTTGCCATGAAGACCTGCTGTTCTTAGAGCCCTTTCTTCTGCAGTTCTGTCTGATGCTTCCACAGCGATGTGTTCTCATTCATGCCATTCTTAAGATTTCTTTTACAATTCTTTACAAAGAAAAATATGCTTGCAGGCTCACCGTTGCTTCCTGAACCACTAAAGCCTCAGACTGCTGGACCTGCTCAGCCCACCACTCAGCCACCGTCTATGTTAAGGATGCAGGAGCCTCTGATACCTGTGGCATCGCATCCATCTCAGACAAGTGCCCCACAAAGTCTGGAACCCCCACAACCGCCTCCTCGTAGCCGATCATCTCACAGTTTGCCTTCTGAATCTGCTCCTTCACAGCAGCAAGTAAGTAAAAAACCCTTGTATATATGTTTTTTCACTATATAAATTAACACAGCTTGTAGTGAATGCTGTAGATTTGTGAGAAACTCCTAAAGCAAGCAGACAAACAAAAATAAGGGTCAAAAGATTGGATTCAAAGATCATCAGGCTCTAGTAGGAAAATACTTTATTGCTTATGTATTGTCCATAAATCTCAAATACTAAACATTTAACTTAAGATTTTGTATGACAGACTTACAGCTTATGGACAGCTTGTTCTTAAAATTATGTTGTCATTTGACAGCTTTGTATGGAAAAATACTCAGTCTAAGAAATTTAATTTTATAATGACGCATGACTTAAACTGTATGGTAAGAACCTAACACAGGTTTTGATTATAAAGTAAGCTTTATAGATCGCATAATGTGGTGCTTTATGTTGATGATAATTCATTGCAGGAAGACGATACTGATAGATACTTAATAGAAATACATTTCTCCCCATTCACCAGTGTCAATTAAAATACAGAAACATATCAAAATAATCTGAAAATTTAATACAGTAACATAAATATTCTGTTCTGTGGGAGCATTTAGAGTGTTATTTTCAAAAAAAAAAAAACCTTTTTCTAGGAGAAGGCATAGTTTCTTATTGCTGTTTAAAAAATGCAGAAGTAGGTTTTCAGTGTCATTTATATATACATAAGACTAAAATTCTTCACTACAGGCCAGTGCTGTTAGTTTTCACATATCAGGTGTTAGGCCAGATAATACACTACTTGTATAAAAGCATAGATTTATTGAAGTTGATGGATTTGTGCCCAGTTCTTACCAAGAGTAAATTTGTGGTTTTGTTTTCTGGTGTTTGGGTTTTTTAAATGTAAACTCAGCTATGGATATTTATGACTATGTAAGTTTTCATCAGTATTTCAGATTTTACCTTATCTCTACATCTGAAGCCCACCTTCACTAAAGCAGTTAGTTAATACCTATTCTGTACCACAATGAAGCAGCCAAATTCAGTCCTCAGTGAGTTGATTTTGAATTCTAATTGAAAAATCTTTAAATGCTCTTCCTTTCTTTCTGCTGAACCTCTCTCTCTGCCTGTTAACTTTTTTCCGTTTTGGAAACTTAGGCCAAAAAACAAAGGATATTTTTGATTATACAGGTAGAATTTCAGGACTTTTTGTAGTTTGTTAGAAAGTATGAAGTGTTGTCAGCAGAGAATATACCTGGAGGCATAAGGCACTTGAGAACATACCGATTTTGTGAATAGAAACAGATTGCATTGTGTCACTTTTGAAAGCCTCACAGCTTCTAAACTTAGTTTTACCACTGATCATTTTGTGAAAGAGGTGCAAGCAGTTCTTTCAAAATTATTATGAAAATTACATTTATTTGTGTGTATACACAGCAATCAAAAATATGCTTAAGAACACTGTAAACAGGTTTTTGAGCTGTGTAATGCTGTGGCTATATTGTTAACAATATCCAAACTAGATAGTTTAAGACTAGTTCAGGGAGCTATAATTTTCGCTGCAATCAGATTTCTTTGATTAACGCAGGCTGTGCAATCACAAGGAAGGCCCACTTCAAGCTTCATTTATTGTCTCCAGCTTAGGTTTTTTACTTCCATTTTCTTTTTTTCCTTTTTTTTTTTTAGTTTATTTATAGGACGTTAATTTCATTTCTTGATTATCATTTGTAAATATGAAGTTTCCTGAGAATAGGTCTTTAAATAAATACAAAGTCTTTTGAGAGGTAGTGGATTCCAAGTCCATCCTTTGATTCAAAGCTTGATTGTGATATTTAAGAACCTAAATCTCTCCTTACAAAAATAATTGCTTGTTTACAGTGTGAATGTTCAGGACTCTATAGATTACCAAGCAATACATTAAAAAAGAAAAGTAGTTGTTGTAAATAGTTTTATTTATTGTAAATTAAGGAGATTTTGTTTTTTGATTGAATGAGAAGTCTTGCGGGTTTTTTCAGCTTGAGAAACTATTACTATAGATGAGTGATTATACCAACACAGTTCCCAGAATGAGGGCTATAGTGCTTTTCATGTTAATAGATGGTTAGAATTAGACCATCAATAGTCAAATTCTTATAGTTAGTCTTCAGAAAATAGCACAATCAGCTGCACAATGAATGTCTGTATGGAAGTAACATTGGCTTGAGCTGGTTTTTTTGACTCAATGGTAGAGCTTATAAGTCGTACAACAGAATACAACAGAAACTTTAAATTTAGTATAGTGTGTAATAAATATTTTTGGTTTGTATTCATATCTCAAAAAATGGCTTTGTGAAAACTTAAAGTATTTTTAACATGAGGTTGCTTTGTTACTTGGATTTTCTTCCTAATTTTCTTTCCTTTGATGTCTCTTTCTCTTTCACAAGCAGGAGCAACCATCAGGGTAACAGGTACCTGACTATTTACCAATCTTGTATGTGGTTTCCAGCTATTCAAGCAGAAAAGATGTATGAATCTTGTTTTCATACATCTGCAGTCTCATCCACGTTAAAAATCACCTGTCCACATTAATGAATTGACTGTCACACCATAGTTTGCTTTTTCCTTTCATAATGCAATTAAAATTGATACGGTTAACTGTATTTATTAGTGCCATTGCAAGTAGTTTGCTTCATCATCTTTTATGAAACAACTGGAACCTATGTTGCTTAGTCACTGTTGAATCTCCTGGTCTTAGTCTATTTGGAAAAAAATGAGTAGGTGTTGGAGTTAACATTTCTCTTTAATACAAATAAATCCTGATGCAATTGCATTGCCAAAGTTTTTTCAAAATAAAACCCATATTTCACATTTCTCAAAGAACAGAGAACTCACCATTACCCAAAGTAAAATATACTGGTTTTTACAATTTTAAAAGAATTTGGTTCCAGAATTATTCAGAGCAAATTTTTACTTACGGTAAAGAGCAACTGGGATTCGTAGTTTCTTTGGGATCTTGTACTTTTTGGTTACTTGGTTAATGAACGCAGGACTTAACCAGCTGGTGCCAAGCTGCATTTGATTTATATTCTTTCTACAGTTCAATTTTTCACATTTCCCCCCTCAGTTACTTGATGCCTTTGTTTTAATATTATTTTCCAAAACATTTACTATATACATATAAAAATACCAATATTGAAGTACTCTATTTATAGTTTGGTTACATTAGGCCTCATCTATTTCAGAAACTCTCTGATGTAGTAGTACCAAGGATGCATGTAACCGACACTGTTGTTTCAAAAAAAACCACCAGAGCACATGCATTGTTGCCAGCATACTTTGTTTCTCCTGCCAACCAAGTCAAGCTACAACTGCAATTTTTTTTTTTTAAAATTGCTATGCTGGTTACATAGGGAAAAACTTATAATATTCCTGAGAGTCTCTAAAGCCTGTAGACTAATTTTGCATAGCTGCTTAGGCAGTGGATATTTGGAGACATGCTTCAAACTATTCACCATAAATGTAGTAAAACCAGGATGTTTAAAGATTGAGTTTAGGCTATAATAATATTGTATTGTAGTTGATAGTTTTAGCTAGCATCCTAGTTCAACAAAACATTAGTTAACAGAATTTTCATGCTAAATATCCAAACTATTTGGGTATATTAAGGTCATGTGTTAAAATGACAAATTTGTTTGTGAAATTTAAATTCTCAGAAGCTGTTTTAACTTAAGCTTAATTCTTTGCATTCACCTAATAAAGGGAAGCTCCAAACTCTGTTCTGTCAGTGTGATGACTTGAACAAAGGTAGATATTCTACCTTTTCGGACAGTTGTTATAAGGTGTAAAAGTTGCATTGTTGTTTGAAGAAATTTATAAAAACAGGAATATTTTGTTTTTAAAAGATGAAAAGTTCCGTGGAGCAAAGTGTCTTCTCTATTTGGTATTATTCTAAACAATGATAACTTGCCATTTAAAAATATTACAAACTGATGATCGTACCTTTACATGTCAAGAAGCACTGGAGATGCCTACAGATGCATATGTCTACATAGAAATGTCTGAAGTGCATATACTAATAACACTAATTTTTCCTTTCATTGTGATGCTTAAATATTGCTTGTAACATCAGTATCATAAACTCTCAAACAATGAAGTCTAGAGCTTTTTATTTCATATTTGTGCTGGTTTATCACTTGTTTAGAATACAGCATCATTTCCCAAGTTTCTTTAAGATTTTCTTACACAATGTCCACTAGTGCTTTTGGCTAGGATTCTGACCTGCATGAAGTAGATTCAAGCTGCATCAACCAGCAAGGGGGAAAATTGTGTTTTAACAACTAGTAGACTTTTCTTCAGAGAAGGGGTTAAGGGTTATTGTTTTCCAGAAAAGAAGCAATCATTCTACTACAAGTGCGTTGTGCAAGTTACAACCAAATTGTATTGAAGTTTCAGTTTAAGCCCAAGAGCTTCTTTTCTTCTCATAGAAGAGTGAGAAATGGGGAGTTAGTAATAATCTTAAAACAGACAGCCACGTGATTACTAAGCACCTTGTTTTCTTTCCAGATTAAAACAAATGGAACGTACGGCACTAAACTTGAAACACAGTTAAACAGTGACCCTTTCAAAGATTTGTCATTTAAGCTGCTTGTGTCAAAGATACAGACGTCTGTTCGAACATCACCTGTTCCGACTTTAAACCAAAAGGAGTTGATACAGTTGCCTTCAGCAACACGAGGAAATGCTGATGTTTTGAATACAGTAAATTGCATGCCAGCAATGCCTCCTATTCCAACCTTTAACACATCCCAGGAACATATGCGCAGCTCTCCAAATCCATTTATTACTGGACTGAACTGCACAAATCCATTCACTGAAAGAACTCCTAATGCTGGAAACCCATTTAGAACTGAAAAGCAAGAGTCTGGAATAACTTCACATTTACTAGAAGGACGTGCTGCTTGCAATCCTTTCCCTTCTCTAAATCCCCCCAGTTGTAATACAAGCAAGCCTGTATTTTCTGTTGATGCATCTGAAAACGCTTTTTGTTTGCGAAGTAAATCTCTCATGGTAAAAAATGTACAGCCAAAAGGATGGGTAACGTTTGATGATGAGGAGGAGGATTTCAATGTAAAGCTAAAGCCATCTAAAAGTGTTCCAGATTTTAAGCAAATCAGTTCCAGGAAGTCAGCTGGATCTCCAGATTTGCTGGGCACTGAACAAAATACTTTTCTTGGTTCAGACTTTAACTTTGATAATGACTGGAATAAAAGTTGTACTGATTGCTTCTATACAATGCCAGCAAGAAGACCACCTGCACCTCCTATACCATCAAGAATAACCAGCAACAGATCCCCCACAGATCCTTTCACTTCTTTGGCACCTAAGGTGTCACCAACACAAGATTTTACAGAAAGATAGAGGTTCAAAAATATAAGAGGTTCTATTTGTTATGTTTATCCAGTAGAATAATTGGGCATTTGAGATTATTCTGTGTGCAATAATTAATTGTCAAATGCACTGAAATTTAATTGTACTCATAAACAGCCACTATTGTTTGTGTATAAATTTTGAATATGTATATATGGTAGAGCACAAAAAACTGTCTGAAATTTATTAAAATCCTGATGTAATAGTGTTTGAATAGACAGAGAAAAGAAGGATGAGCTACTAATCTCATTAAAATATACCAGTCCTGGAAATAGTTTTTGCTTAGGGAGCTCTCTAATTTCTGTTCCCCTTTGTGGAATTTCAAAAAAAAGAGGCTGCCTGCTGGTAGCCTCCCCACTCCCTTTTTACTGTTTTGTTAATTGATATTTATAAATATTTACCAAAGAGCTGCCAAAGTTTATTGAGATTTGAATGTTGACAAGTATTGTTCAGAAGTTGTTTAATTTATAACAGAGGCTATGGATATTTGTAAGGCTTATATTTGAATTTGAGGCACAACAAAAATAGTTTAATTTCAAAATACAAACAAAACTTTGCATATTAATATATTCAATATTTTAATTTTCTGTGTCAGTACATTTCAGCTATTAAATATTATTGTGACATATATTCACTAGCGTTACTTCAGAATAATTGTTCCGTATCATTCATTTATTCATTACTATTTTAAAGATACTTTTTTCCACAAATTGGAAACAACTGATACAAGAAGTTTTCCCTCAACCCCTGGAAAAAAATTCCCCTTGGGTTTTGAGATACAAAGCAGTCTTTACCAGTTGCAGACAACATATTGGAGTTGGCTTGTCCCACTCTCCTCTTTTGCACGTTAGAAGGGCTTTCTTGTCCTATAGAAAGACCTGAGTGAGGGAATCAGCAGCTATGTTACAACATCAGAGAAGGAGAAAATCATCTTAATGTGATTGGGCTGTCCGTTCAGCATCCTCCCCATCTACTAGACTTACTGCTGTATGTTTAAAATCTTACTTTCAGAGAAACCAGGAGAACAGGAATTCTCTGAGCTGAACCATATCATTCTGTCACTTTTGCAGTTCAAATTAAATGAGTGACTCTGCCTCGCCCAGAGACAGTGACCATCCTCTGTGTGGTGCTGCTTTGAGGCTAGGGAAGGCTAAGTCCCACTTCTACATATTATGCTATAGAAACGCAACTCTTTGTGCTTTATGATTTTGTAAAGCTCACATGAGATTACATAGAACATGATATTTTGTTATCTTGAGGCAATTTAAAATAACTGATTTCCTTAGCTCCATTTATGTATGCTATAAACCCCTGCAGTTCTCCTTACAGTGTCTTAGGACGTAACTCGTTATGCAGCTGCGTGCTTTCATCCAAAGCTGAATGTGTCACAACGTTGTCATCTCTCGGGGGACTGCAAATACATGCCTACACGCATTGGCTTACTTGTGAACAAACTGTACTGGTTCTGCAAAACCAGGGACTGAAACACAACATACTAGCATTATACTTATAGTAGCAAAATACACGATGACAGTACTTTTTTTAAATTCTCAAATGCTGTCAAAACATTATTTATAAAATAATCCACTCTTCCTTTAAACAGTGTATGGTTGGCCATGAGCTGCAGTTGGGCAGAGGAGTGATGATAGTGAGTTTTATATTGTGCTTTTTTCCGTTCAGGTCATTAAACAGTACTTGTACATTTTAAACAGCAGTGGTACTATACTCCTTGTGCTTCGGTATGTGAATTACCTTGTTTTAAACTGTTGCTATAAACATCTGTGTGATTGGTGTTTTGGTATATTAGCAAAACAATTTTGGGGGAAAACTTTTTGCTAGTGGGAGTTACGTGATAAATATGTTCTTTGTTCACTATTTAATTACAGTGATTAAAAACTACTGTCTAAAATGTACTGGGTATACAGCACCTCTACACTTTACAGGATTACGGAGGTTGACAGCAAAGTACTGCAAAGATCACAAAAATGCTCCGAAAATGTCGTGTGTGTGTGTATATATATCTAACCACTGTAACGTGTATTAAGGAAAATAATTACTAGCAGAAGTTCTGAAAAGACTAAGAATTAAAATCTGAAACGCTGAACACATTTTCATGAATTCCGTGTTCCCTGTGGTAAATGGCTGTGTTCTATGTAACAATTTTCCTGCTCGTGGCACGCCGGTATTTATGGCTGTATCCCTTCCGGAGCTGCACTATCGACACTCGGTGGCGTATAACGTTCCCTACCTGCCCTGCGGAAGGCGGTGGTGTATTCATGAAATAAACGTACCTGCCCTTAAGAAAGTTTAGCTTTTTCTCTCGTGGTGCCTCGGGTACTTCCCCGGGACCCTCCTCGCCTCAGCGCCCCTCTCCTCACAGCTACCGCGAAGGGGGGTGCGCGGACCCTTCAAGCGTCCCTAGTGACGACAGCGGGAGGGCCGGAAGCGGAAGTGCCCTCGGGCCGGAGGGCGGGGTCGGCGGACAGGGCGGGTGCCAGGTGGGAGGTAGCGTTGCTCGTGGCTCCGGTGGGCGCTCGGGCGGGCGCTCGGGCGGGCGGGCGGTACCGGGGGGGCGGTGCCGCGCCCTCAGGGTGGCCAGGAAGCGCCGGGCGCGGCCTTTCCCCCCGCGCTCCCTTCCCGCCGCCGGTATCTAGGGACGCGGAGCCGTTGCTGTGGGGGGGAGGGGAGACGGCAGCGGCTGCAACGGCACTAACGGCCTCCTCCTTTCCCCACGCAGGCGCAGAGCGGCGCCGCTGCGGCCTGGGCCCCGGCCCCGCCATGGTGCGGCTGCACGTGAAGCGCGGCGACGAGAGCCAGTTCCTGCTGGAGGTGGCCGGCAGCGCCCGCCTTGCCGACCTGGCGCCCCTCGTCGCCCGCATCTACAATGGGAGGCTGAAAGTGCAGCGTCTCTGCTCAGGTACCGGCCCGCCGGGCTTATCCCCCCGGCAGCCGGCGGGCGCTGGCTCCTCCCTCCCCGCCGCGTACACCGCCTGGCCGCGCTTCCGGCGGGAGCGGAGCTCTGAGGGGGGGAGGGTCGGGCTGCTTTCAGGGCAACGGGAGCCCGGCTGCCCCGGGCTGGAGCACTGCTCAGTCTCCTGGGTGTTTGTGCCCTGCTGGCTCACAGAGCAGGAGCTGAGGCGCGGCACTGGGAGGTTGCTTGGCTGCAGCCTCGCAGGAGTTCTACGCTGGCAGAAGTTCAGAAATACCTCTCAAATCCCAGCTTAGCAGCAGAGAAGCCATCCTCCCCTCAATTTAAGAGAACAGTGAATCCCCACCAAAGTGGCCAAACCACGTGTAAACTCTCACTTTCTGGTATTTTAGTAGTCCTTATTTTTTGGAGAGCATTTGGAGCTCTGAGCTTCCCACTGTACATGGCTGAAAAGTCGTCTGTTGCATGACAACTGCAGCATGTCCTGTCCCATAGTGGCTGCATAAATCCTTTGTGACCAGAGGTGTACCCGATATGTGAATGAAATTTTCCTGTTGCCTATTGCAAGGCACCCACTTGCAATGTGATGGAGAGTCACTGGAGGTGTCTAAATTAGTACTTTATTTCAATTCAGGAGTCAGCTTTTGAAAAATATTTACTGTTTGTCCCTGCTGACCACACTTTGGTTTGCTTTGTGGATCAGCCTAGGAACACATGAACTAGGATTCCCTTCAGATGAGACTGACCTGAAGGGTGCAGTCCATCTACACCTAATGTACTCCAGCCTCAAATGTGTATTTAGTGTATGAGGCAATACTGAGGCTAATCTGAAATAAAAAAAAATTCCGAAACCCAGACAGCATGGTTACTGTATTTTCAGCATTCACTCTTTCTACAGATCTGCTGCTGTTGTTCCACAGTACTTGCTACTTTAGTCTTAGCCTTTATGTTTTCATGTGTGTGCCTGTATTCCAAGCCATGGGAACAGAATTGCCATTTCCTGGGACTTGGGGTACTTCTGGTGTATCTGTTGTGAGATGGATATGCTTTAATTAATATGGTGATGGTAAAGAGGCTGGAGAGCCTTCAAGGAAAGGATGCTGTGAAGTGGGCTGACAGCTGGATAACTTGTTCTGGGGGAAAGTAGTGAGTGTAGCTTGCAGGCCATGGGTCAGGCGTGGTAGGCTAGACAAAAAGGTTAGGAAACTGCATCCACACACTGTCTACTCTCTCTGCGTGAGACTGTGCATTGGTAACCAGCGTTTACACCTCTCTGTTGTCTCAGCCATAATTACCCTGTACCGTTGTTTCTTGATTAGACATAAATTTTTGTAGAGACCTTTTTATTTCATACTGGGTGCGAATCTGACCCCTTGGGTTGATTGTCATATGGACAAAGCTGTAGGTAGTCCAGTTATGTGTTTTCTGAACTGCAAAGAAATTCATTACTGTATAACAATAAAATGTTTTTCCATTTTGAAAGAAGTTGCCTTTCCAAAAGTACTTAGAAAAAGGAATATGCAGTCAGCTGAAGGAGATACCTGACTAAGGAGATACCAAAAAGAAAAAGTTTATGGCCAGCAAGTATTGTCTAGGTTTGCATACCTGCACTGTGTCATTTGTTACATTGTTTCATATATATGTGAAATGTGTGAATTCTAATGTAATTACAGCACATATAGCTATATATTTGTGTGTGTATATATATACCTTATTATTTACTCCATATACTTAGCTCTTTAGAAACTGAAGGCTAGGAGTAAGTTTTGCCTGCGTGTACATGATGTGAAAGGCTTTTGTAAATTATATGTTCTCAGTAACATAGATTTTTAATCTTGTTCTCTAAACACTTTAAAGAGATGGAGGAGCTGGCAGAGCATGGTGTTTTCTTGCCTTATAATATGCAAGGACTGACAGATGAGCAAATCGAAGAACTGAAGTTAAAGGATGAGTGGGCAGAAAAGTGTGTACCAAGTGGTGGAAGTGTCTTCAAGAAGGATGAAATTGGGCGAAGAAATGGACATGGTAAATCAATCATAAATGTTTGTTTCTTTCCCTGCAGGCAGGCACAGATAATCTATAATATAATGAGGAACATGAAAACTGTAATTCTGGATCTGGACCTTTCACTTGTACCTTACTGTCCTGGAAGGTGAAAAAAAATGAGTAGATATTAAGTATACATATTTCAGGCCAGCATGTTAGCTGGCTCATGTTGATTTGCTAATTATAAAAATAATCCTATAAATAAACTATATTAAAGGTACTTGTAGATTTGTTAAGTAATAGCTATTTCAAGAGCCTGCTTTCACAATAGATCGGCTAAAATATCAGTTACATATATAAGTCTTCTGTCTTGGATTAGGGCCTGGTGTAATGTTGATTTAAAAGCCTAAGTAGTAGTATGTCTCTTCAGCACATATGTTATTTAACTTTGCAACTGTGGTACTTGGAAGTATACTCCAAAGATAAGTAAACGATTATCAGAAGCAAGTTTGACTGTTTCACTTTAATTTATTCTTCCCATTTTAAGTGCATACTTGTGTACTGTTTTTCTCCAGAGGCTCTGAGGTACATTAACAGGTTGTTTTTCTAATATGTCTCCTTTTTTCTCATTTGCTGTGACACAGACTTACTGAACTCACTCTGGTCACTTTTTCCTTCTGCAACTCCAGCCAGGTGGTTTTGCCTTGGCACTTGGTATGTGCATCGACCACCACTTTAGAGTCAAGAGCATCAGGACCAATTGCACAGAAGAGACGGCGATTGTCTCTTGCTGTCTGTCCCTGTACTCATGACACCACAAGAGCCCTTGTTGGGTCAGCAGCCCTTTAGACGTTGATTGTAGGGCAGCTCAGTTAAGGAGGAATCTTTGAATAACTTAGTCTTAACTTGTCATATGCAAACAGCTTACTTTGAGTGTCTTACTTTGGGGAAAATAATTCTTCTAACGCAACATATTGCCCAGTTAAATTTAAGCCTTTGCTGAACTTGCTTAAGAGATGATATTATAGTGAAATATTTTCCCTCCTGACTGTGTTCTCAGAAATAGCTAAGTGTCTCGTACGTAGGCATGCGGACAAAGCCTGTCTTGTTTGGCATGGTTGTGAGCAGTGTCGGGCCTTACAGTAAAAATTTGCAAGCAACGTTAATGTAAGGACAGTACCACTTGTAGTCGTACTCAGGCATTTATTTGCTAGTGGGAGGACAGCTTTGTAATATTAACAAAATTATAATATTGAACAGCGTGTAAATGTGGGCCAAACTAAATACCATCAAATGTTCTGCTGTGAATAAGTATGATTTAATTGGATTTTTGTTTTTCAGGAAAGGCTTTTTATAATAATTAAAATAGGTAACTATAATATGAGACACACATTGTATTTGCAAAACTACATTTGCTGAATTGAAATAGATTGAAATTTTAATTGGAAAAAAGTCAGAAAACTCCAAGCTCTTGTCCCCTTTTATGCACATCTGCCAGCACAGCCCACAACAGTTGTAAGTACTATGGAAAAGAGAGTCTTGGTTTTGGTTGTGTGAGTATGAGATTATGGCTGTTGCTTTCTACTCAGCACTTTTGTCCCAAATGAAGTTCCAAATACCAATCAAATGTCTTCGTGGAAAAGTAAGTTTGGTTCTCCCAGGAGAAATACTGTTTTGTTTCTTAAGTTAGTAGGAAATGGCAATGAACTAGCAAACTGGTAAATAGACTGCAACTCAGTAGTGTCTCTCTTGTTTTGTGATTTAACCATATTTCGTTTGCTTACAGTAGAGAATAACCTGAACAAGTCGTTTGCTTGGTTTCTTTGTAGTAAGTAGAATATTAAATACGCATCTCTTCTTTTTAGCTCCAAATGAAAAAATGCAGCAAGTTATAAAGAAGACAATAGAGGAAGCCAAGGCATTAATCTCTAGGGTAAGTTTCCTGAAGTAGCGTGTGGTATGTGGGACTTTCTGAATAGTTGGGCAGCTTAAGAAAAAACAGACTTTTTTCAGTGCAAGGGCTAACAATTTTTGAGTAATATCATGAAGTGATGTGAACAGTCTAATAAAAACTAATGTTTCTGTTAATGATTTTCTTAATGGCTTTTGGCAAGCTGGTTCAACAAGTTAAGGAATCACATGTTAAACTCCAAGTGAATGCTGGCAGCCGAGACCACATTGAATGATTAAATCACATTTAATTTTATCCACACGCTCTTAATTTGCTATTGATGCATTCTTTAGGAAAATGCTTGTCGTGTTTTCTGGTGAAAAATTAACTGCGTTCTGTGATGTTCCTGGAATAAAATACCTTTTGCTCATTAACATAGTCTTTTGAGTTTTATGTATAATTAATTGAAAAATGTGTTCTAATCTCTTAGATTAGGCCTTGGTTTTACAAGCACTTGGACTCATGCTCAGTCCCAATGAGTTTGTGTGTTTAAAGATAAGTGTGAGGGTATGTCCTGATGGGACTATGGTCTCAATTATTCAACTTCACTTTACCAAATCTGTAGATGCTCTGTATTGTGTCTCAGCTTTCATATGACTTTGAAATACAAATTAAGTAGTATTTATTATCAGATTGCTTACATCTGCAAGTAATTTTCTTCTCCCCACCCCTACAATTCTGGGAATTAGTATGTGTGGAACTTTAAAACAACTTTAAACCAGTTATGCTAATAGATAATGTTACTGAATTTTTAGTGTTGCCTGTGCACTTAAATTGGCCTTCTTGGCTGTTTTGTTGCTGATAACAATGTCATATCAGCCATTTAGAGTGAGCAGCTCAGTGCTTCCAAAGGCCTCATGGAGGTAAGCAGAGGAACTGCCCCGTTGCCTGGCAGTGCTTCCAGTGCGCTGAGTTGCACCAAACCTTTCATGAGTTGAGGCAGGATTTCAGCCAAACTGTTCTGAGTCATAGCAAAATCTGCGCAAAATGAGAGATGTTTCAGATTACAGCTTCTGGACTATAAAGATTTGCTCCAGATGTACTTTTTTTTCTGTTGGATTGCATCTCATCAACTCTATTTCTAAACAGGGAAGAAATTAATAATACGTAGTTTTACTTCTTGAGTCAAAAATACCTGCAGATCTGGTCTCCACTTTGCAGGTCTTCCTGGGGTGAATGAAGTTAAGGATAGTTTGTGAAGTGGTTTGTTGGGTTCATCACTTTATAGTGATGAAAATGAAGAAGTATGCCTGTATTTAAAACATTGAGAAATCAATTGTACTTGCCAGTTAACTAGTTTAGGAACGTCCACAAGGAGGCAACATTCTCTTAACTCTCTTTTTTATAAACCTTGTTACTTAAAATATTGGAACTGTTAAATCCATAAGCAAAAACTTTTTCTTCTCTTCCAGATGCGTTTTGTTTTTCCTCTATCTGTTGCAGTAGGGTTTGGAATGATCTCAAGTATTTGATCTTACAGATCTCTGCATAAGCTGTGCCATATGCCAAGCTTTACTCTTCTGCTCACATGTGCTCTATTTTTTTCCTCTAATTTTAGGCCCCTTCTCTAGCCCTCACTTGAATTCTACTGTTTTGAATCTTGTTCATGAATCACAAGTACTTGGAACAAAAGACTCCCCATCCAGTTTCTGTGGTCATATGCGTACTTACTTGAATCCTGTATCCCACAGACATTTGTTACTAAATGCCTCCTACACAATTTAGTGAAGATCTCTCTTCCCCTCCTCCCTCCACCCCCCCAAGTGTAAGCAAGCTAAATGGAGGGGGCAAAAGTGTAGTGATGTATTCAGAAGTCGGTATTCAAACAAGAAAATTTGTGCTTCCAGTAACTTTGTGCAGCCAGTTACCTTTGCTCAAATATCCCACTGTTGAACCTTTGAACTGACTACAAAGCAAAGTCTTTCTTCATATTTTTTTAAATTACCAATGATCCCTGCCTGTATTTCAGAAACAAGTTCAGGCCAATGTGTGTGTTAATATGGAGATGGTGAAAGATGCATTGGACCAGCTCCGAGGGGCTGTGATGATTGTGTATCCAATGGGATTGCCTCCACATGATCCAGTTAGGATGGAGTTTGAAGATAAAGAAGACTTGTCGGGAACTCATGTATGCAGTAACGTATTTGGATTATATGAGTGCCTGGGTTAAATATGTGCTATGCTGTTCTCCATTTTATCAGTGAAGGTTGTTTTCACTTGCATGACAAGTTTTGTTTAATATTTTTGTCTGATAGTTTATGTAGAAGCACAGCAATAGTTTAACTAGAAATACAATGAATGAAGTTTACGTAAAATGTTACATACAAAGTTCAGGTAAGTCTGGGACTCGTTTTAAATAGCTTGTAATTTCTTTCTAATGCCAGTGTTGAGAATTTATTGCCCAGATATTTATTTATGTCAGATCAAGATTGAATGGAATATGACTGAAAATGCTGTAGATTAGTATGAGGAGAAATATGTAGCAAAAGTATAGTGTAAAAATTACACTGGCCTTTCTGTTAGACATTCCAGAAAGATTTTCCCAGAAAATTTTTCTGGTTTTGAAAAAAAGTAAAAAACACACCCCACCCCACCCCCCCAGCACTTCACCTTGTCGGTTATTTGTCACAGGCTGGGCTTGAAGTTATAGAAGAATCAGAAGCACAATTATGGTGGGCAGGAAAGGAGTTGAGAGAAACAAAGTTGCTTTCTGACTATGTCGGCAAAAATGAGAAAACAACCATCATTGTCAAGATACAGAAAGTAAGTATCACTGGTAGATTTCTTTACAAGTTATTCACCTTTGTTTAGTTCTCTGTGGAAGAGAATTGTCCATAGGTGTATAAAATGGATTAGATTAGTTCTGGCTTGAGTGTCTTAAAACTGTACATCTATTTTAAGGTTTTAATTTATTATATTCTAAGTTTTTCTTTAGTAATTCCTTTGTCTGTCAGTTAAATACTGTAGTTGCTATTACTTGCTCCATAGCACTTTTCTAAAGTACAGAAAAGAGGTATTTAAAAATAGATGAAATACAAACTGAAAAGTTTAAAAAATCCTCAACTGGCTCTCAGTTCCATCTCAGTACAGAGCACTGAACAGACCCAGTCATTCAGTCTGCCCATTTTTTTCTAATTGTACTTGTGAATGTTTTTGCCTCCATATTCTGGCCTTTAAAAAAGTTTTAATGTTTTGTGCATACCTGGTGTGGATACCTCTCATCCTCATTTCAGTCTGTTCTGTGTCTGAAAGACAGTGTCTGTAACTCAGTAATTTCCTGCCTGTGATGTCCTCAGCTTCTTGACAGCAGGTCATCAAACTGTCTCAATTGCCTTGGAAATGTGAACATGGGTTGTGGAAGAGCCTGAACTTACACCCTCCCAAAGTATTCAGTGAGAAGTCGCTGAGTGCTAGAAGGAAGAACAAGCTGCTGGGCCTGCACCACCCACTTGTGCTGTCGGCTCCAGCTCATCTAAAGCTCCCAGCTGAAATTTTTTTAAAGAAATGAGACTTCCCAGTTGTCAGATGTGGTGAAGCAGATGAGGCCTTCTGTATTAATTGTGAACACAGGTCTGAGTCATCCTCTGGAGTAATGAGCTAAAATGAGGCGAAGATCTCCTGCTGCTCCTCAGTTTTATGGACCTGATGCTTCAGCAAGAGCCAGTCATTAAGTGTATACTGGTGTCTGATGCAGTGGTCATGTTCTTGCAATATCAGAATTAGTACCACGCTCCTGTTCATTATTTTTTTTGATAAAGTGATTTTGTACTAACTGCGCAGTTGTGTTCATCTCTGGTGAGAATGCCATAATCAAGGGAAGAATGTTTAGTTTCAATTCACTTTCAGAGCTTTGTCAGAAAATACTTGCCCTGTTCGTGTCTATATGTATGTATGTGTATATATATATAATACCACATTCAGAGGGTGCTTTTGTGAATGTCGGATGTCTCAGAGTACTTAATCCATAGCTCAGAATTATCCTTGGAGCTGCATTTCAGTTCCATGTCAGTGAGAGCTTCTCTGCCACAGAAAGCATTAATGTTTATGGCAAATGTTATTATCTGCGAGTGTCTCCAATAGAATTCCTCAAAGATAGGTCAAGTGATTTATGTGTTGGTTATTTAGAAGACCAGAATTGCTTTCTCTTTCCTATCAGGGTGACTGAAAAATTGTGTGACAATTCAACAGCCACTGAAGTGTAGGCTCCCAGGAAAGTTGTCTTACTGTTTAATTAGTTGATAGACCTCTTCAGATAATGCAAAGTAGTATGGTGGTTTTCTATCTGACAAGGGATGCCTGCATTCTTGGCAGATTTAAACCACCTCAGACCCTTTTTGTTCCAGAGAGGATTCACCATCTCCTTTCAAACTGTTCTGTTTGCTATTGTTGACAATAGCTGTCATCAGCTATTTTCTGCTGTGCACATCATTTCTTCCATGAGGACAGTTGCCTGGAAAAAAATTTTTTTCTTTTATTTGTAGTAACAAA
Organism: Pelecanoides urinatrix; assembly: GCA_013400755.1. Taxonomy (NCBI): domain Eukaryota; kingdom Metazoa; phylum Chordata; class Aves; order Procellariiformes; family Procellariidae; genus Pelecanoides; species Pelecanoides urinatrix. Next base: position 78,931 of record VZTQ01005321.1, read on the forward strand.
ATAAAAATTTATTTTATTTGTAGTGTTTTTTAACTGCCTTCCTTCCCTGCTTTACTAAGTCATATGCCACCTTGAGTCTGTATTAGCAGGGCAGCTAAAGATGGATGGGCCCATCCTGAGACATCTAGAACAGCCTTAAAGCAGAGAGATTTATTATGTCTTTTAGAGCGGAAGTTTAAGTAAAATAGAGTCAATCCTGTTTGCAGCTTCCATTGATGTTCACAAAATTGACAGCATGATTCAGATGCTGAGGTGAAAAAATAATTCTCACTTGCAGCAGAATGCAGCAGAAGTTTCTCAACATTTATTTTCCTGTCCTGAGGGACCTTATTAAGTTTGAGAAATCCTATTGTCTGAAGAAAGATTTTGCTGTCTTTGCATAGCAGCTTCTCTTTAGTATCACAAATGCCATCATAAATAAAATTTATGATTTCCCTTTCAGAAAGGACAAGGAGCTCCAGGGCGTGAACCTCTGATTAGTCATGAAGATCAAAAACAGATGATGCTGTATTACTACAGAAAGCAGGAGGAACTTAAGGTAACAGTGTCTTTTTACTGTATGTGAGCTATGCTGCTGTAGACACTAACCGCAGGTTACATTCATTATTGCCTTCTTAACCTGTCGGTTCTGTTTACAGAAACTAGAAGAGGATGACGATGACTCATTTCTAAATGCTGAGTGGGCAGACAACCATGCTTTGAAAAGGCAATTTCATGGTGTAAAAGACATCAAGTGGGGGCCAAGATGAAGCCCTGCAAACACCTTTTTGCCTCTTTAAGCTGTTCGGTTGATACACCTGTTTGCAATAAGGAGTTGTGTTGTGTGTGATAGATTCTGCTGACAAAAGCTGAAGTTGTCACTTCCATAGGTTTTCAATAAATGTTTACATTTCTATGTAACTGTAGCAGCACTTGTCCCTGCAAAGAACAGAATCAATCTTGTTGAAGTTCATTATTTTATTAGAAACTTGTAATTTGAATATTGAAATATTAAACTATTTCATAGATAATATATCTAGTAAATATGCATTAGAATGTTTGGTATTGTTTTGAGTGGTCTTTATACTTTTTTCCTGATTCTTGCATTTCTTTTAGATAGTACAGTCTGTTGAAGGTAATTTATTTTATAAGAAATCAATTTTCCCAGGCTAATCCAGTGAAAGTTAGTGATTTTTATGTGCTTGTTTGCATTTCAATATAGCTAGTTCCAAACTATCATTTTTAAATGAGTTGACCACTTAACAATTGTTTAAAAGAAGTATTTTTATATAAACACAAATAACACGTAAATCCTCGTGGAATGCTTCATTTTCATTCTTTTGGTTTAGTCTCATTGACATTGGAAGCCAACCTAGTGATCTCATTCAGTTTAAGAAGCTGTTAGCCATGATGCTTTTATATAAAGATTGACAGAAATGTGTTTACAAAAGTAAGCATCATTTACAAGTAGATTGGATACAATAAAACCAACTTTAATAGGACAAGATCTCTAACATGGAAGTATTTCTAAGATTATGACTGGATTAGAAGCGTTTAGTTTCTAACAAATCATCATTTTAAAATGAGAGATTATGAAATTTATCAGAGAGTGTTTCCACTATATGCTTGATGTTTAGGATCCTGTTACTCTTTCTAAAATGTATCATCAGTCAGTTCTGGGTTCAAGACTAACGGAGGAAATGCTAGTAGACTTCAAGCAAATGTTGTGTCTGTTTTTGAAAGGAGGATTCTGATTTGGGATACGGTATGACTAATGGATAATTAAATCTCTAGTATTATCTAGGTAGATAATGAATGTTTAGAAACAAGTTGCTGAAGTTTCACATTTAGACTTGTATGTCCTTAAAGGAGATACTTTTCTATGGAGCAGGTGTGCATACTTGTCAGGTCGCTGAGCAGTGGAAAGCCAGGGTGCCCTGAAAATTCCGTGTGAGGATCAACTGAGTGTTTTAAAAAGAGGTGAACTGATGTGGGCACTCACAGCCAACAACTGAAAGATGTCTTCGTTCACACCCCAAAGCAGTTGTCCCTAGGGCAACAGGGAGCCGAGAACACCCACATGTTCAGTTGCGCAGTGCAGAAAGGCAAGCCAGCTGAGGACGTTGGTTTTGTAGTTTGCAGTAGACTTCAGGAAACCAAGTTGCCCCTACACACATGTGCTTCCTTTCCACCTAAGCCAAACTAGATCATGTTCACAAACTCCATCAGTCTCAAGAACAGGCAGTTGCTCATCAGCTTGTAGTTTAAGTCAAATTTTAATGTGAAATATTTTTTGCAGGTGCCACGTTATGGCACTGTGGTGCTAGGGCTGCTCAGAACTCTGGAAGTCAGATGGGTTATGTTTGCTGTCTGAACTTACACCCCCATTTGACATTTTTCAGTGATAGGTTTTTTTTGTCTTATTCATGCCCTAATCCTTGTGTTAGGAGGGCTTAGTGGCAGACATTTGAAGACACAAATGTCTGAGATACGATCAACCAGAAGCGTCCTATCTTGCCAAACCTGCCAGTGCAACAAGATGGAAGTAAATTCTGTGGTCTTTGACTGTCTACTAAAGATACCTGCTGTGGCTCTCCAGATTCGTAAATCTCAATACTGCTAGCTTGAATCTCTGCTTGTTTGAGTCATTGGAAAGTAACAAAAAGAAGGGTTTTGCTAGCTGTTTTTTTCCACTGCAATTTAAAAATAATCAATTTTTAAAGTATTAGTATGGTTGAAGGGACACTGATCAAGGTAAACTGAAGTGTTTGTTGAACTCGCAGCTGGAAGATAGAATACAGAAAAGACAATTAATGCCATTAACTATTAATGGTGTTTTTACTTCAATCACTGATTCTTCTAGGAAAGTTGTGTCTGGTAGGTGTTTTTTGAATATCAACTTTACATGGTTTTCAAAAAAAAAATCAGTATGTGGGATTTTTGTAAGTTGCAAAACTTCAAATATTTTATATTTTAAAATTACTTTGAATTATTTCAATGTGTCAAGAAAATGGTGCAGATTTTAAAAGAATACCTTGTTCTACCACTCTGTCAGATGAAAATCTGTGTCCTGTACTGTTCTTGGGAGGTTTTTAACTATTTCTATAGCTGAAGGCTTTTTTCCTAATGTGCTCCTTTGCTGTCATCAAAGGTTGGAGTGAAGAAAAACTGGAAATACTTAATATCACTGGCATCATTGCAACCCACAGAGATATGATGAGTCTTCTCGATCCATAACTGGGATTGGCAGCACTCAGTGAAATAATTATAAAATCATAAAATTCATTTATTTATTATAAAAGCTGTTAGTCACCTAGCTCCAGCTCCTGATCAGTCCTACCAGTTGCAAGAGGCCCAGGTTGCGAGAGGTGTTGCTGTGGTTTTTAAGGGGGCTTCTACAGATATAAAACCTCTCCCTCTCTCTTGTGATGCTCTCCTTAATGGGGTTCACAGGGATGTGTACGAATGCTGTCTGAGGTCCCAAATTTCAAAACAGGTTCAGGAAAGTAATTATTTTGTTTGGGCAATTGTATATATTCTTCAACAAAATCAAATCACTATTTATAGATTAATGACAGGGTTGTTGCACATTGGTTTCCCTCTTTTCCAGCAATGTTCTAAAATATTTACATCCTTCTGGCAGCCAGAAAAAATTGTGGCCCTGTTTATAAGCTTCTGAAGCAAGTCGTGGGGCAGCCTGGCACATTTTGTATCCAGGGGGGAGTTATAATGTGGCAGTTCCCAAACTAAATTCCTCCAGGGATTGCTTTGTTTCCCGTGCTGCTTGTGACAACACTTCCCGCTCCCCAAAATCTCATCTTTTCTGTGTACAGAGCCGGCAGAGGACAGCCAGCTGTGCCATGTGGTTTTTGTCCTGCCGACCCGGGAGGGAGATTCCCGAAAGGTGGACTAACGGGCAATAAGCTACCTGGTCTAGAGATCCACTCTGGGATCGGGGGTAGCAATGTGACCTTACCTCACAGCGCTTATTTATTGACATTCATGCACACTGGTACTTATTTGCCTGCTCCTCATCATCTGAAAGTAGCTTTTTTTAGTTACTTTAGTTACTTCAGTTTAGTCATAACTGCATTGAGATTAGTGGCCTTGGCAGGAAGCTTCCCAGATGTTTTGGATCAGTTATAATGAATGCTTGAAAATATCCAACTGAATCCCTCGTACAAATAGAGCTTTCATCTCAGATTAGTATTATTCCGAGGAGTTTGTTCTGTGGGCTCCCAGTCCTGTAAATAACTGAAATCATCATTGGCTTTTGGCCACTTGATTTAATGTCCTTGATAGCAGGAAAGTATTCAATAGCAGAGGAGACAAAATGAAAATAAGTGGTAAAGTATCTATACCCCCCGGATCTTGTTCCTTAAACCCCACTGCACATCCACATCCCCGCTGCAAGTGTTCCGTGGCAAAACCCTAACGCGTTGCTTGTGCCTTCCTCCCAGCAGAGTTCTCTCTGCAGCTGGCATACACGCCAAAGGAGCCCAAGAAGCTTTATTGTATTTCCAAGGCTTGTTAAGAGTTATTGTTTCAGTGAAAAAGAGACTTTTAAATTACTGTTATATGGAAGATTTCAGAGGGGGGCATTTGAACCGGACCTTTGATTATGGAGCTTATAATATTGTCATTTCCTCTCCAAAAGTGAGGGAAAATCAGGAATAGTAAGTAACACACAAGAAACTCCATGCTATTCTATGTACCTTTGACTGCTGTTCTCTGCTGTAATTGGGCATTTTCTTCTTTAGCAGAGAAAACGGTCCATAGGATCAATGCTCTTCTGAGCTCTCACAACAGCATCTGTGGATCTGCTGGATGCATTCTTTGTGGCTGAAATGGAATGAACTTGCTGGAGAAAGATGAAAGAGTACGGGAACAAAGCAAACCCTATAGATATTTGTATATCTACTCTAAAGAATTTGAGAATGATGAGATAGGAACACCACACGTAGGTTTGCAAATCTGCGAAAGTGTTTTATCTTTCTTCTAAACTGTTTATTTCCGGAAGTTTGATATCAGACGTGCCCTTCTAAGGGAAAATCTGTTCTCGATCAAAGGACACGCACAGCGGAACGTTGCTAAAATGTTTATTTTGTGGCCATATCAGCATCCTGATTAATGGAAATTTATATTATGTATTGTGAAAGTTGCTAATGCCGTTATAGTCCTTAACGTGCTGTTGAGGTTTCCTTGAACAGGAGCACGAGGCGGAGCAAGGCGCGGGCACTTGGCGCTATGTGGACGTGGCTCCTGTGCTGCTCCCCCCCGGGAGGTCAGCTGTGCTCCCCAGGGTGCGGGGCGGGTGCTGCTCGGCGGGTGCTGCTCTGCCTTGGGACGCCGATGCCACTCCAGGCCTGCCCCGTGCCCGCCGATGGGTCCTTCTGACTCTGCAAATGTATTTTCCTGTTTCATTTTACTATGTGAGGGTCATGGGCAAAAGCCACCAGGGAGCTGGAATTTGGCTGTTGTACTGGAAGGTCTTAGAGCAGGGTGAGCCTGATATACACAAAGTGTTTTAAAATACTCCGGTGACATTTCCTGATTATTTTCCCTCTCCATTCCCTCTCCTTCACACCACAACCCTTGTGCTCTGTTGCAGGTTTTGCATATGTCGGGAGGGGACTGCCGTCCGCATGGCTGCTGGATGGTGTGCCTGTGGTGGGCTACCCTTGCTGCAGAGGTGACCCCGGGGGGGGTGGTGAGCACTGGGTCCCCAACTCCCTGCCAGAGGTGGGGGCCCAGTGGGTGCAGGGAGCTGGAGCCACTGCTTTTGGCAGCGCTGACGTCCTGCTGGGGTGCAGCTCTTGTTCCTGCTCAGCACCAACAACTGTGGGAGGTGGGAGCCTGCAAAGGTCTGGTCTGATGGGGCCAGAAAGCGGAGTACACCCATCACCACGGGCCGCAAGGTCTCCCTGCCAGCACATGGGAGGATTTCCTGACTGCCAGTGACTTGCCGAGCCCGTGCGCTCTGGCACACCGGTCTGGGAGGAAGATGCAGGGAATTGCATCCGCCTGCCTGGCTGTCGCCGGTGTGCGAGTTGGGAGTCACCAAGAGCACAAGCTCGCGCCTTTCTGCCGGCTGTTCCCGTCCTCGCCCACCATCTCGGGGTACTGGGTGATGGAGTGGCAGTGGCCTGGGGCACCCGCGGGCTGCCGCCTCCTTGCCACCAGCCCTGGCTGCCCACAGTGCTGGGGGTGCGACTGTGCCTCACCCAAACCCACCTGCCCGCCGGTGTCGAGGGCTGTGCGTGTCCCTGTCCCGTGCTCCGGTGAGTATGGGCTGTACAGCAGCTACAGCGGGCTTGTGTTGAGAATGAGGAAGTTTATAGCAAAAATAGGAAATCTGGCACTTCCTCAAGGAAAAAGAAAAGGTAATTATTGTTTTATTCCAAGGGTTGTGTTTGTGAGAGCAGCTCTCGGGAAAGGCTGAGTAATACAACCAAGTACTTATAATGTTGCAGTTAAAAATTGTTGTGTGGGGATATTTTTGCCCTGAAAATCAGCACACAGCTGCCCCTCATGTTGCCGTGTAAGGCCTGGGGGCACCACAGTGTAAGCGGTGGGATATTTCACAACACCCCAGCTCTGCCTCTCACCCAAGCGACAGCTCCTGCAGTTGAAGGATTCAACCCGTAACTGTCCCCAGCGCAGTGGTCAGCTCTGAGTTTGCAGCTCCGTTTCCTCCTGCCTCTCCCTCCCTCAGCAACGCCCCGCGGCCTCATTCAGAAAAGGACATTTCACCTCTTCCCTGATGAGGGATTTTTTTGGAAATGCTGCTTTAAATTTTTGCTGCGGATAGATGGGCAGAGTGGTGGAGTTGCAAGGTGACCAAAAGGCTGGAGAGCGGGGGTTGTTGCAGCTCTGAAGGCTGTGGTTAGAGCTGGTCACAGACAGGCTCGTAAAACAAATTAGGTTGGGAGGATCTCTTGAGGGCTGCTGGTCCTACCACGCACTTGGAGCAGGGCCTGGTTCTGAACTAGATCCAGCTTCAAAACTAGATCATGTTGCTCAGGGTCCTGATTTTTCAAAAGAAAAACAAACAGGCAGCTCCGTTGTGACTGGACCCACCAAGGTTTCCTATGGATTTTTATTTCCTGGCTGGTTGACGGACACCTGAAGAAGGTGTGAGCTCTGGCTGACGCTTTCAAGCTCTTGCAACCCCAGGAGAAGAGTGACTGGGCATTACCATCATGTCTTCGGGTCTTAAAAATACATGGTCTTAAAAATGCAACAGTCTTAAAAAAGAGTCTGGAGAGTTGTATAGGGCTGGGTCAGTGCTCACCCCATGGCTGGCACACCGGCAATCCTCTATAGCCGTAATTATTCTGCAACAGGGATTGCTAATGGATAGTCACTAATGCACCCCCCCCGGATGCGTATTTCTCAGGTGCCCTGTGGTTTGAAGGCACGTTCCCAGCATCTGGTGCCTGCCCAGGCTGCCACCAGGATGTCACCAGAGCTGTTTGTAACATCAAGCTGGGATTTTTCTCTTTCTCCACAAGAAGCCGTAAGTCCTGCCATTTTCTACAGTGCTGGAAAAGGAGTTTTTTACTGCAGTACTGGGTCGACTACATGTTGGGACTGTTCTTTTTTTCCTCCCAGAAATGAGAACATGAGAAAACAAATCAGTCCCCTAATGCTGAAGGAGATCCCTGGAGGACTTGGTTTGCCAGGGGCATCTCAGAGCACCTGGACCAAGGGTGACCACTGTGGGTGACCAAGGGGCTCTGTTGGGGCTGGCAGGAGGCCCCCTTTCTCTTCATCTCTAAAAGCGACACTTGGCAGCAGAGCGGGGAGCACCCTCAGCACTGCTGAAACCGTGGGGTGATGCGTACTAGCAGATGGGGTATTTTGGGCCCAGGCCTGGGCAGTACAGCATGTTGGCGTAGGGCTCCGTGTGCAGCAAACACAGCGGGACCGAGCCGTGCTCCTTCGCAGGGTCTCCGTGTTGCTTTTGTGCTCCCAAGCTGGAACCGGACGCCCAAACCCGCATCTCCTCTGGGAGCAACAGTGCTGCTGCCTCGGTGGGGCTTTGCAGGGTTCGCTCCAAAGCTCACTGGATGACCCCTGTTTGCTTCACAGAGTCTGGGTGGGCTTTGGGACCCCAAGAAAACCCACCACAGATGACATCACAGGCGACATGAAATCCCCTGCCTTGGCCGATGCTTGAATTCTCCATTGCTCAGCCACGCACCTTGCAAAAAAGGACGTTTGTGGTCATTTATCCCTCCAACGTGCAGATGAAGCCAACTGGATGGTTTCCACGGCTGGTTTTGCTCCTCCTCTCCTTGCTCACACATACCGTTTTGCTTTCCCAGGCTCTGCTTTCCCAGGTTGCCCCAGGCTCTACCCTCACCCCCAGCCCTGCCCGCACCTTCCTTCCCCGCCGATTGCAGGCACCTCCCTCGAAAGCGCTGGGGTGACGCCGGGGGTTTTTGGCTGCAGTGTCGCACAAGCGTGAGGCACGCCACACCTGAGTGGCTGCTGACAAAAGGTGTGAGTTTCAGAAAGATTTATTTACTGCTTCCTGCAACCTCACCCAGGGATTTCTGGTGGAAAACTCTGGGTTATTTTAAAGGCAGGAGTGGGGAGTTAAAACAGCCATGCCAGCACATCGCCATCCAGCAAGCTTAGGTGTTGATGCTGGGTCATGTCATTGTCTTTTATGCACGTAGCATAAACCTGATAGTTACAGCCAAACAACTTGCAAGCTCTCCTTTGTCATAGTTTCTTCTTAGGATGCTTTTCTGGGCGGTTGCAGGGATTTTACTGCTGAAACTTCATCCCGCTGCTAGCACCGAATGCCCTCTCCAAACTGTTGCTGCTGCCCTACGGCCCCCTCTTCAATGATATGTCTGTCCTCAGCCTGGAAATGAAGTAGATACCAGCTATGGCATTTCTGCTTCTTATTTTTTCAGTCTACACATCCCACTAATTACCAGCCAAATCCAATTGCTTCTTACCATTGCTCATCTTACAGTAAAGCAGACCTGCCACTGAAACGAGCCTGGCTCACTGAACACTGTTCCTCTTTAATTGGCATACACTGTGTTTTCCTATAAAATTGTGATTTGTGTGGTCTTGGGTCAGGTAAGTACGTTCCCCATTAATTTTCTGGTTTCTATGCTGGATGCTTTTTCTACAGAGGGTGTCATTTCAGAAAGATTGAAATAATTCAGTGTCTGTTTCTTAGGTTTTTCCTTGTTTTCGCTCTAACGTTCAGACCACTGTGAACAGCGAACATTTGGGAACGAGGTGAACCACTAATTGATAGCTTTCCCCAATTAGGCTTGGAAAGTTTATACAAAAAGAATAAAATAGCAACCCAAACTCAGACTATAAACAATTCAGTCAAGGGAACAGCTCCTTTTGCTCCTCCCGGTCTGGAGCAAAAGCTGCTTTCCCCGCCTTGCCCAGTTACTCCTGGTGCTGGGGCTCACGATATGGCTTTGCCACCATGTTTGAGGATACATTTAAACAGGCATGTGTTCTAAGCACTTTTTTTTTTCACGTTCCCAGAGGCTGTGAAATGCTCCACATTGGGAAGCGGGCTCTTCTCTGGCACCCACGGAAACCTTTCACTGCCCGCCTGCAGCCTGTGGTGGCAAGCAGGGAGGAAAATCAGGAGGGAATCAGGTCTGTTAAGTCATTTACAGGCAAATATGCAAAATAAAAGAATAAATGGCTAATCTTCACTTTAATACAAAGGATTTTTTTTCCCTCTAGGGTTGTAAAAGTAGATGAGAGAACTGGGAGTTGGGAAAAGTGAAGTATTTTGCAGTCTTGCTCCAAGGAAGGGACTAATCTCGAATTTACAAACTGGTTTCTGCTGAGCTGCTGCCACTTTGGTTGCTTCATCTCCAGGAATGAACACCCCCGTTTTCAGCTAGGAACCCCAAAGCAAGGACTATCAAATGGAAGACATGCATGGATAAAGTGAACAAAATAACAGAGAAAGGACCAGTGGTGCCCAGTGGCAGGACCAGAGGCAGTGGGCACAAACTGGAACATGGGAGGCTCCATCTGAACATCGGGAAACACTTTCTCTCTGTGAGGGTGACCGAGCACTGGCACAGGTTGCCCAGGGAAGTTGTGGAGTCTCCGTCTTTGGAGATACTCAAAAGCTGTCCGGACATGGTCCTGGGCATCCAGCTCTGGGTGGCCCTGCTTGAGCAGGGGGCTGGACCAAGTGACCTCCAGAGGTGCCTTCCAACCCCAGCCAGTCTGAGAGTCTGTGGCCACCCCTAGGACATGCTCATTTTACCTAGGCTTGAGCAAAGTGAAAGTCTGGTGGAAAGACTAACTCCCAGGTTTTGTTACGATGTCAGCTTCAGGACTAAAACCCCGTGGAGGCTTACAGATGAAGAATGAGGAAAGAAAATACACAAATTTTAGTGAGTATAAACATTAACTGCCAGACAGGTAACTTCCAAAAATAGATCATCTGGAGATCAGCTGGCCTGTGGGCCCCAGGCTCTTTGGGAGGGAGTTCCACTGGGGCTCAGCGTTTTGGGGAGACAGCCAGAGCAGGGCCCTGTGCTGGGGAGGGGGCAGTCCCCGGGGCCTCCGCCCTCAGCCCTCCTCGCTGTGCGCCAGAGCCCAGCCTGCTCTCTGCAATCAAATGACGGCCTCTTCAGAGGGTCAGTAAGTGGAAGAGGATCCTTTTTTTTACTAGTATGGTCTGTCAGCAGAGGGAATTGTTGGGACGTAGATCAGTCCCCTTTCTTTCTGACCGGGAAATGGGTGGCACCTGCCCCCATGAGTCAGGAGGAAGGAGCCAGCTCCTGCCCAGAGCTGTCCCACACCTACCCGCAGGGCCGGCAGAAGGAAGAATCTGCCTTCTTCCACCCTCAGGACAAAGGCATGGGTTTTTTGCAGACCAGAACCCATTCATCAATACGGTGCAGTGGCAGAGGCTGTGATGACTTTCTGTTGGAAAGGAGGAGAGCAGAGTCCCGCAGGGCGTGCAGCCAGGCGCCCGGTCTGCGCTGAGCTTTTCATGCAGTTTCCCAGTGCCACGGGTGACCTAAGCTCTCCGTCTGCCTCTTCAGCCTCTCTTCCTTCCGCTGATAGGATGCTGATCACTGCTCAGATTTTTCCAGCTGAGCACGGGATTGCGCCTTAGTCATTTGAGCAAGCCCCCTTCCTCCCTTTAAAGTTTTCCCATGCTTAATTTGACTTTGTATCAGTAGGAAACGACAAGTCATGTCACTTTTTTTCTTTCCAAGTGTTTCATACTACTTCACTCTACCTAGACACACAGCGTCTGAGCGGGAAAGCACAATGAACTCATGAAGTATTACCAATAGGAAGTGACATTTTTCCTCCTTTTGTTCAGTAAATTCCCTATGGACTGCAGTTAAAATATTGGAGACATTTTATTTAAAGACAGGAAGGTTGTGTTTTCAACTTAGATACATTTCTGATGTAATTTTCTATCTGACTGAAACCAAATCTGACTCGTCTGAACAATTTTCAAGTGAAGATTGTGAACTTACAAAAAAAGTCTTGAGAATTTAACCTTCAATCAAGTGCTGGCTCTAAACGACGCTTTAATACCAGAAAAAATAACTCAGCAGTTCACTTAGGAAGTAAGTGTTCTTAGTATGTGTCAACTTCACGAGTCTTTTATGAAAGCAGCCATTTTCGAGCTTGTGCTTCACAAATCTGCCAGCATGGGTAGCAGCAGAATTGCATCTCGGGCAGGTATCTTCTGGTGGTTGAATGGTGACTTTTTCCTTAACAGGGCACTGAAGGTCTTGAATGCAGACTGATTTCTGCCCTTATGTCCATGCTTCAGCAGTGCTTTTCTTCCTAGGGCTAGCCTTATCTGGTGGCTGGGTGCTTTAAAAAAGAAGCTGCGCACTCCGAGAGGTATTGTGAAATCTCTGCACACCGAAGTGTGCCTGACTTCAGGTGCCCTTACATCACCATCAAGAGGACTGCTACTAAGGAAACTAATTCTCAAACCCTGAAAATTTTCACTGAAATACCAGGCACTTCTTTGCAGCTTAGTTTCCAGACCTCCCAGCCCAGAGAGGGACCCTTCTTTCACTTCTCTCTTCTAAGTAGTTGCATCAGCTGGACTCAGGAGAGCAGAATTTACCCCCCTTGTAATCAGGATAACTGTTACCGGAGGAACAGGATTTATTAGGGAAAGGGTGGATTAATGGAACAGCAGAAAAGCTTCAAGAACCTGTGTTTAATTTTGCTTTGTCCTGCTCACTCTATTAATAATACTCATATTTCTCATCAATAGAGCATGTTCTTATGTAATTTATGAGCTGCAACACACTAACTGGTTACAAGCGCCGTGTCCTAATGCTCTGTTTTTTATCCTAGTGTTTCTCCATGTTATGCTGCTTAAATATTTTTGTCCTTTTTTAATACTCCTTAACCTGCATATGGCAATTGATCCCAAGTTACAGTGAAAAGTAATCCATAACATAACTTAAAACAAAGTTTGTAAATGTGTTTTTCACAGAATGATTTATAGACAGTCAAGGGTTTGAAAATCTCCTTTTATTGCATATATTTCTTCTTACTTTACAAATAATTATATGCACTGATACAAATGTTCCTTCACAGAAGGTACATTTCTTTTTTTAAAAAAAGGGCTAGGGTGTCATCCAAAATAAGCCATTTATTGTTCATTAATATAAAACGTATTCATACTTCTAGGAGGTGTCATATCCAAACCACTGTTCATCCAAATTTCTTGCATGATCTGCTCCCTGCGCTCTATCCTTTCAGCCAGTTCCGCTGCCTCTGTTGAATTATAACCTGAGTAAGAAGGTCTGTAAAGTCCCGCTATCTCATCCTGGATGTCCGAATCAGAGGACTCTTCCTCCTCCTCCTCATTTTCACTGTTCTCATATGCTCCGTCGCTTTCTGGCACTAAGTGATCCTTCTTTCTGTGCAATTTCTGGAAGTCATTCGAGCATGACATGCGGATCACCAAAGCGCACAGTGTGAAGAATAATCCCACACAAACGCTGGACATAAACAGGAGAGCGGCTCTTTCAGCATGATCTGAAATCAGAAAGCCAGTGCTTAAACACTTTACAAACTCTGCCAAAGCCTAGCTACAAAAAGAGTCAGCTGCCATTTCCGAAGCGCCCCGCATTACGTAGCCATAACGGTGGGGGGTGCTTGGGGGGACGGCGGGTGTGGGGAGGCTTTTTCTGTCATGCACCAAAACCACCCCGCACTTGCAGGCTGAACGCTGCCATCTCTGCCTCCTCCAATTACTGTGCAAAAATCCCAGCCTCTTAATAACATTATAAAATAACAACATTATCCCATCTTTTTATTAGCAGCTTACTAGCATTCTCAACCAGCTACCAGAAGCATACCCTTTTCTTTTTTCCAGCCATCCTGCCAAAACGGGCCGTAGCCTCATGAAGAGGGGGCATGGGAAGAGCAGCTCTGGGCTCCCCGGAGCCAGGGCAGCACCTCCAGGCCAGGCTGGGTGGGCAGCATTCTTCTTCCTTGACAGTCTGAGATGGCTTCTCAGTATAGCAACAAGCGACACAGATGTAGAAACAGCCCTTCTCGATGGGTTGTAAAATCCAACCCTGTCTGCTTGGGGTGTTGCTGGGAGGTCTCAAGGGTGGCGGGGTGCGGGGGCTTGGGGAGAGCTGCTGGGGGCAGCTGGGTGCCGCTGGCCGGGATAGTGTGTCTCGCCGTGCCGGCAGGCTGCGACCGCCCTTCGTGCTGGCGGGGGAAGCCCTTGCAAAGGCTGTGGGACGATGCTCGACAGCTGCATGGTTCCTGCCATTTTCTAGAAGAGCAGCAATCTTAGCTCCAGAATCGCTTCTCAACATCAGCCCTTCTTCACTTCCAAAATTCATGACTTCTCCTGTGGTGTTAGAGAGCTGGTGACCACAAATTTCTTTGCCTAAACAAAATTTGCCCTAGTGTTTCTAAGTCACAAAACCTGCCATGCCCCACACCAGAGATGGCTGGGTTTGGTATTTGGTTTTTTTTAATGCCCCTCGATGATCCTTATATGTATGCAAACCAACATTTCCAAAAATGGACGTCTCCAGCGCTGCTCCCAGATCAGGACCAGGTTTTCAAAAATACTGCACAGTCCCCATTGAAAATATTCATTTAAAAAACTCTTGGCTGCAGTCTCTGAAAGAGTTTGGATCCTTCAAGATGGAAAATATTCTATAAATATCAATTATGCTGCAATTGTCCCATCCACAAGACTGTGAGTATACTGTAATAATACCGTTACTATAAACATGGGATTACCAGTTGTGACCTTCTGAGGTGATCCTCCCTTTTCCCGAAATGCCACAACCTAATGAACCAAACAATCTCAGCCTCATTTTCCTACCTCTAATGTATGCAAATGTAGCCAAAGAGTTGCTAACAATAATTCCATCTTTCTTTGGAAGTCTCGATTCCTTTGGATCAAGGTCGACACCTGTGACATGAGGAGGGAAAGCAAATTCAATCATATCACAGATGATGAAGCTGCTAAGCTGATACTCACCCAACTTTTGAACTAACAAGTCTGTCTAAAACACAGGCAGGCCAGTGCTGTGCCGTAGGAACCTTGCAGAACATTAGGCCAAACAATGTTTGACAAATGAAAAAAAAAAATTGAAATAAAGTATAAATAACAAAGTATTGAAAATATTGAATATCTAGGAAATGGCAAAATTATTTAAAAGAATCTATTACCAGCTGAAAACCCTTGCCTATTTCCATTAAGCTTTCCGAAAGAATTTATTTCCATTAAGCTCCACAGCTCTCAAACAAACTTCCCAGCCCAATCACTGCAGTACTCTCCCGTTACTGATGACAGCGAATATGCATGTCACATCATTAATTTGATTTGCCTTTAAGAAGAGCAGGTGTTGGCATAACTCCTAAAAGACTCTTCACCCCGAAACAACTGCAGTTTCACTTTTACTCTTCCCATGCTTCAATCAAAGTTAGAAGACAGCACGCTGGCTATGGGTAGGTCTGCTGGGGTCACTCGTTTCGCAGCGGTGCTGTTACAGCAGGACTGTGCTCGCGTGGGTCCCGTCCTGCTTCCCAGCTCCGAGGGGAAGAGCAGCTATCTCAGCAGGGTTTTCACTACCTCGTCCCCCCTCCCTCAGACCAAGCTCTGCAGTGGGAAAATGTCCTGTTTCAATCAAGGACAAAGGAGAGCAGCAAACTGTATTTTTTTGATGGTACATACCATCATTCTGTTTGACGGAAGACTTGCTATCAGTGACCAGGGAGTTGACAGCCGTGAGGATAAATTTAGGAACTGAAAAGATGAAAAGACAAATTGTGTACTGTTAGTTTTAGGAACCAGATCCCCAGTTAATTACCAATCCCACTGCTAACGCCGGGTTTATGAATTGGGTTTCTGATGGTGGTATTGAAGGGATGGGAGCAGGTGGCCCCAGCGCTCAGAGATCAGAGTGGGCGGCTGCGTCCAGAGCCAGTGCGGGCAAGTGCCAGCCCCGCTGGTGTGTGAGCCTGGCCCCGGTGCTGCAGCCAGCCTGAGCTTCCTGGTGGCCCAGAGACGCTCCCTGGCAGCCGGGGGACAGGAGCGCTTGCAGAGGTGGTGCGTGCTGCGGCCCAGGCAGGGCTGTGCTGCTCACCCCCGCCGTACCAGACCCAGCCGGGGCTGCTGCCACTGCGTTGCCTTGACTTTTACTAACCTAGTAAACACTCTAACCCTGACAGCTGGCCAGTGCAGGGCCCTGCGTATGTGGGAGCCCCAGGAGAAGGGCTGCGCTCAGTGACATCTCCTCCTCCCTCCACCACCACCCACGGACCTGGCGCAGGAGGAGGCACGGCGTCAGGATGCTGTGGCAAAGAGCACACTGCTCAGAGGGTTAGTGCTGGGGTGGGGAGGGAAAGGAGGAGGGAAAGGGAATAAAGGAACCGGGAAGAAGACTGAAAGGAAGGTGGGGTGGGCAGGGAAGGGAGAAAAGGGCAAATGCAGCAGGCAGAGCGAGCCTGAGGGATGGGGTGCGCAAGCAGAGAGCCAGTAACTTTCACCTAAAGATCAGCGAAAGACCAAAGGGGACAGATAATGAATGCTGTCGACTCTTGCTAGAGGCTAGTAAGGGCAGCTCTGGACCTGTGACTGGATTCACACACCAGCCCCTGTGCCCGCATGGAGCTCCAGAAACGTCAGTGCAGCTGCATACAGTGGGGGACCTGCCCCCTTGTTTTCTGCCCCCTTTTTTCCCTACCCCGCAAGGGGTGTGCCAGCCAGTGGATAGGAGACAAAACTGGCCAATAACTGGGCTACAGGCAGATGCTAAACTGTGTCTAGAGACTGTTTTTCAATGAGGACAATTCACTGTAATTCTCAGAGAAATGTTTAAAGTCTTGTGTGACATCCTCTGCACAGCCTCTGAGACAAATGGTCGCCAAGGAGGAGGATGCTCAGGATGGGAAGAGATGTGCTGAGTGGGAGTGGGCTGTGTCCTTCTCATTTCATTAATTTTTTCCCTTGATAAGTTTTCACACTCTTCTTAAAATAATTAAAAGAGCTAAAAGCAGGTGCATCATGCAGACGTTGAGAGTTGACATATTCTGTGTGAGATGAATGGGCCCCTCAGATACCCAGACCTTGGCACCTGTTCCCTGTACTATGTGAAGGCAGATTGATTGATTTTCAGACTGATGTGGAGCGGAGGGGGGGAAGGAAGAAATTTCAAGTATGAAGCTCACCTCTACCCCACATAGAAACATTTGCCAATAAATAGTGTTAAGAAAAGTTAAACAGAACAAGAGGAGACTGAGGTTTGGGGCTTAGCATAGTTTTTGTTTGAAAAACAACTAAAAATAGCACTTCTTTCTGAGCAGAACTTTTCTTTGTGTGTGGGCTCAAAGTTATAGCTGTTTCCTTTCCTGATGAAGGAATTTTTTTGGGACTCTTAGCTCCTGTTTGCAAGAGGAGGCCAACAGAGATAGGGGAGAATGAGCTCATTTCTGTTTTGGCTTGTACCTCATCGTAATTCTGAACTGTTTTCCAGCAGCAGACGGTTTTTGTTGGTGCATGAGGCAGACGGTGAGCAGGTTGGTTTGTTTTCAGACTGCACTCTGAATTTGCAGGCCTGGCTGTTATGAACAATGTGCATGTGTTACGAACAACATCCTGGGAGGACGCACCATACCCAGCGCCTTTGTGTGACCTGAAGCTCCTGTCGCGTGGCCTGGCGCCCAGGCAGGAGCTCCTTCACCCCTGCTGGTGTTCCTCCTGCTCCCCTCCCAGGGGAAACTTCCCAGGGCTTTCCTTGCTACAGGACTGAATCCTTTCCCCATGTCTTCCCATCAGGTTCGAACGGCTATTTAATATGCCATTCAAACATTTGTTGTAGGGCGATGCTTAATTTGAAATGGCATGGACAAAAAAAGCTCCTGACTGCTTGCATTGTAGTTTTCATTACAGCTTCATTTCAGACATGAGGACTTTAACTAGGATAGGCTGCGTCGGGTCGCTGAACAGAGTAACTGGTAGTAGCACGAGGAATTTTTATCAAGATAATCACATCTATACTACAACCTGTGCCAGCACTACCTTGTCAAGTAGGGTTGGAGTCAGTCACCCACCGCAAGCTGCCAAAGGCAGCCCACAGACTGATTCTGAATGGCATCCAGGGAGTGCAGATACAATGCAGGGCACCGGGAGCTGTGTTCCCTGAGAGGCTCCTGAAGTCCAGCCTCAGCAAAAGCCAGGAGATGTCACCTCGTGCAGACATGAGATGATGCTAAGCATGTCATCGGGGGCACTGAGACTGCGAAAAACCAGCACCTCCTGGCTCCTGCTGAGCTTTTACTAGCAGGAATTAACTGCAAAAATAAAAATGCAGCCAGTCACACTAGGCCTAAATGGTTGCTGACGGCTGAGGTGGGGAGTATGATTTTTTTCACATTCCTGACCATGGTGGAAATGCCCTGTTGTGCTCCTGTCACTTCAGGGGAAGGCCTATTTACCTTATCTTGGGAAGTATCAGGTTAGCAGGGATCTTCTAGTGAGGAGAAAAAATGTAAAATATCATTCTGGAATATGCCCAAACTCTTCCCATGTTCACTAGATGATCTGTAAAATAATTAGACCTGCAAATCATTGGCTAATGCTTCAGATTGCAGAGCTCAGTAGGATTTGGCAGAAGAAAAAGTCTTCAAAATGTGCCAGCAACACACAAGAACACTATTTATTACCCACGTGTTTTTGCAAAACCACTTCACTAAATAACAGAATGCATAACCTCACTGCAAACAAACATACACTGGTTTTCTAGTACACAGATGTGCAAGAAAAAACGATCTGTTATAATTATCCTTACTCTAATTAAAGAGAATTCCATTAACTCATTCATAAAGTTACTACAGCATAAAGGCAAATGCACAATAATATAACGTATTAGTGCGAAGGCAGATCTCCAGCTCTCTTCAAAAATAGAAAGCTGAATTACTGCAATGCCTCTCACCTGACAACTAACTCACAGGGAGACTCAAAAAGAAAACCTCTCATGCCAGCAAGGAAGCAGCCGGGGCTCGTTTTCCTCTGATCTTCAGGTATGCGGTGATCTGGTAATCAATCCTACGCTGCTGTTCCAGAAGCACGTCTCAGATAACCTGTGCCCTTTGACCGCTACTCGCTAGAGATGCGGCAAAAGGACTCGATGATATGTCCCCGTGGAGCTACTGCTGTGACTCCCTACAGACCAGAAAGAGCCAGAAAGGAGCAGGGCTGGCAGCTTTCCAAGCGGTGCACAGTAAGCAGAGTGGTAACTTGGTGAAAAAGCTTTTACGCATCCTCTGGTTGAAGCAGAGGCTTGTGAGAGACAATCACCCCTGACCCTCGCACTTCCACCCCACAGATAGCCAGCACCAGAAAGCAGAGCCTGAGGACATCTGTTCGAGGCTTAAATGGGCAGCCATTCCTAAAAATGTGCAATACCAAAATAAGGCACTACATAGAAGTCCTGCAACCACTTTTCTCTCACCTTTACTGATACTACTCTGCTGTCCCACGGCCTTTGCTTTTGAGAAGAAGAATTATAGGGAATTCTGCTTTCCCCTGATGTAAATATATTAGTCTATGGTAAAAAAAAATACAGAAAACTGTTCCCACTTGTCTGAGGAATAAGCTGAAGTAGGCTTCAGTCCTGCAAGCAATGTATAACCTCAGACCTTTACTTTTAGTAAGACTTTGCCCATGAGAAAGGAAATCCCTCTGCAAGGCTGAAGGCTGTAGGTGTGCTCATGTGAATCAAATTTCAGGACTGGGCTTGTACACAGTGCTTCAATTATGCTGGACTGCTTTACCTGCACTGATGGCAAGCCATGCCAGGTTATTCTTCCTAGCTCTGTTGCAGGTGAATTCTGTAGAACAGACTCTTATTTTGATAGTATTTCTCAAAATACTAAAACACATACTTTATATTTTATTGTCAATTGCATTTTTATAGGAAAAAAACCCTCAATGCCTGAGTTTACATTAGGTGCAGCTCTGCCCATGGGATTGTTCACATATTTGGTTGTTCTTGTGTGGCTATGTCACAAACTTCCTATGTTAAAACAAAGGAGAGATTCAGGAAATCTGTGTGTGCGTGTGTGTGTGTGTCAGTCTCCATACGTGGGCACCATTTGGCATTGGTTTGCTTTGCAAGCAGAATGATGGCTTTAAAATGATCATGCATTTGCTCTTACCACATGCATAGCTGACGTTAAGATATTTTGTCACTCCAGGTAGGCACGGACTTCCAAACTCCCGGCTAGTGACAATGATCTTGCATCTCTGTTTCCCATAACACCTTTTTGATAAAACTTCTAGCGCCGTGTAAGACAAACAGTCTGAAAGAAAAATACATACCATAAATATACAACACTGGTGTAATCAGAAATGATAGCTGCTACATGCATGACTAGAGATACAAATCTGCTACTGATTTCAGGCATATGTTTGCCTAAGCAGGATTTCAGAATTACGTATTAAGATCTGTCAATGCAAGGAAGTCAGCTGCAATGAGAATGTGAACTTGTAGCAAGCTAACTACCTCACGCTGACTTCCAGGTGTATGCTCTGGTTGTGGTAAGATTCTCATCAACTTCCATATGAGGTGCCCAGTATAAGACCTCTATGTTCCCTTCATGATCACTTGGGAAAAATAAGCACATTCAAATAGCTCTCCACCTATTCCATCTCAGGATGAGTGTGCAAATAAAGGGAGATGCAATGCTGTTTGCAGGTCTTTCTCTTGGTCCCTGGGTTATTGAGATGATTTGATGGAATGCCTCATTTCAGTTCAAGTCAGGTGAGATCAATTTTCGTGTGTCACAACAGCTAGGGCTACAGTGAAGTTCGGTGTATTAAAGGTAGCTTTTGATTTATCATGCCTGTCGCTGGTAGGAGCCATTCTGCCGTGGCGAAGAGGTCAAAACAGGCTCAATATTTAACCAGGGCAACATTTGGCTTCTCCCCCCCATACCAAATTCCAGGCTGTTCTAGCAAGGCTGCCACCATGAGTCCAGTTTGCACTCCTAAAGCAATCTTAACAGCATCTACGCTGCACTGCCTTCATGCCCTCACTACATGAGGTAACCCCCACCATTTTCAAAGCAGCCTAAACTATCCCAGCTTTGTGCAGATGAAGAGAGTCCAGATTGCTGAACCTCTCCCTGGAGACCGAGCAAGAAGCATGTGCTGTTTGTGAAAACCTTTCTTGCTAACATCTACAATTGACGTTGGGATTTCTTTATTCAAGATTTACACCTTCTACCACAATTTATAGTATAATAGAACTCGATTAGCAGGATTTTACACTGAAGCAGAAATTATTTTAGTGGGAAAGTGTGTGTGTCAGACAAACTTTAAAAAATCTGCTTTAAAAAAAGAATGTCTCTAGATGTGATTAAATTCCCGGTATCCACATGTGCTAAACTCCAAGCCGCAAAGCAAAAACACCCCTTAGTTTTGGTTTCTAAACAGAAAGTATGCAGAAATGACAAGTCTGGAGTATACATAATACTCTTCTGAAGCTGCCTGCTTCCAGTCAGTGTTACCTCACCCATTTTGTGACTTTCTGTGGGCGAGAAGTATTTCTCACTCTAGTCTTCCAAGGTAGGGACACTCTAGAGGTCGGAAAACATATTTCTCTGGGCATTAAACCAGTCCTTCTTCCTATAACAAAACTCAGACAAGGACAGCACCCCGACACCTTCCAACTGCTGAAGCTCATTTGTGCCTCTTCAGAGGAAGGCGAAATAGCGCTCACAAAGACACACCGAAGGTTCCCCAAATCAGTCTTGTTTGGAAAGAAAGAGGAGGTTTGAGACTGGAGCTCTCAACAAAGAAGATTCACCTTTAATATGTGAAAATGGGGCAGATTTGTGATTTTTAGAGTTATCCCCTGACACCAACACTAAATAAGTCATGTATCAGAGCACAGCCAGTGGGAGATTTGGGCTGATTTGTTTGTTTGACAAGGGGCTCGTGGGTTACCTTTGGGCATGGATTTTTAGGAGAGCAACTCTTTCTTTGCTTCAGCGATCTAAAAACCCAACACCCAGGTGTCCCGGGAGGCTGCTGGGCAGGCAGGGAAGACTGAATTAAAACATTGGATAGTTCTGATTAACTCATCTGTTTTAGTCTCTGTCCCCGGCAATTTCAGATGAGTAAGGATATATTTGGGTGGACATTTTAGGCAGCCAAGTAGCTTATTTTGGCAAGTATGAAAACAACTGAAGAATATCAGGAGGAATTATCAGATGATTCATAAATGAATGGATCAGGAGCACAACAGCAATCTGGCAAACTGAATTGTTTTCAACAAAATTTCCTGCCCTGGGAGCTCCTCACAGTGTCTTAAAAAACAGGAGGTTGTTGTGCTGATGGTTTTCTACAAATTCAGTGATACAGTGAGTACATGTTTCATTTTGCCTTTGGTAGATGTTTGCTCATGTTTCTGTAGGAGTTAATAGCTCCTTATCATCTATATTCATGTTGGATTTGGCTCTTCTACCTGAGGAGCCAGTTGTCGTATGCCTGCAGGCTCTTGGCAGGCCAGTTTTTGGAGAACTTCCCAAGGCTTGTCTGGTATCACAGGTGAGTAAATGCAAACCAAGGCTGGCTTGCTTTTGCAGGACAGCACAAAAGTTAACTGGAAAGATGTACAACAAAAAAACCCTATTTATCAGCTTCCTGTGGTCTAACAGGATTTTGGCTTTTAGTGATTCAGTCAAAAATGCTCCATTTCTTTCTCTCTGGTTTATGTGCATCCTTGCTGTCTCCCCATTAGCTCTCCTGGCAGCTATGATGCCAGCTGAGCAATGAGTTCAGCTCAGAGGAATTCTGTGTACTGGGTACCGAAGGCCACTTTTTCAACGGCTGCATCTTTGTGTGTGCAATCTCCCACAAGCAGACGTTACAGAAGTGCATCTGCACCAAAGTCAGAAGGATCAGTGTGTGTCAAAGGGATGTTCAAGCTAAATTCAACCAAACTTGTTTGGGGTCTAATAGCAATCCAGTTGCAGCAATGCAGAACTTGCATTAGGAATAACTTACCCTCCCTCTGGTCAAACTCCTTACTGCAGTGTCTGAATGAGGAGAGGATTCAGTCAGTGCTGCATTTTGAGTAAATGAGTGAACAGTCCCACTGAACAGTCCCAAAGAAATCACAAATCAGGAGATGAACATAAATATGCAATGCATCTCGTTTCTGAATATCTAAGTAATGTATGAGCTACACATACATTTATGGGGCTTGCTAAATTGGTACCATATGTTTAAAATAAACTGCCTCTTGAAAGGCACGTTCCCAGCATGCTAGAAGACTGGTGGCATCCACCAGCAGTGGTGGAAAAGGCAGCAATATGCGGCTGGGAAAACACTCCACTCTTCACGCCTTTCTCCCAAAGTTGCCTGCTACACACCAAGACTGCTGGTGGATCTTTTCAAACAGACACTTATATGGATGGCATGGAGATACGGGTGTCAAGAAGAGGTTCTTAATTCAGTAATAAACTATCAAATCTGACTGCAGCTATTTAACAGTTAGAATAGAAAGCCTTGTTTCTGGAGGAAAGGCTCTTTCAGCTCCCTAATTAGCTTTGTTTAAGAAAGTTTTGGCATGCAAATGACATGCCATAAATCATGCAGGCTTTAATGAGAAGCAATTTGTCTTCTGGTTTCTTAAAGCTTCTCTCAATTGAGACAGTAGGAGCTTTCTCTCCCTTTCTTTCCACCCTGCCACCAAGACCTGCAGGTGACGGAGCAGCCAGAGCTGGCCTGAGCTTCTTGTGCCACGCTCTGGCAACAGTGTCCTGTCACACCTTCTCCAAACGTTACTAATTGCTGTCTTCTCCCGCACCACTGTGCACAGGGCGAGCCTCAAGACATGGTGGGTAGGGAATGCATCTCAAATGTAGATCTGCATGACATAAAAAGTAACGTGCTGGTGAAGGACCAGGGCACCCAAAAAAGAAACCCCTCCACAATGTGTCACTCCAATACTGGAGCCCAGCTTCTTGTTGCTTTCATCCCAAACTGCTGGCTTACGCTGCTTTATGCTTTCTGGGCTGTGCCTATCTGCAAAAGAATAAGGAGCTTGCTTTTAAAATCAGCTGAAAGCAAAGATTTCACACTACCAAATCGGGATGGCTTGTGCTTTGTGGAGCCCAAATATCAGCTCTGGGGATAAGAATCGACAAGGGAAAACTATAGAGTTTGGAGTAAGCTAAGGCTGCAGACTCCTAAAGAAAGTTACCATAACAATATGGTAATTTATGCAAGAGCATGGCACACAGGGTCCTGCCTATGCATCAGAAAAAGGCCATTTGAACCGCCGATTCTAGCAAAAACACACAATATGATCAGCAGCACTTATGAAAAGTGTTGCTGATACCTTTATATTCCAGGTCCAAGTATTGTCAGTAAATAAGGCAGTATGATACGCTAAAAATACTACTTACTGCCAGCACATGCCATTCCTTAGAAGTGAATACAGCACCAAGGCTTTCTGAAAAGCTGCACCCTCTCTCTCCCTCTCACTGCGGTGCCTGTTGTGAGGCCCTTGTAGTCTGCATGAGATTAGCCCACTGCTTGGTTTTATTTACAAGCGGCTCAGAGTTCAGAATTCAGTCTGTAAGTATTTTGCAAAAAAAACCAAACTGGTCTTTCTCTCCTTGCAGGTGCATATGCACAGGGAGGAGGATCCATCTGCCAGCACAAGCACCAAGGGCAAGAGACAAGCGGAGCTCCCCAACCGCTGCAGGAGGGCAGCAGCAAGAACCAGACTCCCTCTGCTCAAACGCTCCTTGCTTTGTTTTGCACCATTTGGGTCTGCACGTACACAGGCAGGAGGTCCTTGGCTTATTTGAGACTCGAGTGCCAAGTGTACTTTTCCAAACAGTTCAAAAATCTACGCCAGAAAAAAACATACACAAGAAAACCCCTGAATTGCTAGTAAAGAAAACATTAATGGATGAAGTGATGTGTGTCTGAGCGTGCTTCAAGCAACTTCAAACAACTGCTCAGCCAAATGTGACTTTCCCTGTTCATCGCAGAAGAACGTTAACTGGACTCTAAAAATGGTGGCAGGTCTCTTCTTCCCTTCAAACAATTGCTTCTCATCCTGCACCCGCTTGGAACACCTTTTCTTTTTGCGAAGCCTTATCTTGATAAGATTTGTTGGGGCCAAGGGGTGCAATGGCTCCTACTGGCACCTTTTGGGTCCCACAACACCTACTAAGCTTCCCAGTTTGCTCAGGCTGACAAGGAAAAGGAGCTTTTCATATCTGATGTCTGCACACAGAGAGAGTTGACTTAAGGATTTTTGTGCTGGAAGCAAAATTGAATTATTTTATCCTTATTTTTGCACTCATAAAATTCAGCTGACTGTTGTCTCCCACACCCAAAGTGGCAAGGCACTAGCAGCAGAAGCTGCAAAGGAAGGGAGCTTGTCAACCTACCCCATGACCCTGAGCCCTGGTCCTGCTACAGAACAGAGCCTCTGCATCTACCCTGCTCACACCATCCCTCTGCCTTCACAGCTGGAGCACATTTGCTCTTTCACAGCATCCCTGTAAGAAGTCCTATGCTGTGTAACTAAAATAACTGCTCTGCAACTTCAGGTTTCTTCCATTCAGGAGCCTGCCACTGACTGCACGACTGCCCACAGGGCTTGTGTTTGAAATCAGCCCCATAGTTAGCTGCTAAATATATGCTAAGTGGATGATGCTCAGGAATGGAAGGGCATACTCAGGCCTTGAACCAGTGATACTTGCAGTCTAGAAAGGACTTAAGTCACCTTCTCTGTAGCAGCTCTGAGCTACAAGCTCTTGCTTCTTCCCCCAGCAGAGGACTGGGCTCAGTGTTTCTGTTAATTGACAGTGCTCCTTGAAGTGTCTGTAGTTCAATATCCAGCATTTCCTAAATTTTTGGCCAACTTACATGGTTTGTGTCTTATGGCACCTAGAAGTCTATAGCTAGCATGAACCTAGTAACTTCAGTGTGTAAGCATTTCCAGATCTGCCTATAGCCGTTTGCACCTTTATTTCATTTACATCTGCTCTGAAGAGACTTATACAAAGGACTGGCACACCACCAGGAGTATACATCTCTTAGTAAGAGGAAGAAACCAAAAGCTTTTCAATCACTGTTAGTGAATAAGATATGTAGGCCCTTTGAATTGTCCACAATACTGATACCAAAGAAAAAAAAGGAAAAAAAAAGGAATCACAGTATCACAAAATACTGTTATATAACAAAATCATGACGCCTTGTTGGGCTGGAAGGAACCTACAGGATTTTGGAAATCTCTCTTTCCTGCCTTGCTAACACCCCTTCTTCTTAGCTGAATACCATTTCACTGGGAAGAGAGGATTAGGACAAAACCCAGCCCCAGGGTACATCATGCCACCGTGCAAGCTGCCTGAATTCTCTACCTCCCCTCTCAACCTCCCAAAAGTGGGAACAGGTAAAAGAGAGGGCTGTACTGGAAAGGACCCTACCTTCCAGCAATGAAGATATGCAATTCAGGGCTCTGCTGGTCATTAGTGCTCGAGGGAATGCACATCTGACCAGACAATGCACATCCAGGTGGATTTCTGGGAAGGACATTTTAGTGTTCTAGCTTGCGAGTTGCAGCTACAGGCGACCCACTACTAAGCCTTCTTTCAAGTACTTTCATGTATTAACAAGAGTAATTTATGATTTGCGAAGTGTTTGTTGACCTGAATCTTCCTTGTACTCTACAGCAACCTGTTCTGGCACAACTCTAACTTCTTTTGGCCAATAAATTTTCTCTTTCCTCATGCACATGTTAGTACAAATATGAAAGAGAGAGTATGTCAGAAAAGGCAACAACTCACACAGGAACAAACTGCTACGGTTTCCTGCTTTAGTGCTGGGCACAATAGATTCCTGGAAGCAGAACCATCTGCTGCAAAACTACACCCAAAAAAGTTATAGTTTTCTTGTGCAGTTTTTGATAATCTTAGTAAAAGAGGGAAGTTACTTTCTGTAAATTCTTTACAGTCTTAACAGTGCCAGTCATTTGAACAGCTGCAGAAGCAGGACACTGCTTGGAGTTTTTTATTTTCCTGCAATGCTCTTATAATGAAAGTAATTCCCTGTGCTTCAATGAACTCTGCTACTTATGGTAGGAGCTTACTTTGCAGAAGAAACTTTTCCTGAAGGCAAAATATCCTAAAATGCCTGGAGACAAGATTTTACACACTGTTCTTTGAAGTGGGCAAGGGTGACCACTCACAGGAATGAATGGCCCTGATGACAAGTTGAAGAGCAAGATCGGAGACATGTAAAAATACCGTATTTCAGTTTGATGGTGAAAGTGGTAAGAAAAAGGAAAAATGTTTGATAGTGATCTTACATGGAAATTTCACATTCTTTGACAAATCCTCCCTCTCCCCCAAACTGTATTGAGCAAGATGAGTTATTCTAAGCACAGCTTTTTGTTTCCAGTTTTTAACAAAAGCAAGGGACTTTTTGAAATGAAAGGTGCAAGTTACATGTACAATTAGGTATCACTCTTGGGACTGAAGTAGTGCTGTCTTATCAGCTACAGTACACGTTAGAGAGTTTCTTGTACTCAGTAGTTCCAATCTTTACCCAGATTCAAATCTTCTCTTTATCTGAATCAGAACAGGGACTTGAATGTATGTTTCCCATAACCCACCCTGTGTGGGCTTTTCAGTTGGCTTTGTCTTACGCTAAAGCTGTTCCATTGCCTAGGGCAAGCAAGACTTAACCAGACCAGAGGACAACTCTACTGTAAAGGCTTTATCTAGCAGGGATGACACCATGATGTCATTGCTCTTCTTCCTCCCCCATATTGAAAATGGTACCTAATTTACATTATTGCACTGGCTCAGAAAACTAGTTCCAAGAGGAGGCAGTCATGCTAAATGTTGAGCTGAGGTTCAGGATCCTACAAGTGCTCCGAGGCCAATCGGATATCACCAGATATCACCAATACCAGAGATAGATTTATATACTCCATTTCCTATATGGAGAAGATTTTCCATATATTCCTGTATTTTCTTTATGCTAAAGAAATTTTACGTTTTCCTGAGTTCCCTTTGAAGCAAAGTTCCAAAAATCTGTCAGCTGATTTGATAGACTGTTCACAGAAAAGCAATAGTTCAGAATACACTTGTCTCAGTCCAAAGTAATTAATTGCTTATCAGCTATATTACATGTAAAATGAGGTCACCAAAATCTAGAGAAGTATCTAATTAATTCAATACCCAGTACTCCTAGCAGGGCCATACCACGTATGGATAGATGCAAAACTCTTGAGCTCAACAGAGGCTTCCTATGCCTGTCAGGACACACAGATGACTTCTCTTCTGCATAGTACTAAAAAAAGGCCTCACAGTTACCCTGTGATGCAGTGAAAGAAATGGAAAGGCTCAAGCACTGCCTTTAGGCTGAGATGCACAAACGTGGGTAGAAACAACAATGGATGTGAGCTGGAGCAGATTTAGCTTTTGATGCAAACATATACGAGTATGTGGGCTCTGACTCAGGAATGAAGAGCGGCTGAAGTGAGTTGTCTAAATTGTCTCAAATCGTTAAAATCATGTTGACATTCAAATTACCATTGCTTTCCCTGTCAGATATTCAGACATTCTAAAAATTTAATCATGCACCCGCTCACATATGTATGTGCTGGACAGATCTGGAGTCAATTGCATTTGGCTCCTAAGTGCTAAGTCTTTTGTGATAACTGAATGTATACTCCCAAGCCACATAGGTGCTTTTGAAAATTATACTCACTGCAGAGGGTTATTGAAACCACGCAGGAAGAGGCCAAGCACTTTCATTAAGTAATGGGAAATCTATACAAGCATCTACCTTCTACAGCTCTGTGTTTGTCTCAGGTTTTATGCTCTCCCTATTACCACAGTTTTAGGTTGCTTTATACAACACAAAACCAGCAACAGCCAGGGTGTTGCTCAAGAGGTGCCCGTATGCAGGGGGCCACAGCAGAGAGTTTGTTGCTGTTGCAAATTCCTTCTCTATTTATACTGGGAAACTTTATCCAGTAAGAAGGGTTTGCAGTATTCTGATCTGTGAACTCTAAGTGCTGACATTAGAGGCAAGTGAGTGATTTCCAGAGGTGAATGAAATGCAAGAAATAAGTATGATGGCAGGCTTTCTCAATCAACTGAGCTATCTCTGCTCTGCTTTGCATCATACACTAACGCCACCCTCATGAGGGATGTATGGGTTTGTCAGAAACCTGCTAAAATCTTTCCTCCACAGAGCAGACAGGCAGAGCTAAAATACATGTGGAGGAGCACACAAGATAGCCAGTGTGAAACAGACCTGGCCATTTTAAATAGATTCTTGTCTCAGAACACATTACAATTTTCAGCCAATACATTTTTAATAATGTCTATACAACTAAACTGGCTTGCAGACAAATGGCTTTTAAGACTAATTATTGATCTCTTCTTGATGTTCAGAGATGCTTCTTATAAATTTCACTTGTAGCATGTTTCTTAGGAGTAAAGTTCAGCCTTTGCACAGGGCTGGCATCAATCATGTAAGTCCTTCCCTGTGTGGTATTAAGGGATGGGAACAGCACACATATGTTGTGCTGGCCTTCTCCACAGCATGAAAATTTACCTTCATACCTTCACTGTCAACCACTGACCATATTATTCATACAAGCATCAAGCACCCTCACAACCACATGCTACTTTAGATATTTAGCAATAAAAAGTGAGTCATAAGTCCTTAATCATACACCAGTTGAGATTACACAGTGAAGTCAATGACTGGTTACTGATGTAGACCATACAACTACTTACTATGTTTTGGGTTCTTTTACCTATTCGAAAGGGAATGGTCTGTGCCTGAAAGTGTTCACAGTCTGACCAAAGTAATATTAATATTATAGCAATTAATTACTAATATAGTGACATTAATATTATATATTAATATATATCAGGATGCACCTGCACTAGTAAATCAGCAGTGAGAGGGCATGTTTCTGGCACTGCAACGCAGCGCTCCATTCTGATAAGTATGGTCCCCGCGCCCATCTGGCCCGGGCCAACAGCATCCTCTCAACAACTCCCCATCACAGCTGAGGAGCTGGCACAGGCCAGGGAACAGCCCCAAGAAGCAGTCTGCATGCAGTCATCCTGCTTTGGAGGGTAGGAGTTTAGTACTACACACGTAGGACGTTCCTGCCTGCTGGACTTGGTGCCAGAAAGAAGTTCCAGGCACATTTAATTTTCTAGTATACTACCACAGTCTTGGAGTCTGGTCATACAACAGCATGTAAAGCAATGGACCCTGACCTGTGGACCCTCTCCTTACAGTCTGCATTTAAGGCAAGGAAGAGCTGACAGAAACAGAGATCAAAGAAGAAGGTAACGGCAAGACAAGGTGTCATGACACTCGGGTTGCCTAATCATTGTCAGAAGCTGGAGGAAGAAGAGAGGCAAACAGCTGATATTTGGTATAGGTCACCTAAGTTTAAGACAGCCAACAGAACTAGAGTTTTTGATGTTAATCATACTAAGGACTGATTAACTATACGTAAGTTTATTACTTTGCTGCATTCCTTACTCTATGTTTCTCCCTCACACTGGGCGATTTGTTTGAGTTTCAGAAATAATCTCTCCCATGTTTCAACCACTGGCGCTTCCACAATGCTGTTGTTCTTGCACCTGAAGTTTTCTCCCCCTCTCTCTGCAACTGTTTGCAGAGGGTCTATCAACAACATAAAAACATACCAAAGGGGGGGACGCGCTCCACTTCTGTTGAGCAGACGTTCTCCTTGTGTGCCCGTCTGCCGTAGGTGGCGGAGTAGATGATAAGGAACTTGGACTCCTGGCAGTGGAGTTTCAGTTCCTGGTTTTCACATGCTGATTTGGTTTTGTATTCAGCTAAAATAGAAGCAAATAACAATATGGTAGCATGAGGCAATTTACTCGGCTGGACTGTTAATAGCAAATAGCAGCATGACAGAAAACAGCTTTTCTGCAAGTTCTGTTGCGAGTGATATGTGGCACTATTACAACCAGAGACAAAGCCAATAGCAAAGCGGAGTGTTTCCTCCAACTGAATTGCTCCCACATGACTATCCAATGCCTCCGGCTCCTTTTTGAAAGGAATTAAAAAGTTAACTTTTGCCAATCTCCTCTCCCAGTGGAACAGCCTTCCCCCTTCCCGCCTGATTTCCTGGCTGGCTTACCACCACTGCTCAGTAGGAGAAGCCTCATCCTTTCCTTTTCTCTCTCCCCAGGGACAATGGTGCATTCTACGCCTACTTCAGATGCCCGCCTGAGTGCTGAGAGCCTCTGACCACTCATCAATCATGGGGATGGCTGGCATCACCCAGTGCCACCGCACACAGCACTGAGCGAGCGCCGAAGAATGGGAGGCACAAAGGCACGGGGATGGGCTACGTGTCCTGAGCCAGACAGTGCTCTCAGCTATATTTGCATGGCTCCACCAAGGTCAGCGGGTTTCCCTGGGCGTGACTATCCAGCAAGGGCTCATTTGAAAGTTTTTCCTGACAAAACCATGCGAATCAGGAGCCTGAGAAAAATACACCCCCTCCCTTTCTCAGCTGGCACAGGCACACTGGCAGCGCTCTCAGCACAGAGGTGGGAAGCCAGTGAGATCGTCTTCCAGACAGCACGGCTTATCCCTCCTAGGGAACTCGTTAAAATCTGCCGTCGGGCCAAGGAGGTCTCTTGCCGGCCTAAGCAGCCGCTCTGCTTGCAGCATTTTACCGCTCAAGTCTACTTGGTCTAGGTATGGTGGCAGACGTTTTTACTGCAGATAAGGCCAGGGAGAAGAGTTTACTCTGCTCCATTTTTTTGTCCTTCAAAAACGTGAAAACAGGAAAAGGAGGTTCCTGAGCTGAGCAGGAGAAAAGGGAAACCTTATTGTTACTGAGTGGTATCCCTGTGAGTGGAGTGGGTGTTGGTGCTAGGGGAACTGGAGAGAGAAAAACCTCCGATCTATTCAATAAAGAAAACATTATTGTTTCATTTAGAATAGAAAGATAAAAAAATATGTTAATGTTCTTGGTACTAGTCCAGTTTCTTCCATTCGAGCTCATCAGCAGTCACAAGTTTAAGTCTAAAAAGAGTGATTTTAAAAAATACTTGACCTGCTGCAGATTGTTACTTCTGCAGAAGCACCTGCCATACCGTGCACCCATGAGGATCATGCCAAGAGAACAGAGGCTCTGACCCAAGGGCCGACACCTAAAGCGGGGCTCTTGTCTGTACGGCTGCGCTCCGTGGTTGCTGGAGAGGCTATGGAAGTACAGACAACAGAAGAAAACCCACAAGTGGTATAAGACAAAGGTAAGAATACAACAGAGACCTCTGCAGAGATACAGCAACAGAGGAAAATACAGTATTTCTAAATAGATGGAAAACTAAGGGATTCAGGCAATTGCTTAAGTGCCCACTTGAAGGCCAGGAGATTGTAAAATATACTTAAAGTTACACTCGAGTGATTTCCTGAGTAAGGATGTTTTCCACAGCAAAGCCTAACAATATTGGTATCTTACCTATCAATATAAATTTCCTGTCACATGAAATCAGGTAATTTGCGCTGGAACTGGACTATTCCTCAGTTCTGAAGGCAGCACATGCTGTTAAATACATGTTTCACCAGCTTTTGTAAAATCCAGATTACAGAGAATACTATATATTCAAAGTAGCTCATTTCCAGTGGGAAAAATATTAAGCTTATAAAAGTAACAAACAGGATCCCAATCCACTTTTGATTAGTAAAAACAGATTTTGAATGACACAGACACAGCTATGATATTCAAATCCATCTACTATTAGTAATGCAGTAATTGTAATATGTAAAAAAAAAATCTTTAAACGATAAGATAATTAAATAGATCATAAAAATGTTAAATTTCAGACATTTTTTTTTCCCCTGATGATTGGCCCAATAAACCTCCTTGGGAGTTCTTGTGTCAGTGCTTTGCCAAAGGTAACACCTGCCTACTCCATTCCCGTATCTCTGCTCTGACTTCAATACTCTGCATAAATTGGCCCTTCAGTTTGCTTGCCACCCCAGTTCCTACTCCACCAATGATGTCTATCTTAACGCTCTGATTAAAGAAAATCTCTTTTGTGCTTTCTCCTTTAGTTGTGGGATGATATTTCTGAGTTGGCTGGTGAACATACCCATAAATCATCATTCAATTATTTTCTTTGGGACCTACTTTAGCCACACTGGGGATGAGCTGCCAAAAAAAGCTGAGCCCCTGGGCTACTGAGGCTTGTTCTCATACACAATAGCAACAAGAAAAACAATTTAAAAACACCAATAAATGAAACCTCATGATGATTGTCTTAATCTTTCTTACACTTTTCTCATGTTTACAAAGTGCATTCTTTGTGGCAGGATTTGTCCCTTTACATATCAACATCAATTACCTGCATAGAGTACAGCTGATTCCACAATGAAATTCTGTAATAAAGTTAGCCACGCATGTGTATCCTCCAGCCATTTTTCTATAAATGGGAGGTAGTAACAGAGGATCTTTGAAAGCTTTGGTCCTACCTCCTTAAGCATTTTTGCATATTCCTTACTATGAGATCTTCATCATTTGGATGCTTAGTCCAAGCATCTGTTTTTGCTGTTCAGCTCTATCTTTCTAATAGGACATTATCATTGCCATCTCTTCAAAAATAATTTCCAAAACATTCTTCCTTTCTAGTCTAATGTCTGACATCTGACTCTGCCAAACTACACCGGTCATTAAATTGGCAACAAGCACACTGAAGTTGTAAACACAATGGAGAGCTAAGGTAAAGCAGAAAAAAACAATTTGCTATTAATCTAAGAGTCTCAAAACTTCATGTGGATTTATGCAAAGCCTTGTGCAGTGGCATTTTAACCCAAACAAACAGCAAAACACACACAAAAATACATTTGCCTGATGTGGATTACTTACTAGGTTTGCATTTAAAGGAGACAAGGAGGAATTTAGTGGTCCCTGGACACAGATCAGGTCCAAAAACCCGACTATTGACAAGGAGTTGGCAGGATCTCAGGTTTTGGCATTCATCCAGTACTTTCTAGAACAACGGGCAAAAAGGATAGGCTTGAAAACAAGGTATGAAACTATACAGCAATGAGAACACTTAGTTGTACTTTGCTCTATAGAGGAGAGAAATCACTCCTTCACAACTTTTTGGCTATAAACATGTAAAAAAAACATCTGTATCACTGGATATAAGCCACATCTCTACTGGACTTTGAGTCACGGCCAAGTGTATGGGAAGACATTCATCACAGCGATGCCCATGGCAACTTAGGATGTTACCAATTTGCTGTTGTTTGCACTTTTCCCTCTGCCCCCCAGCCAGTCGGGGGGATCCCTGTGGTGGGCCACCACAGCCTCCGTGGTGCTTGGGACTCCGTGCAGAGCCTGGAGCAAGCGGGAACGGGCTCAGCCCCCAGCCTCCTCCCTGACGTGCCTCAGGCACTCACATGCTCCTGAGAGCGTTTATGGGAGTTTGGCGTCCAGGTGAAGCATGGTAACTCAAAAAGATGTCTTTTTAATCATTTCACCTTGATCTACTTAAGTTTACCTGATCATGCTCTGTAATATCTTCACTTGAAAGAGTTCTAACTAATGACTCGTGTGCTTAGTGACACTTAAGCACAACCTTAGATTTAAGCCATATGTAGGACCTCCTGCTTAAGGGGCACGCACTTCTTGCTTGCAGTTACACGTTATCAGATATTTACTTGACTTGCCATTTGAACAAATTTCAGAATTGGTTTGATCGGATAGCACAGATGTGCCTATCCTAAGCCTGCTTGTCATTTTTTTTTTTAAATGCTGTTCTAAGGCCATATCTACCCCAGATATTTTGGCCCAGCAGTATACCATGGTTCTTACTGTGCTGCTTCACTGGGAGTAGCAACAGAGGAGGACAATACAAAGGTCAGCAGTGTTATATGCAAAGGCTCACATGGGCCCTCTCCACGTCCACCAAAAGGACTGAGTACTCCTAGTGCTCACATGAGTGTTCCCACTTCATCAGTGGTTTTGGTGCTATAGCTATAGAAAATATGAAGACATTGCCCAAGATGAGTCTGAGTCCAATTTTTAACACAGCCACAAGCCAAAGCACCTAAAAAAAACAGTTTAAATGCAGCAGTGTACTTATTAAATTCTTATTCACCTTCAAAGCCCAGTTTAGAAAGTTTACACACTATTTTTGGATAGTCTGCGTTGTTGTGCCCAGGATTCTTAATATTCAAAATCACAGCAGGCTGCGATGAGGAGGGCGTTGTCTCTGGGTCACCCCACCCTTAATGGGAGTAACTGTAAGATACAATTCTCTGATAGTTTTAGGTACTCCCATAAAATCTATGGGAATTTTTGCCTTGTTTCTCATCAGAAGGGGTCTCAGTCATACCTAGAGGCCAAATCACAAATTTACCACTGTGATAGCACAAGCTGCACTCTTGTTTCCAGGCTGAGAGAGTTGGCAGTGGCTGAATCTCTCCTGTCACCCCTGGAAGCCATCCCTCCCAAGCAGAAATGATACACATTGGCAGCACATTGCAGCGATCCTGTAACACTCTGGCCTTTTTCTTCCCGTTGGTAGAAGAGGAGGACTTGCATCCAACACTTTTTGAGCATTAAGTGCACTCTAAATAGCTTAAAAAGGAAGCAAAAGCACAGCAGACTTAATTTTATCAGTCAATTCTTCTTTTACAGAGTTGCAAGTCAAACAAATAACTCATTAATTGGGATGGTTCTGGAACAGGCCAGTGAAATAGAGTTACGTCTTTAGTAAGTGGAGATAGCTTTCTCCTACTGAGTCACCTTCTGTTTGCACCTGAGCTGAATCATCTCCTGTGCATCTGTTTGTATTTTCTCCTACTTAATACAAACAGCAATCGTGTTTTCTATCACGTTGCTGTGCAAAAACACGCAACCACAAAAGCAAACAATGATACTCGTAATGAGAGAGCACTGGGCTGTTAATATCTCGAGACAGATCTAACTTGGCAGTGATCCTTTTAATAGGAGGTCACTGTAAAAAATGCCTGTTATGCTTCCTCCCGGCTGCAGGGTAGCATCATGCCCGATTATGCAGACTGCAGATGTGGTTTCAAAGGGAAGGGGAGGAGGGATGAGATCACTGGTGCTCTTTTCTAAGAAATCAGTTTACAGGATGTGTCTCTTCTCCTTGACAGAACCGGAACTCCCTGAGATGCAGAGCATTCGTATCTCTCATGCTCGTGGCCTTGTCAAAATGCTTTCATGCCTTTGATCAGTGACAGTGGCTGAAGGATGATGATAGTTTATACAACAGTTATCCATCCCATGCTGTGTTTATTATATTTAAGGGAAAAAACTGTCCATGGAGACCTCACAAAGGCACTCACAAGCCCAAAATAATCATTGGTGTCACTTCACTGTAGTCAGTAAAATGACATCAAGGATGCATCTGGCCTACTGTTTTTGGTGGAGAGATGTACTTTCACATGGCCCATAGGTCATGCCTGGAATCTCTTCAGAAGTTGCGGTACAGCATGGGCAAGCCACACTTACAAAACTGCCCTAATATTGTTTCTGGAGAGAGGATATTACCACCAAACCACTCCGTAAAACTCTTCAACTCACTAGTGGTGGGAACAGACGTTCCCTGTTGTCAAGAAGCAATGTGTCGGCTGCAAGCACAAATGTTGCAAGCTTCATCAAGGCCTCTGTAGAGCATTTACAATAGCTTCACCAACAGAACATGTTCAGATTCCACTGACTACTCATTTTTGCAATGGTTTACTGAATTTGGCCTAACATTGGGCATTTTCACTGTGATGAAACAAGCCTTTGACGGCAGCGTAAGTCAGACCTTCTAAGACTTGTTACAAAAGTCTCCACAGCAGAAAGTAATAATTTATGAAGTATAAATCATTTTAAGCTATATTTAAGCGGGCCCAGCAAACAAACCATAGGATATTACTGATAGAAATCATGTATTCATGGAAATGCAGGCATCTGCAGAATTGCTTAGGATCTGCTGTTTAGCTGTCATGGTGCCTTTTCAGTGAGAGAAGATAGGCATGGAGCCAGCCAAATGCCAACCAGAATCCTGTCTTATTCCGTGGATTTGCAACGCAGCTCTGTCCAATGTTTCTATCCTCTCCTGGTGACAAGGAGGCCTGTGTGATGGATTCAGACTGGTCTGCTCAGTCATGACCAGCCCTTGATTAGAAGGGAATTGCTTATTTTAAGGAATTTTGAGAATGGGGTTTCAAAAGCAAGGCAATCAAAATAGAAGGCAATCTACAAAGTTTTCACAATCCTATGGTAATATCCCGCTGGCCAGACAAATCCTTTCAGTTGTAATACTTTTGATGGTAAACTGATATAGACACAATGTCATTTCATTCAACGTTGAGAACGTTTGCCGTTTTCACACAGCACCGCTCACCGCATGGAAACCATTAAAAACATTCTGTGCATTAAGAACCTTTACAATGTGCGATACCTGCAAAGAGGTGGGTGCCACACAATTTATGGGTTCTGTCATCCTGGTTTCAGGCTCCTGAGTACTACACATGTGGTAGTCTTGCCCATAAAACGCTGACTGAACACTTATTGTTGAATGCCGAGGACAGTGCAGACTCAAATATTCCCCATCGCAGGCATAGGCAGTATGATTTTGCAGAAGTTTGGTTAGGTAACCTAGAAAATATTCAGCTCTGTTACAACTAGTACAGGAAATGACAAGCTCATTAGATAATAAGAAAACCACAATCAGTCTCTGGAAAGGGCACTGTAGTCAAGGTTATATGTATGGCCCGCTGCCACACCACATGGTTCTGTGAATGGGTCAACCTTTACATGCTAGTAACGCACAGGTCTGGAAAACAAGAGATTGCCTGTCAGTGAGTCAGTGCCCCACCAGCACCCCAGCAGCGGCACCGTGTCGGAGATGTCATTTCAGAGACAATAAATGGGCTCAGGCCCTTGCCAGTCCTGGTTGCTAACAATCCCAGGGCGTGTTTGCAGAAGGTGGAAGGGCTGTTACTTGGTTTTGCGGGCTAGACTCTTGCATTCCAGCTGGCTACGGTATTCCTTACACCTCCTCTTAAATGGACGCGTTGCACTTCTGGGCTCCTAGGCAGTTGTGTTTCACGCAGGTGATAATAAAAGTAATTCCCTCTGTATCAGTGAATCAGATGCTAGGATAACAGAGGAAAGGTGGTCCATAAGTGCTGGACACTGTAGGTGCTGGACAGAAACCCAGAAGTAAGACACACAGAATTCTGTATTTGCTAAAGAGTTTGTCGGTGTTACCAGGAGAGGGAGAGGTAGGATCTGAATGCAGCTGTCCACCCGTACCAGCTGTCCATCCATTTGCATCTTCTAACAAGTCCATGAGCAGCAGAGCTAATGACAGCCGTGTCTCTCCTATTTGTATTTCATGGTGTATTGTCTCTTTAGCGAAGATTTCTGTTATCACCACAAATATTTATAAATTTAATCTCCTACTGCCCTTCTATCTGTTCCACAGAATACTTTAATGGAAACATGCAGGCTGCTACCTTTGACCATTACAAATTAGCCATTGTGATGGGAAACTATGAGGGGTAATTTAATTCAAAGACTTTCCTCACCAATACTTATGAAGCTGTGATCTCTCTACCACTCTGTCACACTTGACTGAAATCTATCTTTAAGCAGAAAAGGTTTGTGGGTGAAGGCGAAGAGGAGGGGTGAAGGACAGGAGAGATAAAGGATACAAAATACCAGTCTACAAATGAAGCAATACCCTTCCTCATCCCTCATCCATAAACACGTGGAAATTAGACCCAAAACCACTTTTTTCCCCATGAGTTTTATGACAACCCAATATACTACAATCAAAACAAATCTGTTCTCTAATTCTTCCACTACTAGCCAAACTTTTTGTTAACATGCATACAGTAACTACATTTGAATAGTTTCCTTATTCTTATACATGCATTAAATTCTGTATCATTCTCTCTAAAATCAATTCCCAACTTCTAGAACACCAAGTTCATCCACATTCATGTCAGAAAACCTAAACAAAATTCTCCAAACCCCACATATTAAGTAATGAGAAAGCACTAAGAGCTTCCACTGATTTGAGAAAAGATTTGTAGAAGTTTTAAAACTGAGACCATGATTATATATGTATCTTTGTAATTTCAAAAATTATAATTTTCCTATCTTTACCTCTTTTCCAAACATATAATTGGTCTAATTAAAGATGAAAGCTAGTATCTTCTCCTCAGAAGCCTTGCTTACCCCATTGTTGTGACACCAACATTATTACTGTTAAGTATAACAGGAAAAAAAAAACCAAACCACATTTTCTTGTTTTGGTGGCTGAATCAGAACTAGAACGACAATTTTTTTGTATCATTAAAACAAAAATTAGTTTTCGCAAAGAAAATATTGAAAAAGAGTTTGCTCATGCCATTTAATTTTCACACTTTTTGTCCTTTTTAACCTTTCACCAAAGACGAGCAATTTAGAAGAAGTTTTTTGAACAGAAATCTAAGTATCCCAAGTAAATGATACGAAAATGAAGTATTTCAGTTCTCTGGCGTCTTTTCCTGCTCCAGCTGTGCAACTGGATAGGAAAATCCAGTTCCCCTATCAGTTGCTAAGTCTGGAAAAAGGAGAAGCCTGCTCCGCTATTGTCTTTGCTGTTCCTCATCTAAAGCCCAAGAGAGGACAGGAGCCAGCTAGGTGCACTTTCCAGGGCAGCAAAGATGGAGGTGAGTTCCTCACCGTATTGAACTCGGTCTGAGCCCTGGCACCAAAATCAGGAT
The DNA here is from genome assembly GCA_013400755.1 of Pelecanoides urinatrix. Lineage (NCBI taxonomy): Eukaryota > Metazoa > Chordata > Aves > Procellariiformes > Procellariidae > Pelecanoides > Pelecanoides urinatrix. The sequence continues at coordinate 118,253 of VZTQ01005321.1, forward strand.
GGAGAGAATTTCATGCCCTGTATTTGCAGTCTAGATCTCAAGGAGACCAGCCCAGCAGAAATCCCCATGGCTTCTCACAGGTTAAAAAAAAAAATAAAAACACAAAACAAATCCATCCCCTAGATCTCCTGCGTAATTGAGATCACAAATAATCGAGCTTTCCTGCCAGAGCCACTCCTCTGTCAGCCTGCTCCTGAAAGGTGATGAGTACTGCCAGGAAAACGGGCCGAATGCCCAATTGCACCCAAGCGACTTTGCTACGGTCCCATACTGTAAAGGGGCCTCCAGTGGCTTTTACTGCCGAGTGCCTTTGACATTGCCATCATAGCATAAAGGGCTACAGTGTAAAAGAGTAGGCAGCCCAACGTGAGTTGTGGGCACTCAACACCTTGAAAGATTTAGGCCGATATTTGTAATCATTTCAATTCTTCAGGTTTTAAGTTACTTGGAGCCAAGAGTGCTGTATACAAAACAGCCCAGTATTCCCTAAAGAATATCAGCTATGTTGTGATTTGGATGTGTTCCCTGGCATCTTAACTGCTACTTTGATCCTGCAAATTCCTACTCCAGTATCTAAGCACCTTTCTCCAACAATTGCAACTATTCAATCCTTTAAAAAAATACCTTTATAAAAAACTTGCTCCGATTCTGTATACGCAATATGGTTCACTTGTAAAAATAGCGTTAGATGGACTGGTGAAAACAAGGCAACGCGTTCTCCGGCCTTCCAAGCGGCATTTAAAGTGACTCTGCTGTTATTAAAATCCTTGTGTATTTGCACACAACACAGGATAAAAATAGTAATGGAAATTGGCTGAAACCTAATGTTCTCTGATAAGAGAAGTGGTGACGTACTAGTATCTAAATTGCTTGTCTCACATGGCTTACCACATAAACCCGCATTTTTTATTACTATACACACAGGCGACATAGACACCTGGAGCGGTCAGCCCTTTGCAAAGAGCGGTGCTGACTGGGCAGCTCACAGCCCATACTGAGAAAGAATTCCCACTCAAAAAGTCATGATTTCCTCTTGTTCTTCCCTGAAAAACTCCAGCTTCTTTCCTCTCCTCATGCTGGCCCTCTTCACGTACCGGCGTGCTGCCTGCCCTGCGCTCAGCAAGGGAAGAAAGTTTTCTCAGCAGCTGCCGCCTCTCACCTCAGCCCCAGAGCGGTGCTTGCGCAGGGGGGAGCAGTTTCCAGTTGCTTTCCCTCCTTTCCTGGGAAGCGTGGCCTTGTAGTCACCCTGCTAGAAAGCTTCGTCTTCTTGAGACCATGAGCATCCCTATATTGTTTACCAAATTCTGTACAGAAACACACTTCCCTCAAGGCAGCAAATTTAGCCGAACGACAATGTAAGGTTAGGGGAAAAATATGTTCTTATCTCTACAATTAATAACAGCCGTGATTATCAGGAGAGAGGGCATTGTAACAGTTGAATGGGTCTGTCACTCTTTCTGAGGCGTGCTTCCTTTTCTGCATTTCTCTCAACTGGCGCAATTAAATCAGGTCATCCAAAATAGGCAGCAGGGTTGTCTCACTGTCCAAATCAGCCAGCAGGATTGTCTCACTTTCAGGCACCAGCCCAGCACATCGCCTGGGCTACACAGGCTTCAGGGCACTATTTCCTCTTCAGAATCTCGTTTTGTATTTTTTTAATTAATCAATATCTATTACTTGTGAATTCTGAGAACACTGTTTTGGGGTTTTTTTTGTTAATATCTAATATGGGAGCTAGAGGCTGTGCCTGGACTACAACACACCTCCAAGTCCTGGTCCCCTGCGTGCCAGGGAAGTACTTGCTAGCTCCTCTCCGGCCAGCACATGAGGAGATTCCCCTCCCCTGGAGAGCTGGGCACAGGGAGGGCTGGAGCACTACCGCGGCTCGCCCCGGCATGGATGGAGTGAGGTCATGGCTCTGTGTGCACCTGGACTGGGAAACCAGAAGGACTTGTGAGTTATGGGGTTTGTTACCCTGAGCAAACAGAATCTTAAGCAGACCCTATAAAAATCCTTAGATGACTTAGTGTTTTAAACCTAATGCTGGGGTTTTTCTCTTCCTTTTCTGGGCTGTTGGGTGATGGAGGGGGAGGTGGTGTTTAGCTACAACAGTCACTTTTTCAAGCGTTATTCTGCAATGAGGAGAACTATAAATTTCCTCTTTCTTTTTTCAAAAATAATATATGTCACTCTTCTTTAAAACAATATAAAACTTTATTAAAAAAAATTCAGCTACTGTGAGAATTGTTCAAATTAGAAAAACTTGGCAATACTGCAGTGTCCCAACAACACTCTACGCCTCTGTGTGAAAGCCTCACCAGGAGCTTTCCCATTTATCCAAGACACACATTCATAAGCAATGTATGGGGTGCTCTGCATACAAAATCATGTACAAGACGTTACAGACTGGCTCAGAGGTTAAGTCTGAATCATATGGCAATGAACAGATCCCATTGATTTGAAGGCCAGAAGGTATCATCCCACCCAACTGTCTGCATAACCCAGACTACTCACTCATTGAAACTTTTTACTGAGACTCAAAACACCAATGCAGAATCCAAGCGTAATCCTTTCTTCCAGAATTAGCCAAATTAGTCACAGCATCCACTGTGTTGACAAAGAACTTCAACTAAAAAAACATAGCACCAGAAAAACACACAAAACACTGAGGCTGAGCAGCTGAACAAAGCTTTAAGCCTTACTGATCACTTCTTGTTGCAAAGGAGGACTGATAAATTGTAATAACAATGACAGACAAAAATAACTGGCCTAAGAGAGTAAAGGTTGTAAATAGATACCTCTTGTGTGAAACAAAGCACTTAAAAGGTTATAGTTTTTATACTCACCATTTGCTCCTGGCATTATTGCTTTGAATAGCAACAATAATGGTAGTGATGAACCTGAAGGTATGAAAATCCAGAAAGAATTTTTTTTTCCTCTTAAAAACACTGAAAAACTGGGAACTGGGGAAGTTTCAGTTTAAAAAAATATGACTACCAAAAAGCCTGGAAGCAGTCAGCCAAGAAATGTATTACGTCTCCTGTGTATGGCACAAGACAGTACAGGGTACTCAGATTTGCTGGATTCATTCCTTATGGTGGAGGATGCTAACACAAGGCCTTAAGGCCCTTTTTCCGTTGTCAGCATTAGAGTAAAAAAGAAATGTATATATTCTGTCCAGCCTCACTGCACTGGCATGAACCTCACCATATGGAAGCATCAAGGGGAACAGCATTTCAAGCTGTGAGTCTAATGCCTAGCAGATATTAAATGCAATCTCAGCGTTGACTGATGTAATGTCTTTTTGGCATGAGAGCAGCTTTACAATGTAGTATTTTTAGACCTTGAAGCTGCGTAGCACACAGCCTACGAGGATTCTCAGAATCGGGCCTTCAAATACAGATTTAGTAATATTAGTTCCTGTGCATCGTTCAATCTAGCTTAATTAGCACAGCAATTTGCTAGCTCACTTTAAAGACATACAAATCCATTTTAGATCAAAACAGATTGAAATAGCACACATATTGTTGTGGGAGTCCCAGAAGGCTAATCCATTCGGTAAATGCACATCAGCTCCCGCAGTTTTATGAAGAATTGTGCCAACAGTCATTAAAAATACACAAGCAAGATTGGCAAGTTTGAAGGAAGAGATCTCATGCGGTGATAACAGAATTGTTGATAAACTCTACTACAAACACCATTAGAAGCATCAATCTGGTATTTATTGGTATTTGGGATCCAGCTGCAGTACTTCTCCAGCAATATTTTCTCCATTGGTTTGTGAAGGAAGCATTGAAGAGAAATTAACCACTAAGTTTCCTGCCCCATCCCCTCTGCCATACCCTCCACTGGTCTTTAGAGGCAGCCATGCCACAGACCGTGCTGTTCAGGGTTACTGCATCATCACCGCTTTCAGAGCCGGGCTATCTGTGCGGACACGACAGTGCCTATTTGGCTCTGTTCATAGAAGCAAGGATCTGCCTCTCATAATTCTATTTAGTCTCTTACCTCGGTTGTCTGCAAGTTTTTTCTGCGGTAGCTCTTTTTTAGAATTAGTAATCGTGACAAAGGGCAAAATGTTATCCAGGAAAGACACTGTTTCTAAAATTCACAATTGCCCTGTCATTTTATTCTTTTTCATCCACGTGCCTTGTAAGCATACTGTTTGAGTCATTCTAGCTAGACTTGGTCTTACAGTCTTTTATCAGTAAGAAACACCCGTAGGCAGAAGCATTGTTTATTCTACTCACTGTTCAGAAATAAGCATAACAGCTTCACTCAGCGGATACACATAAAAATCCATACTTGCTTAATATATGCTTTCTTGCACAGTCACTAATTTGATTTAATTTCCCTCCCTTGCTTGTTTTTTTTCAGTGTGCCTTTTTCCACTATTCTGCTCAGCACTCATACTCTCTACAAGTGACTGCTACCCTACTAACTTCATCCTTTTGCTTGTACTGTGAGAGATGGCATGAAAAGCTGCTTTGCCATGCAAGGAAAATAATTTTTGTATAATCACTGTATTTCTTATATTACCTAAACTTTTTTGATGTGGGGATAGATGTTCACTTGGAAAAACTAGTGGTAATTTAGATTCACTAATAAACCAAATGTCTGGTTTGGTTTCAGAGCATCCAAAGCTGTTGCTTTTCTTAGCATCAGTCCTTAAGAGTTTTTAGTTGACCATTTCTAAAGGAGATGAAGCTTATGAGATCATGATCTCTGTCCATCTGCCATTCCCATACTCAACTCAACAGCTTTTAAGCTCAATGGCCAGTTTCAAACCTGAGGGGTACAGGGCTCAAAGAAATAAAGTTCCTACGAGTTTCATGAAAATTGAAGCCTGAGCTGACAGGTCAAAGTAAGAACTGTCACTTCCAACTCAATCTAATTGACTAATGCTAAAAGTCAACTGGCTGCTGAAGAGACAGAATACTTATACTGGAGAGCTAATCACCCTGCTGCTAATGGAGCAATTCGTTTTCACTGGCCTTAATCACAGATGAAAGATTAAGCCTTCAGTAAGAAAATGCTTAAGTTAAAAGTGAAAATGCTTTCGGGATAGTATGGTAATCAAAACAGGCATCGGTGATGAAGACGTCAGTCAGGTTTTCCATGAACTGCTTTTTCAACATGTGCACTTTCCTAAGGAAATGTCATTTAATTTTTTCGCTCATAGTCATACCTCATGGATCATAACCATCTTATTGAATCTAACTCTCACTGCCTGCTAAATCTGAGGGTCAAATTAAGCAAGAGCTTGGTTCCACTTAAGCCAGAGAAAGGACCAAGTTAACCAGCAGGTAATTCAGTGCAAGAACACATTCAAACTCTAGAATGTGAACAGGGTTAATTCAGCAAGTAGCAGCACATGTAAGAAGCCAAGCCATGAGGTCTTTTTAGAAAAACAAAATCAAGGCATCATGAAGAAAGTAATAGACCTCCTGTAACTTTTTGGTTATGCCAAATGGGCATTGTTTCTCCAGGAACCACACAACCTCTTCATATCCATGCCACGCAGCTCAGACTTGCAGTTTTGTGTACTAAATTTTTGCAGAGTGGGAAAACCCATGAATCCTGCACTCGCAGACCAGATGCCTATTCTCTCTCTCATATCCTGCCACAGCTGTTCTCTGTTTCCTTCAGATCTACAGTTTCATATTCCCTTGTGTTGTCTCCTAGGAGTGATGCTTATTTTTGTTGTATCCCAATGGCTTTCTGAGGAAATCAGAGAGATCCCCATGCACTTCCTTTTTCTCACTTTCTCTTTTTATTTCCTTCGTCCCTTGTTGTGTTAGAAAGAGGCAAACTAGTACTGATCCCCAAAGATTTTGGTCTGTAGTAAACCCCATGCTACGGTCAGTATACTTGTCTCAGCTATTCCATGAAGCCATAGGGGCAAACACTTGTCCTGGGACTTAATATGGAACTATTACAGTAGAAAAGGAAGATTCTCTCCCTCCTATCCTAAGATGCTGACAAGAGGTACAACACTGTTAAGGGAGATTGTGAAGCTCTTTTCTGCCCTTGCGAAAAAATCCTTCTGTTGATTGGAGACAGAGTAGCCTCTTCCAGTGCCATTAACGAGAAGCAACAAGAGAAAGGCTCAGCGGGCAGCAACTGCTTCTGGAGACAGAATGAGTGACTCATTACGCCCAAGAGACAACTAAGTTATAATATTCTCAAAGACTGCAAGTAGGAGAACCTCAGGGACTAGAGGAAAACACTTATTTGAAAACTTGGATTTATGAACTTGAACCTCCATGCAAACTCAAGGGGGAGGGGGACTGTTCATCGCCAGCTCCCCAGAAAACAAAATAGAGGTTTCGTTTTGCAAACAGAAGTCTGACTGAAACTCTGCATTTTTTTGTATTCCCATTTATATTTGGCACTCAAAAAATCAGATAAATTAGAGATCAGGGAATTTGCCTACTGAATCACTAAGTCCATCCTCTGGCAGCTCACAGATCTGCAGTGTTATGATGCCTTATAGCACAGCGAGTCCAAGCCAGAAAAGCAAAAAAAACCTCACCTTACCCTCATAGCCTGATGATTTTCCTTCATCCCCAACTCAGTTTTAGCCTGAAGAAATGAAGAGTCCAAAATTGCAAAATGATTCTGAAAAATTAATGCTTGTCTTCCCATCCAAGAATAAATACAATGAAGAAAAATAAACAGATACTTGTGGGTTGAGACCCTCATCCAAAGCCCTCATCCTTGGGAATCCTTCCAGTGACCATAGGCTTTCAATCAGGTCTTATATTATGAGTGATGTTTTAAAATTAATTCTAAATTAAGAGCCAAACATTGCTGGTATTTAATTTGTTGCCAGAAGCCACACAATAGACCTTTGAAAGAAAACTCTTAAAATGCATAGAAATTCAGATGAAATGACTCACCAATGCTGAACAAATAAGGCGCAACCACGCCTCCTTCTGCTCTTCAGCTCCCTTTAAGACACTATTTTCTCTGTGTTTGGTAATATATCAAAATATTTCAATTTTAATTGTAGATTATGGTTGGCAGATGACAGAATTCTGATAACTGGTGACTGGTCAGACAGTGCTTTCTCTGTCTGGGGACACTTCCATCAAAATCTGAGTATTTACTTGGAACAGGTCTGTAACCCCTTTCTCTAATAAAGCTGAGACTGTCTGGAAGCTCTCTCCTACTAAGAAGGGTATCGGCAGCAGATGGAATAGGAAGGCAGGGGGAGCTAATCCCTGCTATTTATTTTGAATAAAAATAACATACGATGTGTCAGGTGCCAGCAATCTGCACGGTGAGAACAAAGAGAGTTCCTGCCTGAAAGGTGCAAGAATCTGAAAGACAGACTCAAACATGTTGGTCTCTGATCAGCGGAGCTCAGGAAGTCAGGTTTCCTATGTGTCTCATGCCTGAATTTCCCAACATCTGTTGTAGGGGTAGGAGCATCACACTATGCTGTAACTCACTTCGGGAGAGCTTTTGGAGCAGCATCCTTTCTTGGGGATGCTAGTAGGGTCCAGCTGCTTACGCTCACAAAATGTGTAGGAACTTAATAGGACCAAAGCTTTTACTTTTCTAACAAGGATGATTAAATCTGCTCAGCGGATTTAACACAAAATACTAGGCAAAACCCACAACTAAAATGGGATTTCATAAGCTACACTTCCTCAGGAAAGCAGCGAGAACTGCAGAGACAGGCCTGAAAGAAAACCTTGGATCTCAGCACCATGATCTAAACTAAAACCTCACTTCTGACACACACCTCTTTGTTCCACAGAACAAATCCCAGATCCAAACCCACTCCACTTTGAGAAGCTTTAAACTAGACTTTGAGGTTTAACTCCCATATTACTGAAATGAAACATGTTTCTAAAATGAAATGTTTTTCTTTAAACAAAGCAACAAAAATTTTCATTTGACTTTTACAAGGCAGCATCAAGATGATGCATCATTGACATCACTCCTTTTAGCGCCTCTTTAAATATCCTGCTTGAAGGACAAGCTCCACTTGCCACAGTGAGTCAACAGAACCGACTCAAGAAAATTTATACAGGATTTTATCTGACCAACACAAAACCAACAAAAAAACCTCTGCATCATTGTGGTCGGTCATGATTGATCCTGCCACATTATTACAAACAAAAGCATTTGCTCAAAGCATTTGTTTGCTTTCCTCTTGCCTGGGGGAATCTGGGATGGGTGAATGCCACAGAACTTAATGGAAACTTTTAATGCAGAAGGGTCACAGGATCAGATTATATTTCTTTGGTGAACTTGGGTTTGCTTTTTCACTAGATCCATTTGTTTTCTATTGTTGCATCAGAAGATCAAGTCCATGGAGTTAAAGCATTGGCTAGTTCTGTCTGAACTGTTCTGGAAGGAGAAAGAAAAGTTGACACCAGCGGACGAAGATTAAAAGGTTCTACCTAAGCAGTGGGTGCTTTTTCTGTTCACATCCAGAAAGTCATTCTTCAGCCCAGTTATGCAATCACATAGCTACTTCATTTTTGATCTTCAGTTACAGCCACGCTTCTTGAAAGCTGCCCAGAAAACCTGGCTGGGACTAAGGTAAAGAAAGGGAGATTGACTGATAAAGAGAGCAAAAGAGGCCAGCTCTAAGCAGAGAGCCGAAGCTCAAAGCAGCACAGAGAAAAGAAGAAGAGGAAAGGGGTATAAAAAAAGGCGAATGGGTGTTCCTCAGTGTTGCCAGGGAGAAGGAATTTGTTCCCAGATGGGTGAGAGTTCACTTTTGCGGCAGATGGGGAAAAGGTGAGAGAAGGAGCCAGAGAGCCAAGGGGAGAGCCGAGCGCTTTTCCCAGGGCCAGCAAGGGGGGCTGGGGGATGAGACGAGGGAGCAGTGACTCCTGCTGTTGGGAAGGTCCACGCTCCTGAGCAAATCCCCAGCAAAACCAACTCTCCCTAAGCAGCAGTGGCAGCAGACAGCTGTGCTTTCTATAGCACCAGTGTAGGCAAGTTAAGTATAAGTATAGTATATAAGTTAAGTATAGTATAAATTTGCTGGTTTTGCCAGCTCCTTCTTTTGCCTGTTTTGCGAACCAGTCCTTGAACATAGGGGAGCTGTGAGGAAATGACTGTCATGTGGCCTCGATTTCTTGAAAAATGTGTCCCTCTTCACTTCTGACAGTCTCCTGGGAACCCAGAGTATTTAGGATTTTGGCTCCCATAGACTGGAAAATTAGCAAAATTCACAGCAGTCTTCAGTCTCCTGGATTGCGACCTGATCTGAAATGTGAAAGCTGCAAGTGACCACTGAGAAAAACAATGTGAGGACAGAGCTTTGTCAAGTAGGAGTGAAACTGTGGACATGAATAAATATTTCAGAGAAAAGGTATTTTAGATGTGTTTTGAAGAGTAAGCATGAGGGGAAGAAAATTCTCTAGCTGTAGGATCAAACCAATATGCATGAAGATCTAAGGAAAGATCTGTGGATTAAATCTCTCTCTCTTCTTCCAAACCTTCAGTTTCAAATTTGGGCATAAATGCTTGGATTTCACTTTTAAAAATTAATCCTATAGAGGACTGCAGACCTCAGAGAAAACCTTTACTTTCAATAATTAATGCAATTAATAAATATGTTCTTTGTTGCCACCAAACTGCTAGAGAAGAATGGATAATGCAGATCTTTAAGTATTGTGTGTATCAACATTACTTTACTTCCAATATCTCCTGTTATTAAAAGGAGAAAATAATTTTGCTTACTGACAATAAGTCCTCCTCACAGAGTTTGATTTAGAACTGCTGCTGAAGTCTTGTTTCAGAACATTTTTCTCCCCAGAAAATATCAATTCACATACCAATTTATAAAATGTTATTGCACGGTGAAGAAATGTCCCCCAAAAAACCCAAAATCACCAACAATTTTTTTTTTTTTTCAGTTAAAAGCTGGACTGAGAAACATATGAGAACAAGAACCTGCAGCTCTATATCCTATAAGGGCAAGAGTAATAACAAGACCACAAGAGCAACTGACCTGCAATAACCAAATGAAGAGAGTCTACTCACAGCCAGAGCTGCCAGCCTCTCTCTTACGAAAGGGGAGGGATAAATACTGTACTAGTTTCACTGCTTCTGTTAAGTGATCCATAAAAAATGACCACAGTTTTCCAAATGGGGACATAAACAGAAGTCAAACATAAAAAAAAAAAAACCACCAAACCCTTCACTATCCACATATACTGTTCCCCTTTCCAAAACATCAAACAGATCCCAAGAGGGATCATCTTTGTGGTGTTACAAGCAAGAAGCTAGGTCTTGTGATGAACAAATGGACTCTGGGCAGGTTAGAATTGCTAGCACAATTTAATACATACCTAAAGAGAACGACAAAGATGACACGTGCAGTTGTAGCAATCTGACAGCAGTCTGGGAAGTAATTACAGAAAACTGTCAGAATGGGGTGGGGGGAAGGAGAGAGGAACAGAGTTTGGGCTGCCGAGGTAGAGATCTGATGCTGGAAACACACAGAGCGGAAAAGGCAATGACCCAAAAAAGTATGCACCTGATAATCTGAGTATAAAAGCTTGAAATCTGTGAAAAGGAGGAAAAGTTTAAGCAACTGGCCTTCCAATTCTCTGTGCACTCCTAAATTCCCAGTACCAGATCAAACCATGCAGAACACACTCAAGGTGCAGATTTCAGTTCCTTTTGCTATGACATGGGCTGCACGTGGAAACCTATAACCCGCTGCCTGGAAGCTTTACCCTGAAAAGGGCAGGGTTAAACATGACCCTTTCCAGATAAGTGAAAGTGCTGGTGGTGGGTAAAGCCGGGGGAGCCAGCTCCCCGCTCCTCATCCCTAGGGATAATCCCCCAGGAGGTGCCTGCACCTTGGCAGCTGCAGAGTGCTGCCCCTTTAAACGAGGCAGATTTGTTTTCATGTAAATTCAACAGAGCTTAAGAAAATCAAGTCGCTGTTCCTGCTGAGGGAAGGAGCAAATAAGGAAATTCAGCAATTCTAGAAGCTCAGCTTGAAGCTGCTCTTATGGAGCTTGCTGTAATTCTTTAACAGGTATTAAACAGACCGGGGATGGCATTGCAGGGTGTCTTCTTAAGTCTGACAGTTCCTGGCCCACAGCACTTACTTTTCCAGTAGCTAAAAACTTTGCCTTGTGCTCTGGATGTCTTTTTTTAAAAAGCTCCAGTTACATTTTGGTCTTTGCTGTCATTCTGGATTAGATGTCCATGTTAAAAGTAAAAAGAAAATGTGAGCAGAATTTGTTCAGGCCTGGAAACATCCCAGTCTGGCAAGAATTCTGGAATCTGATTTTCTTTTCTACATCCTATTTACTGAATTGTCTGCATGACGTTGTTAATACTGATCTCTGGGGTGAGACAGAGATTCTTCCTTGGTCATTCTACCTATTCGGAAAGTTCAGTGCACAATGAATACTGAATACAGCTGTACTTCTGAAATGTACCTTGGATAACCTTATCTAAATAACTTCACTTGAAAAGTGAATGGACTTTTGTGAGAGGAACTTTGCTAGATAAACTAGAGGGATATTTTTTAACTCAGTGGCTATTTGAAAGGGAAAATTTGAACATTTATTTTATTTTCTTGTGGAGAACTACCATGTGATTCCAAAACTAACATCTACAAGCCAGCAGTTAAGCCAAAAAAACACCAAAGAATGAGATAGCAAGCATTTAAAAGACTTTTACATGTGAAAGGAATCTAACAGGAGAAACATAGTTTATCCAAGTATATGATTCTGGTCTTTATATTTGGTGGTTGCTTGCTCAGAAATGTTCAGGCTTACGGAGTTGGACGCAATAATAAAATCACAAACTGTATTTTCCTGTTGCTGAAAAAATAGTTTCTACAGAATCATCACCAGCATTTTGAACTGTATTAACATGAACTATATTAATATGCATAACAACACATTTGGACTATCAGTCACATACTAACTTTGTTCCAGTGCACTCAACTGGCTTTTAGAAAGTTCTGCCCTGTTCATTAAGGGTAAGGTTTGCTTTCTGCCCTAGAGGCAGTTCCTTAAGCTTGCAACTGCCAGGAATATGCTGTGCTTACTGCAAAATACAGAAAGGAGAGAAACTGCTCTTCCAAATAACTTTCTAACAGCAGCGAGATGTCCTGGGGCACAGGAAAAGTTGCAAGAGCACAGTTTTCTCAAACAGAAAAGAAAGTGCTTCTTCGTTCTGCTGGAAACAAGGACATCTTTCCAGTTTCTACAGTCGTTTCATTCTGCAGTGACACAGCACCCTCTCACTGATCACATACGTGATTTCTGAATGACAACTAGTGCCTCTGCTCACTTTGAAGCGACTCTCACCATCCCNCGTCGCGGCAGAGCCCCGAGCCCTGACGCCGCGCCCCTCAGCCCCCTGCGCCGGGCACCGCGTCCCGGCTGACCGCTACTCGGTCCCGGCCCTCCCGCCGCCCCCGGCGGGCCAGCCCCGTACCTGAGAAGTCGGCGAGCGCCGCGACCTCCGCGCTGCACAAGAGGATCACGCAGGAGAGGAGGCGGAGGAGCCGCCCGGGCTCTACCTGTCTCCGGCGTGGGTGCTGCCCCGCATCCCCTTCCCTCATGGTGCGGGAGAGGGCAGCTCGGGGCGGGGGGGGCAGACCCGCCGCCTCACATGATGGAGCCGGCCCCGGCTGGCGGCACGGCCACCCCCGGCCCGCCGGGCGCCCTCCTCTGCGGGGTAGCGCCGGCTGCCCCGGGACCGCGCGGGAGGAGGAGGAGGAGGAGGGCGAGGAGGGCGGAGCAGCCCTGCCCGAGGCCGAGGCCGCAGCGCAGCCGCCTCTGGCCGCGGCGGGAGGGGATCCCGGCCGGCGCGGGGCCCCGGGAGGCGCGTCGCCGCCGCCGCGGGGGAGCCCAGGAGGGCGGTGGGGAAGGAAAGAGGCTTCTCAGCGGCGCCGTGCCTGGCACTGCCCTCAACGCACATCGTGCGGGCCGGGCTGACTCAGACCCGGCTGCACCTCGCCCGCCCTCCCCCGGCTCTCTCCACCCTTCTCCGGGCAGTTCGAGGTCCCGGCACCTCCCTCTTGGCGAAGAGGCACGATTTCGCCTTCACACCCCGTGCGAAGGGCTTTATTTTTAACTTATTTTTCCCCCTCGTTCCTGCTTGGCAATGGTTGGAAGGCTGTCCCGGACTTACACCCTAACTCGTGACAACGTTTCCCTGCTGGTATTTTTCCTAAGATGCAAGGTGTTCCCCATCACTCCCTGTCCCCCGCCTCGCAACTTCCCTGCTTTCCCTCTTTCAGACCTCCTTGCCCCACATGCCAGACCCTGCCAAGGCTACTGCTCCAGCCTGGCTCCTGCCTTTTATGTTGGCTCACAGGCCTCGGGGGGAAACCCAGATGACAGTTCTGCCCAGCNAATCTGTGAAAAGGAGGAAAAGTTTAAGCAACTGGCCTTCCAATTCTCTGTGCACTCCTAAATTCCCAGTACCAGATCAAACCATGCAGAACACACTCAAGGTGCAGATTTCAGTTCCTTTTGCTATGACATGGGCTGCACGTGGAAACCTATAACCCGCTGCCTGGAAGCTTTACCCTGAAAAGGGCAGGGTTAAACATGACCCTTTCCAGATAAGTGAAAGTGCTGGTGGTGGGTAAAGCCGGGGGAGCCAGCTCCCCGCTCCTCATCCCTAGGGATAATCCCCCAGGAGGTGCCTGCACCTTGGCAGCTGCAGAGTGCTGCCCCTTTAAACGAGGCAGATTTGTTTTCATGTAAATTCAACAGAGCTTAAGAAAATCAAGTCGCTGTTCCTGCTGAGGGAAGGAGCAAATAAGGAAATTCAGCAATTCTAGAAGCTCAGCTTGAAGCTGCTCTTATGGAGCTTGCTGTAATTCTTTAACAGGTATTAAACAGACCGGGGATGGCATTGCAGGGTGTCTTCTTAAGTCTGACAGTTCCTGGCCCACAGCACTTACTTTTCCAGTAGCTAAAAACTTTACCTTGTGCTCTGGATGTCTTTTTTTAAAAAGCTCCAGTTACATTTTGGTCTTTGCTGTCATTCTGGATTAGATGTCCATGTTAAAAGTAAAAAGAAAATGTGAGCAGAATTTGTTCAGGCCTGGAAACATCCCAGTCTGGCAAGAATTCTGGAATCTGATTTTCTTTTCTACATCCTATTTACTGAATTGTCTGCATGACGTTGTTAATACTGATCTCTGGGGTGAGACAGAGATTCTTCCTTGGTCATTCTACCTATTTGGAAAGTTCAGTGCACAATGAATACTGAATACAGCTGTACTTCTGAAATGTACCTTGGATAACCTTATCTAAATAACTTCACTTGAAAAGTGAATGGACTTTTGTGAGAGGAACTTTGCTAGATAAACTAGAGGGATATTTTTTAACTCAGTGGCTATTTGAAAGGGAAAATTTGAACATTTATTTTATTTTCTTGTGGAGAACTACCATGTGATTCCAAAACTAACATCTACAAGCCAGCAGTTAAGCCAAAAAAACACCAAAGAATGAGATAGCAAGCATTTAAAAGACTTTTACATGTGAAAGGAATCTAACAGGAGAAACATAGTTTATCCAAGTATATGATTCTGGTCTTTATATTTGGTGGTTGCTTGCTCAGAAATGTTCAGGCTTACGGAGTTGGACGCAATAATAAAATCACAAACTGTATTTTCCTGTTGCTGAAAAAATAGTTTCTACAGAATCATCACCAGCATTTTGAACTGTATTAACATGAACTATATTAATATGCATAACAACACATTTGGACTATCAGTCACATACTAACTTTGTTCCAGTGCACTCAACTGGCTTTTAGAAAGTTCTGCTCTGTTCATTAAGGGTAAGGTTTGCTTTCTGCCCTAGAGGCAGTTCCTTAAGCTTGCAACTGCCAGGAATATGCTGTGCTTACTGCAAAATACAGAAAGGAGAGAAACTGCTCTTCCAAATAACTTTCTAACAGCAGCGAGATGTCCTGGGGCACAGGAAAAGTTGCAAGAGCACAGTTTTCTCAAACAGAAAAGAAAGTGCTTCTTCGTTCTGCTGGAAACAAGGACATCTTTCCAGTTTCTACAGTCGTTTCATTCTGCAGTGACACAGCACCCTCTCACTGATCACATACGTGATTTCTGAATGACAACTAGTGCCTCTGCTCACTTTGAAGCGACTCTCACCATCCCGACGCTACGAGACGAAACACTCTCCCAGCAGCGAGAAGGGCAGCATTTGTTCGCTACCGGAGTGAAGGACGGCTCGCTCAGGGCCCGATTCCAAGCCTCCAGGAGAAAGTGGGAATCTTTCCAGGGACTTCCACGCACTTTTGGTCAGGCCCTGGCCGATTCACGGATAGCCTTCCCACCGCGCAGCGGAGTAGAAACCGACAGCCCAAGTCCTCTCGTCCCTTCCCACCTCACCCCTCTGGAAGCTCTCAGCCCTCTCTGCCTGCCTCCCCTCCTGCACACGGTGCCGCAGCTACGGCGCAGCTGAATCATGCGCCCGTCCTCCCCTGGGTACAGGCCCGCGTCCTGGCCCCGGGACACGGCGTGCCTGGAGCTCGCCGGACAACACGCAGCTTTCTGAGCTGTTTCGGGCGGGGTCCGCCACCGCGCCGGGGAGCGCAGGAGGCAGGCAGCCCCGGCCCTCCCGCGGCGGAGGGCGCCGGCAGCTCACGGCCGCGCCTGTCCGGGGGTGCCGGGGCACGACGGCTCCCCGGCCGAGGCGTTACGGAGGGCAGGCAGCCGCCAGCGCCGCCAGACCCCTGCCCGGCGGGCGGGGCGCAGGTGCCTCCTCCNAGCAGCCCTGCCCGAGGCCGAGGCCGCAGCGCAGCCGCCTCTGGCCGCGGCGGGAGGGGATCCCGGCCGGCGCGGGGCCCCGGGAGGCGCGTCGCCGCCGCCGCGGGGGAGCCCAGGAGGGCGGTGGGGAAGGGAAGAGGCTTCACAGCGGCGCCGTGCCTGGCACTGCCCTCAACGCACATCGTGCGGGCCGGGCTGACTCAGACCCGGCTGCACCTCGCCCGCCCTCCCCCGGCTCTCTCCACCCTTCTCCGGGCAGTTCGAGGTCCCGGCACCTCCCTCTTGGCGAAGAGGCACGATTTCGCCTTCACACCCCGTGCGAAGGGCTTTATTTTTAACTTATTTTTCCCCCTCGTTCCTGCTTGGCAATGGTTGGAAGGCTGTCCCGGACTTACACCCTAACTCGTGACAACGTTTCCCTGCTGGTATTTTTCCTAAGACAGATGCAAGGTGTTCCCCATCACTCCCTGTCCCCCTGCTCGCAACTTCCCTGCTTTCCCTCTTTCAGACCTCCTTGCCCCACATGCCAGACCCTGCCAAGGCTACTGCTCCAGCCTGGCTCCTGCCTTTTATGTTGGCTCACAGGCCTCGGGGGGAAACCCAGATGACAGTTCTGCCCAGCAGGATTCCTGGATGAGGGATTTCAGTGGGCAAACAGCTGTGTTAAGAAATGGCCCTGACTTGCAAAAGGAACTTTCCCTTTCTCTGTTTCCTCACGATGTTGCCTGAGAACACCTTATCGCAGCCCTTAGCTTTAAGACGCATGCAGTTCAGCATAGCTGAGTTTGAAGTGTGGAGGCTTGCTTAAAAGAATTCATTGCAAAGTGAGAAAACATCTTGAAGTTACTTTGAGGGAGTTCAGGTTGTTCCCTGAAATCTTTTGTAAGACTGAAAAGTAAACCAGTGGGAAGTTCAAACAACTTGTCGTTACAACATGCTAAGCCACCTTCAAATCTAATTTGGAGCTCTGTTTAAGGTATGAGTGACTAAAGAGAATAAATCAGGACACTCATTTCCTAGTTCCTAAGCTGCCCTTGGGAAAGAGAGCCTAGAAGCAACACTGGAAACGGGGCATGAAAGCATCTTCTGCCCTCGGGTTGTGCTTGGGTATAAAGTGGGTAGGCAAGAACATCTAGCTGTTTACATCCTGGCATGCGTGTTCACACTGATCTCCTTTCTCCTGAGAAAAAACATGAGTGAGTAGGTGAGAGATGACGGAACCAAACTAATTCTGTTAAATCCGTTCCTCTCCTCCTGCTCCAACTGAAGTTGGATGATGTCCAGCTTTGAATTTCCAAACTTTGGCACCGCTTTCTGGAGGTTACGCTGAACTTTGACCAGCTTGAACTTCATGTTTGAATCTGAATCCACTTTCTTTCTTCACCCTCTCCCTCTTCACACAGAGAACAACAACTGGATAACAGATACATTATAGTCATGCTTCCTTAGTCTTGGGCAGGTAAGAGCAAACCAGGTTTCACACAAACCTGCCTGAGGTCAGGGACATTTATCAACTTTTACTGAACTCAGATAAATAGGATCAAAGATGCCGAAGTAACAGGATAAAATGGAATAGCTCTGAAGCATCTGAAACTGCAAACACGGATGGGAAGAGAGAACAGTAGCTCTGCCAGGTGTGTGAAGCTCTTCCTTCTGGCTGCTTCAGATAAGGACAGTGTTTGCCTCTGAACTGAACCAGTTACGCTGTGCCTTCCAACTGTGGTACTGGAAAGAGACTTGGGGGAGTCTCCTGCCTACTCCTCTCATTTTTTCCTTTGATCTTGCCATACTTGGTCATTTAATCTGACACTTCCTGCACAGGTCAGTTCCACCAAAGGCAGAAATGAATGCCAGGGAAATGGTATAAGTAGCACAGATTTTTACCCCTCCATAAAAGAAAGCATTTGAGAGCCATACTTGGATCTTCTAGAAAGGTGTCTAGATGACTATGGTGAACTTACTTGTCTACCCTAACTTCATACCTGCCATGTCTACCATAACTACATATCTACCGTAACTTCAAGTGAGTGCAGTCAGATGATCTATGGCTTCAGAATGCCAGACCCTCACTCCCTATACAGTCAATGGAGAGATACCTCATATTTGGCCATCTGCTATAGCTCTAACTGGAAGTGTGTCACCTCCTCCTCTTGGAATTGCTCACTAATCCCGGGAACATAGATGTCAAGGATGGCAACTCAGTCTGCTGTGTGTGACTCCGAGTAGGCAATGGGTCTATGACAAGTACACAATGCAGAAGAATATATAAAATGTCAAAAATCACTGAGAAATTTCCTGTACTCATGCTTGAAAGGCTTTGAATCAGAAGATCCTGTGGGGCTGTTTGCCTAATGAGAACTTGTGAATCTTCTCTTTCCACTGAGAGAACATTGCCTTTTCTAGCCCCGTGGTGCTGTAGGAAAAAGACCATCCAGTGGTGCAGGCATGAGCCTGGTATGCTTTTGGCACTGTGCAGGTATAACCCAAAGGCAAAGGCAGTTTTCAAGTGGAATGACTGAACTGGGAGAGGTTCAAAATGTTGTAGGTAACCTCCAGGGAGGTGAGGAGGTGAGGCTGAATAACAACACAAGAGGCAGCTGGGTGCTCCTATGTGTAGATATCCACCTTTTAGGGAAGCCTTCCTATGGAGGAGAGCAACTTACGGACATTGCAGCCAACAGGAATTGAAGACACACTTTAAGTAAAACAGCATTGACATTTTTTTTCTTTTTTTTTCCCCCTGAATGGGGGCTATTTTAGTATTGAACATTAACCTAAAGTCTGTAATGTTTTTAGTAATCCCTGCTATTCCCACTATGGGTAGTGCTTAAATATTTAGAGACAGCAGTGTAAAACACAAAGGTAGGGAGGCAGAAAGTATTATTTATCTTGATGTGCAGAATGTGTTTCTTTGCCATAGCCTTGAAAGCAGTTTCTACAAGCTGGCAATGCTCAGTAGTTGGAAGACAATATAACTAATCCAGACATGTTCAGCATGTAGAATTACAGAATCTCTCAGCCTTGGGTTTTCCTTAGTATCAACAGGAGCAAGATCCATTTTTTCCCCAAAGAAAAAATGAATGCCTGTAAGTTAGAATCTAGGCTAGATATCATGTCTGCTTCAAACAGTTTCTCTCTTTTGAACCTGGGGAGAAAAGAAATCATTTCACAGTGTCAGAAATGCAGGAACTGTCTTGTTGCATGGAAGCTTTGCAAAAGCAAAGTCAAAATCTGAGCTCTTCATTTCTTTTTTCTCCATATTGTTCATTTTTCTCTGAACTCAGCCAAACTGCCAATTTGAAACTCCTATCATGGCTTAGTGTATGGAAACTCAAATAAAATTAGTACTGTCAGTTAGGAAATAAACAAACAATGTGAAATAATAGAAGACAGTTGAGTTAGATGGCTTAAAAATTTCTATTAGTAAAAAAAATCACAATAAGATCTATAGCATAGTAACAAAAATTATCAGAAATATATAATCTCAGACATACTTTTTCACCTCCCCACTTATGTCCTACTGCTTTTTCTTCCTCTTTTCTCCCCAGTAAATTTATTGGGATCTGATATATGTCATTTTTCCAAGTTTCCAAGAAGTTCACTAATGTTCTCTTTGGCTTTTTGGGGTAAAAAAAAATGGAAGTATAAAACCCCAGACTTTTCCCACATTTTTAAATACTTTATATTCCTGCATTCTGACACAAATGAAATCTACAAGACAGTTCAAACAAGTGGGCTGCTATCCTCTCCCTGTTTCTATGGAAATGAGTGTCAGACCGGTTAAAACAAAACACATGCTTTACAGTAATCACTATATGGTGATTATTTCAAATAACATAGCACATTTTTCCCGATTCAACCCCTATTTCTATGGGCACAAGAATGAAAATAGTGGTAGAGAAGCTTCTCTTGTATTTTTTCAATTCTAAATGTGTTTTGGATGCTCTAAGTTCTCACGGGGTGCTACAGATTTTAAGTTCTAACAAAATCTTCAAGTGTGAAGTAGTTTGAACTTGAGAGGACCAATTCTGCAAGCAGTAATTAGGAAACATTCTCATGCATGTAAGCAGAACTTTGAATGAATACAGAATACAGTACTTCACCCAGCAGGTTTAGAAGGAGGGGAAGTATTTGCCATTTTCTGCCATTTTTTTGGCTCACCTCAGGGAGAGCAAAGTTAGCTAACACGTTTTGAGTTTTGTGGTCATAAACTGCTTCCTGCATAGTCAGCTCTTGGCCGAACTAATCAGAATGTCATAGAGACCCTGACCACTTCACAAAAAAGCAGTAAGATGTTTCATATGAAGTCTGTAAAACCAATCTCCCCGTGTTTCATTCCATCTGAATGAAATCTCATTTCAACTTCCTCATTGCACACAGCAGAAAGGTCACCGCTCCTCATCCTCCTGAATGCTGCCAGTCTCACTGGCACCTCTCCTGTATACAGATTACTTTTTCTAGCAGTACACCTGGGCACTTGTATAGACATGAAGTAAGAGGCATGCCCCATCTCACACAGCTTACTGCTGGAAACAAGAAAAAAAAAGACCTAAGGTGGAGGAAGAACAAACACACCAAGAAGAAGGTCCTGTCTTTGTTGCCCTCTTGAGGCACGTAAGTCATCCCTGGTCACTTCCTGACATGAATCTTCAAAGATGGACTAGAAAAGACTATGTGTCTTGCCTCTCAGTTTAGGAAGGACATTAGGACAGAGCTGCTGGGTGGACCAGAGTCTTGGAAATCAGCCTGTTTACTTGTGAAAGTGCCTTATTATAGGTTTATGAGCCTGCCTTTTGGCTGGTTGTTGTTACTGTTTCTCCTTTAATATGCATTTAGGCTAAGATTTTCGAAAATAACTAATGATTTTGTATACTTGAAACTCAAGACAGCAGCTTTTTAAAGCCACAGAATCAATGTCAAAGCACTGAAAAATTGGTGGCTTTTTCAAAGGCCTTGGAAAATCAGGCCTCAAGGTCTCTCAGGTTAGGTATGGAAAGGCATGCAAAACTGGTAGCGTTTCAGAAGAGTAGCCCACATCAGTATGTAATCAGTGAGAGTTAACAGTTTTAAGATCCAGACCTCACACTAATTCAACCTGAGCACCCCAAAATTAGAAGCAAAAAACAAAATATGAAAATAATATTGCATTGTTTCTAAGTGCTCGCTTTTCCTCTAAGGACCGTAAGGGTTCCGTGGTAAATTCTGATGAGATGCTCAGTGACTATGGTTAAACTAACTCAGTCTTGATGATGGTTGAAGATTATTCCATGTATAGAAGGTGAGAAGGATTTCAGTATGCATGGAAGATACCCTTTTTCCGCCTCTGGATGTAACTATCCCGCAGTGCCAAAGGTCCTGTTCTGTACATTGAACTAAAGGATTTATACAGTTTATCACAAGTAGACACCCATAGCTGCTTTCAGCTTATACCTCCTCTAGCTCATCCCAGCCTGCTCACTGATCTTCCTGCTCTTCTGTCCTCTTCCTTTGTTTTCTGATCTTTCCATCCATCTTCAGCATCTGGGCAAGCAGCCTGATTCCCGACTCATACTGTGCCCTGGCTCAAAACCTTGGTGCTAATGCACGTTCATACTGCTGACGCCGCAGGTGAGTTAGGTCCTTTGGTATCGATAGGGCTCCAGGGTAATGGTAGGGAAGATAAACTGTCATTAGTCAGGTTTTAAAATGCACTCTTTTAGCTATTTAGAAAAGTGCTGCTCCAGCTGAAATAACTAAGAGACTGGAGGAGGAGGAGGGGTCATTTTGTTTTTCAGCATCAAGAACAAAAAAAGTTGTGCTTTTACTAAATTGCTGTAACTGCTTATGCCAGAGGCATCGGCATTGTAGGGCAGTTTCGTTAGGGTTGCCTCAGCCCAGCCTGCCCGCTCAGATCCTGAGTCCATACACTGTTCTTGTGCATCACCCAGACCCCTTGTTTCTACATTTCTGGAATTCAGGCTTTGCAATGGCTGCATCTCCAAGCTGGCACCGGGCTGATCAGAGCGAAGGTGGTGGGAGTATGGGGCACAGGGCGTTTGGAGATGTGATGAGGAAGAAGTGATAGTGTTGGGCTGTGTTGGGAATATTCCCTTCTTGCAAGGCTGTGTTGGAGAAGTGGTCCTGACACTTAGCCCACCTCTTGGCAGCATCCACCCTCTCTCCCTCTGTGATCCCATGCCTCAGGTGTCAAAGGCTGAAAAGCAGAAAGATCTGATAAACAGTTGTATGTCACACAGGAACTTGAAATTTTGGGAAAAACTGAAGGAAACTTTTCTATGAAATAATTCTGTAAACCATGGAAGAACATTGAGAACAACAGTTTTAAAGATGTGATTTTTGATGAAATTCAGTCCCTCTGCATGCTTTTTATAATTAATTTATACATCAAATGAAAAATTCATAAGAAACCACTGCATTTTCTACACCCTCTGGACCAAAATTAGTGTGGAGTAGGAGATCACAGATCATATAGGGGCCATTAAGTGATACCACCACTGAGAGCAGTAGTGGTGCAGTGGTACTGTAACTGGCAGGGCCTCCGCTAAACCAAGCATCAGTGTTTTTAAAGGTCAAGTCTGATCCAAGATTAGCATGGGCTGTATAGCTCTGTGTAGGTATGGGTCCATCAGCAGCCCTACTCATAGGGATAGTTGCTTGTCTGTAGTGTGAGGTTGCAGGCCAGGAGATGAGGCTGAGCTTAGTAAGGGTCACCAGGGCATGGTTAGGAAATGGTACAAGTTCGTATCAACAGACTGAAGCTAGAGGGCTGGCGTAGCAAGTATTGCTGAGCTACAGCTAAAGGCCAGAGGTAGGGGCTGGGTGAGCAAGACAGGAGACTTTGTGGCTGAAACCAGAAGATAGACCTTGATGAAGCCATTGGGTAAGAACTGGGCTACTCTGCCAAAAGAGATTTTGTCTTCAGGACTGAGGATCCTGGGGCTAGGAATAATGTTCAAGTTTGGGAGGCAAAGGCAAATTAGGCAGGACTGCAGGGCTAGATACTGTTCAAAGCTTCAGAGGTCAGATTATGGCTGATGCAGGAAAGGGTCACTTGGCTCAATTAGTTTTGTATCTGGAACTGTTCATTGAACAAGGGCGAGAGCTAAGGTTCATGAGAGGGACTGAGAATTATTTTTCAGACTAGCAAATGCCAAAGGGGCAATGTGTATCTTGGATATGATTATATGTTCATCTGGCAAGAATCACAGAAGTATATTTCAATTTACTGAAAACTGGGCAGCTTGGAAATTAATGCTTGATTCATTCACTGCTGACATCTGTTAAACATATAGGCACAACAGAGCAGATGAACTTTGTCTAAGCTTGATGTCTCATTCTTCGATTTGACCTCCATGAATGGAGCTGGCCAAAAAACAGACTTGGGGGAGGAAAATTGTCATAGATATAATAGAGAAAAAAAAAGGACATAGGCTTCAAAGTACGCTATGGCAAGAACATGGAAGTAAACTGGCTTGAAATGGAACTAACATCTTCCTCGCCATCCTTATTAAAGCCTATGACAGCTACTTAGGCAGCGAGGAGAGAGAATAATTGAATTTAAAATTAAAATTAAAATAATTTTCACTAGCATTTTGCAGTAATGTTTTTATACTAGCTATTCTATGAAATACAGTGTGATGATAGTGATTAAGCTTGTAAGTCTGATAACTATGACTTTTACCTGGAAGATATCAGTATGGGTGCTTTGAGCCTTTTAAAAGCTGCATTACACAAATATTTTTCAGTTCTACTAGCTCTAGCCTTCCTTTTCATCCCCTTAAACAAACACCCAACTCCCTCTTGAGAATGTTATTTACTTTCCATATGATGTGCCCCCCAATTTCTGGAATTGCAAATTCATTTGTATATCTGCATACCTTCAATTAATTTTCAAGAAAACTGTAAGGTTGAAACAAAGGATTCCCATCATCCAGAACAAACCATCAATAATGTTTTATGGAAGAACTGAACAGAATTTTATGGAAGAATTTAATTGTGAATTTGCTATACTATGGTGAATTCCAAATAAAACTGCTATCAAAACAAGCAGAAAAATAGTTGAAATCTACTGAGTTAAAATTAAGTATTTCCGGAAATATCATAAATGATTAGCAGAGTTTGGAGTATGATGTAACTAGCAGCATTAAGATGCTTTTTAGCTTTGTTCTTCTAAGTTACTTTAAAAAAGCCCTTGTACCTAATATATAGCAATTAATATTTTCACGTTTCCTTTTTTTCCCCAGTCTCATGTACTCCTTTTATTTTACCCTTTTGTGCCTTCTAACTTTGCCTTATTTTACTGCACATCTGTTCTCAAAATATCGCAGCATCTTCCATCAACAATGAAGCATTTGTCCATCCTAATTCCTAGAATGGCTGTTAATGTTGCCCTCTTCTGGATCACTTTTTTTTTAACAGTATTTAGTTAATAAAACAGTTTTATCAAAAACTCATGTCAGGAAAAACATAAAAATATTAATATTGCTTTTATTTATCACTTGTAAATAGGAAAAAGAATCCATTTTGGATAGATCTCTAGCTTTATTTTAATTTTCTCTTACTGACATAATGTAACAATCTCCTTTATCCTCCACTACTGTTTCAACTGTTGGCATTTCATATCTAACAGTTTATTGGAACGAGAATTTTTCCATTCCTCTTTATTGCTGTGCTTCTCCTGGAATAACTCTCACTAAAAGCAAAACCTCTGGTTTCAATTTAAGTCTAGAGAACAATATATTTGGCCACCTTGAGTAATGTGTTTCACAGGCTGACAGACCAGTACCTTTGCATAGTGTTTCATTATTTGTTTGTAAGTGTTTATATAAGTTATTTTAACCAGACAGATTTGAAAATGTAATGGAAACATGGCCTGTTAATTGGAAATCAATTCATGACTACTGCTTTTGCCAATGACAACCAGTTTACCTTTTCCCTAGCATCTAAAGTTCTCTCCTCTCCCTGATTTCTGGCATTCCGTGCTTTCCCCCTCCACTCCAAAGTTTGTGTCTCCTCAGTTCAGCACTGCATGGGACTGCAGTCCTGTGAAACTGCGATGCCAGTGAAGAGAAGAACCTGCTTGGCCTTGGGCGCAGCAATGGATGACAGACTGTTGCAGGGCGCTGGAGATCTGCTTTTGAAGTCCCCCTACGCCAGAAGCTTTCCCCCCTCAGTGGTACCAGTCAGGACTGCGTGGCTGCGCTTCAAACGAAGCGACCAAAGCATCCTGAGAGAGAAGTGGCAGGGAAGAAAAGGTGTGGTAACTGTTTTTAACGCTTTTTGTCAACTTGGGCACTGATTGTGCTGACAACCAAACGCATACTCACGTTATGCAAAGGGTGGTTTATGCTTTTATGCAGGCACACGTGCGTGCCTTTGCTTTTCGTCCCGGGGACTGAATGCCCCAGTGGAAGGGCGGCTGTCTGACATGCAGCGATGCAGTTTCGGGCAAGGAAGTGTCAACGGTGATGTGTGACAGAGACAGGTCCGTCAGCAGAAACGAGCGGCCGAGTGCTCACGGCTGCCTCACAAAACTAGGCTCGTGTCAGCGGAGGGGGGGGTTCGGACCATTTTCCACCTGGAAAGCCGCGAAGGGGAGGCCGGGGAGGCCGCGGGGCAGCGCTGCTGGGCAGAGGGCTCTGTACGAGCCGCCAGGCAGCTGGGGCAGAGGGTGGAGGAGCAGCAAGGCCGGGAAATCTCACGGAGTGAGATGGGCCCGGGGCGGGCGGGGGCTGGAAGGGCTGCCTCGGCACGGCACGGAGCGCCCGCTGAACACACAGCAAGCCGCGGGGGGGCCCTACACTGCAGCCGGGCCTCGGGTCCCCACGGCGGGAG
Source organism: Pelecanoides urinatrix (assembly GCA_013400755.1). Taxonomy (NCBI): domain Eukaryota; kingdom Metazoa; phylum Chordata; class Aves; order Procellariiformes; family Procellariidae; genus Pelecanoides; species Pelecanoides urinatrix. Next base: position 143,838 of record VZTQ01005321.1, read on the forward strand.
AGGCCGGCTCTCGCTCAGGGCCCGGGCCCAGCCCCGCTCCCCGGGCCGAGCGCACCGCCGCACCTCCCTCGCTGGCAGCGGGGCCGCTACCGCCGTCGCTTCCTGCTGGGGTGCGGCGCCGCCGGCACGGCCGCTTCCGGGGCGGCCCTTGAGGGGCGGCGGCAGCGCCATGGCGGTGAAGCGCCGCGGCGTACCCGCGGCCGGCCCGCCGGCGGCTAAGCGAGCGTGCCGCGAGGAGGAGGAGGAGTTCAACGGCGCTCGCTTCAAGGCGCTGCTGCGGGACCCCGCCACCGCCGGGAAGGGTGAGAGGGCCGGGCCGGGCCGGGCCGGGCGAGGGGTGGCCGATGTGCCGGGGGTGCTCGGCTCTGCCCGTGCGCGGCGGGGCGGTGCGGCGAGGTCGTGAGGTAAAGGCGTGCTCCACCGGCGCAGCAGGGGCTGGAGCGGCTCCCCCGGGAGACGTCTGCTGTCCCCAGAGCGACGTCGGGGGGATGGCGATGATGGTGATGACGACGACGACGACGACGATTGCGGTTACTACACCTTGGGCACGTGCTGCTCCCGTCCGGCGTGGGCCCGCCGCAGGGCCCGGGCGGCAGCGCCGGCGTGTCCGGGCCCGGTGGGGGGCGGCTGGTAGCGTGTCACACGCCAGGCCTTGGCTCCCCGGGTGAAACTCTCGCGTTGCAGGTCTGGAGAGCTTCGTCTCCGTTGCGAAGACGCTGCCATCACCTGAAATATATGATGTCGTGGAGGGCTACGTGAAAATTTCTATGGAGTGTGCTGAAATATTCAAACTTTTGGACGGAGAAAGGAAGCCTGAAAGTGAAGTAAGTTGGCTGTGGGTGTTACAGCTTAATGAGTGGCTGCGTGCGTCCCGACTGGGAGAGGAACGGCCGAAGAAATGCTTTGCAGCGTACATAACTCTGATAATTTGGTATGGGTTTAGGTTTTTTGTTTTGTTTTGTTTTGTTTTTCTGGAAGTCACAGTGGCAGAAGCACTGGTCAAATGGGAAATGTCCTTTCAGTGCAAAGATATCCTTGGATTTAATGATACACACAACCAGTAGTCCTGCCAAAATCAAGCTGTTAAGGTTCTTTAAATGTTGTCAAAAGACGATTTATGAAATAAGGGGGTCAACAGAAGAAGTTAAGCAAACAATAAAAAATAGTCCAGTGAAAGTAATTGTTTTTAGATAACTAGACATCTTCCCGATACATAAGTATTTGTAGGAAGCCACTGGTAACGTTGACCTCGTTTTTCTCATCTGAGCTGAACACAATTTTTCCTCATCAGAATATGATGAATGAACTACAGAATTAAAACACTCTTTTCACTGTGAATACTGAGGCAGCATTATTAACTTAAATCTGCTTACAACATAAAATTGGATAGTGTTCTTTTTAACCTCCACTTGTTGGTCTTTGCCTTAGATTATCATTTTTGTGTGTGTAATGATGACCTGTGTCCTGTTCAATGACATGCTTTCTTCAAGACCCTTTTACTAATAGAGGCTAATACTTGTAGTGAATACAGTCCCACTGCTGTGTGGACTCTGGATTCGTCTAGAAGGAGTTAATTGCAAGACTGGAGCAGCTCAGATGGTTTTCTCTAGCACATTTCATTGTGCACTTAACTAGTAGTTGTCTCTTGAAGTGTTGGTTCATTAGCCTTAGGCCTTGGCCTCCAGCTGGCAAAGGGCCTTCAAGATCCATCAGCCTGTGCTGAGATTTGCACTGCAGTTGGTGTTTGCATCCCCAGAAGCGGCTGTTGTGCATACGCAGACAAATCATGCACGTCACTCTCAATTCACGTGTGAGGGGGACCCTCTTTTGCGTTCAGTTCATTTGTCCAGGATTGTACAGGCCTTTGGTCAGCACGTTGGCTTGGGCTTCCTGTGGAGGTTGTCCTTCCCTCCTACTGAATTGCATGAGTTTAGCAACTGAAAAAAAAGAGGAGTCGTCTGACCTTCTGTGGTTCTCTAGTCTTTCACATAGTATCTGTATAGGGGCTTCCTTGAAAATTTGCACTCTCAGAACTAATCCTTTAGAAGAGGAAGCATTAATTTGTTAGAGAATTTAGAAGTTAACTTTGACTTCATGTGTGGAAGCTTTCCTCTTGTGGTGGGGTTACTCTTTTTTTAGTGATGTTTGTTACTGTTTGCTCAGCTAGTAATTTCAAGCCGTACCTGATACTGGCAGATATTAACATATTTCTGTATCTTACAGATGCTGTTAATCTTTCAAGCTCTAGAAGCCATTTTACTGAGGACAGCCAGTGACCTCTCCCATTTTTCTGTTGTGGGAATGAACATAGTCAAAAAGTTGATTCATTCCTACATGAGATTGGTCTATGCTGCTTTGTATTCTGAAAATCACAGGTAAGTCTTCTCTGTACTGTTGCAGAGAATCTCTTTCGGTTGCTTTGAATTGATCCCAAGGGGCTGTCTGGATCTTGGAGATGTGTACAAGGCATTGCAAAATTCAGCTTGACTTACTGCTAATAATCCCCCTTTAATTAATGGTACTGTTCCACATTTCATAAAATTGCACATGGAATTCGTTGCAAGGTGGAAGCTCTGATATAATACAGAATCTAATGCTGTTCCTAACTTTCCTGAGGTTGTAGTTTTCATCGGTTGTACCTGTCCTAGTGAGAGGTAAAGTGAATTGTATCTTGAGTCTTATTGTTTTAATGCTGCTTGGTTTGTGAAGTGAAATGGACTGCATGGAACAGGGAGGAACGGGCTTTCTTGTAGTTCACAGCGGCCAAGCAGTTTATCTTGTGATGGCAAAAAGCTGCTCTTGAGTGTTTTATTTCCCTGTATTTTTTGTAGTCAGATTTCCATGTTTATAATAGAATTTTTTCTTTCAGACTGGCTTTTCTTCTGTAACTTTTCCTGTCTCTTAAATCTAAGGCCATTTTAGGCCAATTTAAGCACTCGTGTGTTATCTAGTCCAGTCTATACAACAGTTTCTCGTACTGTGGACAGGGTGAGAGAGGTTCCAAGTGCCAGAGAAATTTTAATACAAACCTGTGAGGAAGAGGAAGGGAGAGGAAAAAAATAGAGACTGCATATGACTTGTCCGAGGCCAATGACTTATCTTTTGGTCTTTGGACAGGCCAGAATTAGAAAAGCGTTTTCTGCTTTCCAGTTTATGGACACAACCATGCTTCCTGCACCACTCAGTTGATTTTATTACAACAAGCATTTTAACTGTAGATAGAATCCCAAATACAAAGGTATAGGTATATCGTAAAATAAATTTTGAAACTATGCAAGATCTGCACTTCTTATTAAGCATTTAAAGATTACAGCTTTTGGAGAAATCCTTCTAGAACCTGCATAGAGGAGGCTGCAGATTTCTGATGGTATTCTGATGGTACATGCTCTGCTTTTTCTGTGCTACCTCTTTGATGTGCAAAGGGATTTTATTGTGGTAGTAGATGGGATCTCTGCTTTAATCATATGGCTTTCATACAGTTTGTCCACGAATGAGGCATGACGGACAGATTCCAAAATCCTTAATGGGTAGTGGCTATCCAGATGATGGAGGTCTGCAGACCTGTACCTGATGGCCCTGTCATGTTCCCATTGAAATAAATAGCAAACTCCCATAAATATAGGAGTTCTTGATTTTTGGCACTTTCTTCCTTTTATCCTACTTTATAAAGTGAATATCCAGCTTCTCCTTACAGCTTAATTTTTGGGAAGAATATAAACAGGCATTCCTTTTTCGCTTGTTCCTTCTCCCCTCCTTCCCAGTTGCCATTATCACTGCCTAAAATAATGGGTTTGGTTGTTTTAAATTCTCTTCTATTTTCTCAGGCAAATTTTCCCAGCAGTCAGTGAGCAAGAATCAAAACTCAGTCTAGATCTTGGGATTTAGTTCATGACAAGACCGTGCTGCATACTTAAACTGAAGAAAACCTTTGTCAATCAGCTAAAACACAAAAAATGCAGTCTTTTTTTGGCCTGCGCTGTGCATGTCCTTAACTTTAGCATCAGCTGTAGCTCCTACGGACCTGCTTGTGCAGTAAAGCGCATAAGCATTTGCAGGACTGGGGTCTCTGTCCAAGAAATATGCTTGTAGAAATAGGCTGTTAAGAAAGCAGATCAAAGTTCTTTATGAATAGTGGAATAATGTGTGTTTGGCCTAAATCTGTGTTGTGATGGTCATCAAAATGGTTGGTTACATATTCAACTAAAGCTCCCATCAACTGCAGCGAGAGCTTTGCATGATGGGGGATACTTTCCTGATGGCTATCTTGATTGCTTGTGTTGGGACTGACTCAGAACTGCTTCATGCCTGAAACTCCTGAAGGCTTGGGTGGATGTTGGAAGTGGAGTGGGGTAATTTCTTTTACAGGAGAAAGGTCTTTCTTTAAATTTTAATCTCTTGATTCAGTTGTTTGTATAACTGTCATCTTGGAAATAACCTGCAGGTTTTCCTCTGCCTTTTGTTTTAGGATGAGCCGAGCGTGCCTTACCCTGTTGTCAGCAATGGTGGCTCAGGGGCCAGATTCAGCAAGGGATGTGTATAGCCATTTTGATTTCAATAATAAGTTTCTGCCTGGATTATTGAAAAAAAGATGTAAGAAGGTAAATTAAGCTGCTGTGTGCCACGAAATGCTACACCATGGCTCCATCAGTTTTCTTCTGCCAAGTATTTAAAACTAAGCTGTTGCCAAAGTCTCTTAGCCGTATTTTCATCCGAAAGAACTTACCTCTTCCTTCCTGTCCTGCGTCAGGCTGAAATGCTTCTTGATTGTTTCTAATTGGCAGCAGAACTGATCTATGGGGCAAGGCTTCCCATCTACTTACATAGGAAATCCCCAGCAGATGTTTCTGAGTATCTGCAACAGTGGGAGAGCTGGCCTGCACTCTTGAGGTATAGCTTGCTTTGTTTTCCAACCCGTGCTGGTCTTTCTCATCTTGTCAGGGTGGTGAGCTCCTTAGGATAACCTTGGTTTTACGCTGCTTTGTAGAATTTACTGCAGAACATCAAAGTGCCATGTCTGTTTCTAATAAGCTGTGGTGAAATATGAATGTCTAGTTTCTGTGGGTTACCCTTTTAATGTCTAAAAGGGAAAGTGATGGTAAACATCTGAAAACTATTCAGTCATGTGTTTAGGAAGAGCTCAGTCTTTTTTCCAATGCATGGATTACGGTTTGGTCCCACTGAAATAAATGGAGGTTCTGAAGTTGTAGAAATGGAGAGAGGATTTTGCCCAGTACTAGTACAGTCAGAGTAATTGCATTTGTAAATATAACCAGGAGGTTTAAACAATCTCTTTGCGGAAATCCTTAAGGAAGATATGCGCATGAGTAGAAAAAGTCACTCCTCTTTTTCCAAAAGGAACACTATTTCGTGTTTCCTCTCTATTTGCTAAAAATAATCAGGGTTGACCTGAACCAGTGTTTCAGAACAAGAATATTTATATTTCATTCCAAATATAAGTGTATAATAAATCCAAAGTTATTTTCAATGCTGATAGATTGTTTCTAGTTTTTAAAGATGACTTGCAGAATAAATGTGTATATTTGTATTGGGTTTGTGCCATCTGTGGTGACAAATGAGACTGTAAAAGGTGGTTTCAGGGAGAAGGGTGTTTGTGTGTTTTTTTGCATTCTACTTGATTGCTTTATATATAAACAATTTCAGGAATGTCAGATTTCATGTTTTTTGACCTTACTGCAGAAGTTGTCTTTAGGAGTACCTCCACTCCTTAAATTAAAATGCTTGGATGTAGGTAGTCTTTTGACCACAAGCTTATTAGATATGCAAGTAAAGTACAAGGAAAAACGTTTCCAGAAACCAATTGGAGATCTTACTCTTCCTCAGCTTTCAGTGAAATTACTATCACAACTGGCTGCCAGAGGTGGATTTTTAATACAAAAATATCAGGCCCAAAGCTTACAGCAAAATCTTACTGCTTTCTCTTTTTTCTTCTTTCAACCCTTTCATGAGTCACTTCTGCCTTATGTTTAGCCTAGTCAGTATCTTCCTTCAGGCATTTTGACATGCAACTTAATTTTGCACAGTAAGTTTTAAAAAATTATAAGTCATGTTCATATCCTATGATCCTTTTCCAGGCAAAACTTTCATTACTTCCTCTGTGCCTGAATTTGTAGTTTTATAACATACTAGCCCCTTTTTTAAGAGCATTTTTTTTTCATCCGGTCTCAGTTGCATGACCTGGGTAGCTCCCTGAGCAGCTGTGATAGCTGGGAGATGTGTGTAATGCACTGCAGCTCAAAGATGGCAACAAGCAGCAGAAGTCCCCAGGACTGGCACTGCTCTGGAAGCCTGTATAGTAAGAAATTGCAGCAGCGCTACTGTCATTACTGTTCTTGAATGTTTTTGTGAATTGACCAGTGTACCAAGCAGTGCAGAAGTGAGGATGTTCAGTGATGTGTGTACAGGGTTTGGTACGAAACTACCGTTAACATTTTCTTTTTTTTTTATTTATGGCCTGTTTCATACGTTGAGAATTGAAAAATATGTGAACTAGGACACCTTCCTTTTTGATGTTAACTTCAACAGACTGTGATCTGCTTAACGCAAGAAGTTTTTCAAACAAATATACTGTGGATGTATTGCATATACATATGTGTATGGCTATGTGCAACATGTTTATAGAAGTTGTTTAATTTCCCTGTTTATAGTTCTTGTAATGATAATCAACTTCTGCAGTATTAGTTTTGTGGTTGTGTACAATCTGTATGCTAACAGTGCCTTTTATCTTTTTTAGGGGAGAACTGATGTCCGTATGGCCTATATTCAATTTGCTCTCTCCTTTTTAATTGCTGGTGACAATGCAATCTTGACACAGGTGCTGGAATTAAAAGGTATTTCACAATTGCTTGTATTTTATTTTATTTTTTCTATTTAAGGCAGAGTCTTTTATATGGAATAATAAATATGAGCTGATTCAAAATGTGAACCAGTTAAACAACAATAATAAGATACAAAATACATATGTTTAATCTTATTACCTGAAAAGCTTTAAACTTCTTCAGAATTCTAGTGACTGCCTCTTCTGCTAGAGAATAATGTTTGCTATCTGCAAAAACTCTGGAAAAATGGGAAGCCCTTGGTGACACAGATGTAAAAAAGGTAAATGTAATACAGCTTTGAGGCCATAGATTCAATAAGCAGAAAAAAACTTCATTGCCTCCAGCCTTGCTCATAACACAGTAGTAGTGGATATCACAGAATCATAGAATACCAGGTTGGAAGGGATCTCGCGGATCATCTGATCCAATCTTTCTTGGCAAAAGCATGGTCTAGACAAGATGGCCCAGCACCCTGTCCAGCCAAATCTTAGAAGCGTCCTATGTTGGGGAGTCCACCACTTCCCTGGGGAGATTATTGCAATGGCGTTGCATTAAAAATTTTTTTAAAAGTGTTAAAGACTGTGTGTACTTTGGTTTCCTTTCTATTCTCATGCAGGACAACTGTTGTGTACTCCTTTAGACTGCTTGTTGTCAATGATTCAGGAGACCAGTGTAATGTCCTTTGCATCCTTTATGGAGGCATTACATGGGAGTGCAGTCCAGGAGTATGTTACACCCATGTCTCTTAGAGAAGGGGGTCAAACTGAACTGATGAAGAAGAGGATCTAGAAAGTTAAATCTTGCATACCGTTGATCAATATTTGATCCCTTATGTGCTGAAGATAATGTAAAACTTCTGGTGACTTTAGCGATTTGAAATTTACTGCTGATGTTTTTCAAGTTGTGAATTGAGACTCTTGGTAAGATTATGAAAGAATTCAGAAGGGACCTAGTAATACTTTGAAAAAAAAAAAGAAGCCATTAGCTGACAGCAATTAATTTCTTCTGTGGTGAGAGACTGAGAACAGGCCATAATTATTTACTTGTGTTGTTCGTGCTACCCTGGGGACTGCTGATTTCTTTTAATTGCTTGCAGTTGTTCAGTTCTTTTAGGACAGGGAATGGCAGTGCACACCTAGACCCAGTCAGCACAGCTGGCTTTCATTCCCCTGTAAGATACTGAAGTTCTCTGTAAACTGAAGTTCTCTAACTTTGGGATGCACAGGTGAGCCAAAAGGTGATGCATGTCGTTGGAGATGTAACCTCCAAACATTTGAGAATCACTCACTGAAACAGTTGTGAGTCCTTAACAGAAAGGATAGGCATTTATGCAAGTTTAAATACTGCACAGCACATTGAGGCCTGAAATATATTTGAAGTTGACAGATGCTGTTGCAATAAGTGTTAATAACCAAGTTGGCAAATTAGCTAGTTACAACGAGAGTAGGTTTGGCAGCATCACTTGTTCATCACTGTAGTTACAGACACACCATCCTTCTGAACTCTTGATCGCAGCCTTTTGGTTCATCCTTAAATGTAACAGCAAGGTAAATAATATGACATTGAAGAGAAATGGGTATGAATTCCCTGAAGCATTTTAGTATGAAAATAGCTTTCACATTTTCACTTAACATTTGAAATGTCTTCTTAGATTTCATTCCAGATATTCTTCGTTCTGAAATAAAGGAGGACAAAGTTTCTACTGTCAATCTTCTACTTTCCACACTGAGAAGTAAGGTATGATATACTCTTGAACTGTGTTGTCTCTTGTTTTCTATTTTCTTTGCTGCTGGAAACAGTTTTGCATTAATTTCTCATAAAATGTACTGCTCTTTAATCTGTTGGCACTGTGCTGCTGCTGCTAAAAGTTTGTCAGTGTGTCAATTACTGATAATATTTGTTGGAGGGTGATAGCTTGGCTGTATTACTGTTTCAGGATTGGAGATTGTTATGCTTTTCCAATGCTCTCTTTTAAAGGAAGTCCTTGCATAGCTTGTACTTGGATGCTAATTTCAGTTCATCTTTAGTGTGTGGTGTCCAACAGATACCGATTGTTTCATGGGTTGCGATTGCACCAGTGCCAAGCCTGAAGGTCAAAAGAACTGAAGTCTTTTTGGTGCTTTCAGTGACAGTAAGATCGGTCTGTAAATGAATGTGTGTCATGCCAAAATGGGGAGATCAACTAGATTTGACTAGGTTCGTTAGCTCTGAACTTGGCAATGACATACAATCTTCTTTCCAGGAGAAAAAGGATTTTGTATGTTTTTAGTGTGGAGACTGTGATGTGAAACGAGTTTGTAGGCGATGCCTGGTTACAATTGAAGGGTCTGTGGTACCGTTCCCCAACCAGTCGTGGCAAGGCTCCATTGAGGTCACATCCTGTGGTCCTGATTATCTGGTCTTTGGACTTCATTATGTTCTCCTTCTGCTGCAGGAGATTAATTCGATCAAAGTTTTTTCTTGGTGGGGTAGAGGAAAAGGGAGATTTTATCATAAAATTGTCTTCCCAAGATAGAGAAGTTTTTGTGAAAAAGAAAGGGTACATTCCACCTGCTATCAGAAAGTACTGTTGGAGAGGTAAGTCTGCTCCTCTTTGAAGTTGTTTTTTCTGATTCATAGCAGACAGAAATAACCTTGTGATATAACAGGGTTGAGACAGAAAACTTGAAAGCAGGAATTGCTGAAAGGTGTGAGAGTTGGTTTAGTCTCAGCTGCCTTTCCTGTGCTCTGTTGTTCCTTAGGTTCTGAGCATGGCTGTGCCTGTTTCATTGTGATGCACCAGCTTATTGCTGCTGTGGGTACAGCAACTGTGCCAGAGATTTTATTTCTATAAAAGTGTTCTTAAAAATGTTTTTAGTTCCAGTGTCTATGATTTTTGAATCTCTGTTTCGAATTATTGTAGCAATGTTGCACAAGTTGTTGTATGACCAATTGAGAGGATGAAGAAAAAATAGTTTCAAATTTAGACTGTAAGCGTAAGAGCCTGCCTCAGACTCAGGCTTTTCACAACTGACAAATTAAAGCCAGAAATATTCTGTCATTTTTCTATTGCAATAACCTTGGAAGAAGAAAGGAAAAAAGCTAGCATTTAGATGTAAAATAAACCTCCTTGAAACTTTATTTTCTAAATGAAGCTTTTCCAATGTGGGAATCATACATCATGTATGTTATGTTATTGATGAAACCTAATGCACTGTATGACTCCTTCAATTTAGGAAAATGAGAATTAAAAAAATGAGGACAGGAGAACACAGTAGGAGAATTTTTGAGAACTTCCACCATGTTTTCCCTTTCATTCAAACTTCATTTGTAGCAGGTTCTACCATCTCTACCAGCAGGTTTCCATGATCCTAGTCTGTGGCTGTGCTACTCTAAATACGTTCCATGCTCTTTACTTGAACTTGAAAGTGTATCCTGTTAAGCATGTGCAGTGTTTGCAGAAGTTGGTGTAGAGTCCTATGGCTTCAACCATATCAAGATGGGAGCAGGAGCGTGTGGCAGAAGTGTTAACAGGACAGGCAGAACCTTTTGCCTGCTGTAGTGAGGAGAGTGAGCTGTGTGTGTACTAGAAGAATGGAGCGTGTTGCTAATTTGCCATTACATTATGTTGTGATAACTTGCAATAAATAGAAGAGTTGTTTGTGTGTTTGTTTTTCTCATTGTTTCCAGGTGGTTCAAAACAAAAATATCACCAAAACCCAGAAGGTGCGCTTTTTTACTGCAGAAGTGTTGATTCACATAGCTTCACTTTACCGGTGGAATGGGATTACTGATGTCAGCCCCGGGGATTTAAAGGTCTGGTAACTTACTTCTTTGTAACTGCCTTTTTTTTGTTTGTTTGTTTTTTGTTTTTGCCTCTTTGAGCCCACAGGTTTTGAAATAGCTCATCAAGGTTAGAGTAACTGGGAGCTCAAGAAGAGGTATCTGCTGAGGCTACTTAAAGAGAAACCCTGACTTTCTGCTGCTTCTCACTGCTCGAGGAAGAGAGTTTGTTTCCGCTCCCTGATTGCCAGAACTGTGGTGCAGATCTGTGAACCAGGGAGAACTGGGGCTTTTGGGTGCGAGTACCATATTCCATTGCCTGGATACATTTGTGTCTCTATGGGAAAATATATCGGAAGCAATGTTCTTACCACATGCCTCATTCCCGTCCTACACGCTGATCTGATATGAGAGCTAAACTCCCAAGATGATTGCCAGCCTTTTCAGCTTGCATTATTTGAGAGGTTGACAGTGTTTCTGAGGGCTGAGCTGTTACTGATTCTACTGGTTCATGAAATCACGTTCCTAAAATCATAGGTGAGGCAAGGATCAGGGCAGCAGCTGGTGGGTGTGTGTTAGTACTGCAAATGTTTTGTCATCTTCTCCTCATAAATAGGTTACATTTTTGCTTTTTTATTTTTCTTAATTATGTAATCTCTTCCCCCCCGCCCCCCTTCACTGGGGGAATATCTGAGGCATGGCTGTAAGCCCAATGCAAAGTAGTAGAAAGACTTCTATGCTTCCACGGGGGTTTGGCTGCAGACTTTTCACCTTTGTGTTGATTAACGCTGGATCTTTTGATGCCCAACTGTTCTTCTTCAAAACTTCTAATGCTGAACAACTGCCGCCTTATACTTCCTCTACTGGATGTTTATGCCTATGCCATTCCAAACCTGATGTATTGTAAACAACTTTTGGAGGAGATCTGTTTCTAGTAGGTGTCTTTGGAGCTATGCAAATCTATGATCCTATTAATAAACATGCATTTCAGTTTTGAGTAATTTCAAATTGTTACAGTTCCATGCAGTCCTTGTGAGTCGTATTGTTTGTCACATTTGTCAAGGGACAATTGTCAAGGGACTTCTCATTCATAGGGATCTTGAGCTGTGCTGGTTGTAAAAGGTTAATGGAATCTGGGTTCACTTCTTTTTTTGTTCTTTTTGCTTGACATGGGTATTTGGTCACTTCTTCCATTTTTGTATGGTGACTGTAACAGCATTGATGCCACACCTCCTTTCTTTGAAGTGTTGGCATATTCAGTGCGTTGTTAGCTATCCAGCTTTCTTGCCCTATAATAAAGTTGTTCCGTCTTCTGCCAAATTGGCCAAAAAACCATAAACATACTTGTTTCACGTGCTTTACGCTGAAGGCTTCAGTGGTCTTTCTGAACTTCCTCCTTTTTGGTCTTTCTGAACTTCCTCATAGTGAACCTGGCCTGTAAGGTTCAAAGTTGGTTATTTCAGATTAAATATTAGATCCTTGGCTTCAAAGTCCCAGGATGGCCTTGCCCAATTTATGTAAGTTTTATATCATTACTTTTCTTTAGCTTGACTTTTCTCTATCTTCTTCTGTCTGGCTTCTTAGCAAAAAGCCCCAAGTCAATAATGCCCTGCAGATAGTACATATGTACCTAAATTGGGTACATTTGGTTTGCTTTCCTTGAAACAAAAAAGATTGTAATATTTAATGTGTTTAATACAGAAACTGAAATTTGTCTTGTTAATCTGAACAAAAGCTAAACTATCTTTTAGCATTTCTGTATAAAAGGAGCTTCATAAAATTTAGAGAAGAGTGAAATTGATATAAGATTTTCTTCTGTGACACCAAAAATCATATGCCTTTTTTAATCCTTTTTGGTTTTTATAGATGACTCAAGGTTCTGAAGAGGTGGGGAAGATGATGGTACGGGAACTTGTTCATAATTTCTTAATGGACCTCTGCTGCTCTCTGAAACATGGCATAACTTTCTATGATCCAAGTCTTGGAACTTCTGGCAAGTAAGTCACCAGACAGATGGGACTGTATGTGTACTTTGTGCTAGGAACAAAAGACCTCACTAGTTATCTTGTCTGCCCTTGCAGGCCTTTGCCAGTAACTTCATTGAATTCTGCTTCCTTCTCTCTTCTGTGGCAGAAGAAATAAATATGTTGGGGTTTTTTGTTGGTTTTGTTTTTAACTTCACAAGGTCAAACTGTTGGATCTCCTTATACCTCTGTCTACTGGAGTAGATAGTGCTCTGCCCTATTCATAGGGGCTTAGGCAATGATTGTGTTTCTCTGAGCCATCTCCGTGAATAACTAGATAACAAGTCTCTTATTGTAAGGTGTGATTTTGGACCATAGATTTTTTTTTTTTTGAGGTGACAATAAAGCATCAGAGCTGCAGTGTAAACCAGATGGTAGTAAAATACCTAGTCTAATTTACATTTTGTAGAACCAGGTGTGGTTTATCCCAGATTTTGGCAAAATGTCAACATTGATTTCAGTAGTGCCAGAATTTGACCTGCAACACCTAATCTGGAAGTACCTATTTGCCCTACTGTTTTCATTTGTGAACTAGTTAAAATATGTGTGCGCTAAGATTATAACTGATAGAATATTTGAGACTCTTGTAACTCCATGGAGGGGTTCTCTTAGGGTGAGTTCATCACATTAGCTGGGCAAAGAAGGTACTAGATTGTAGGAGCAGGTACTGATACTGAGTGGTGCTAGAGCAGGTTGTTTCTTGCTTTGAGCAAAATTTTAGCTGGTATTCGTCTGGTATCTGTGGTATTCTCACTTTGTTTAGGGACCTACAGAAGTAAACTTAAAAAAGAGGACTGAAAGACCACAAAAAATACTTCCAAGTTTAATATTAACTTTTAATTCTACATTTTTAGCTTTGTGAAGTTTGGTTACAATATTTCTGAAATATTGTGTGTTTAATTAAAAGTAATCACTTTGTCATGCAGAAAACCTGGAGGTAAATTAAGTTCTTAATTTTCTGAGTATAAACTCAAGTTATGTCAGCAGTGTGAGAGGCCTTGCCTTGAATTTATCCCAGGAACAGTTAGAGGAGTTGCAGAGTTAGCATCACATGTGAAGTATCGAAATAGGGATTTCTTTTTTAAAGTATTTTTTTTGTCTTCAATAGGGGAGGAAATGTGGTACTTCTGCGCTTCCTGCTCGGTTTAAAAACTGCAACAGAAGATGAAATGGTCGCTGATCTCATGGTGAATATTCTTAAAGTATGCCCAGATTTATTGAATAGATACTTTAAGGAGACCCGGTATTCCTTTGTTCCTAGACTGAAGTCAGCTTGGATGGACAATATGAAGTTACTCAAAAAGGTAAGAGTATGAATGATGCACACCACCTCTCCATAGAAATCTGCAATCCCAATACTCTTTTTTTTCCTCCAAAAATTGAAGTAGTTTTTGTTAAACAGCAGTGCAGAATCACACAAAATTGTAATAGGAAAGATGGTAAACATTCCTGACCTACAGAAAAGTTACCAAGCAAAAGAACTTGGTAGTAGATTGGTAAGCCTGCCTTTGCTTTTATTACGGATGTCATTCCTTTGTAAAACTTGTTACAATTTGGGTACTGTGCCTTACAGAGCCCGGCCAGCCTGTGGCGTGGCCATGTTAGGTATAAACTAACTCTGAATTCATGATCTTAGCTGAGGTCTTCCTAGTAACAAAGAACAAGATTTCATTGATTTCAGAGGAGCTAAGCTGAGGATCAGCAAGTGTTTTTTTTGTTTTTGTTCAGAAGCAGCTGTTCTGTATCAGAGGAAACTCACATGTCTGAAGATGTGTTGTGTTCACAGCTGTAAATGCACAGTGCTTTAGGGATTATTAAAATCACTAAAAAGCAGACAGGCACAATGTTTCATAAATAATAATTTAAAAAAAAAACAACAGTCCAACAGCGGGGAAGTTGGGTGACTGAGGTTTAAGTGAGCTAAACAGGAAGGACTTAATGGTTCTGAAATAACACCATTGATTACTGTAGGTATGTTAGGAAAGAAGCAGCAGGATGCTGTTAAATGTCAAAGATGGTAAACGGAGGAGGGGGGAAATGGCATCCTGTTTTCTGTGGGTGCTGAGGAGAATGAGCCATGGCTCAGAGCCACAGCTGCTTTAAAAAGTGTAGACGTAGAGTGAGTTGGAAGGTCATTTGGTAAAAAGCCATGCTCAGAGCAGGAGGCTGTATAAACATTTAACTAAACCAGGACAGAAGGAATTGGCATAAGAAGCAGTAGGAAACATCACGTTGATGGTACATGTTTTAAGATGCAGCAACATCGAAGCTCAGCTAGAAAAACCTTTTGTCTTTTCTGAGTGTTCCTCTGACTCTTTGCTTTAGCTTAAAATGGGCAAGTAGGATCTGTAGTCTGTTTGTTGAAAAGGGGTGGCCTTTAGGAGGGGTGCAGGTCGCGTACAAGATGTTCCATTTAGTTGAATAGGAGTCTGGGGGATGCGCTGTAGCATTTCTGCATAGAAATTTATATTTAATGCTGTCATTACTTTTGACAAGTCAAAGCCCTTCTGTAAAATGCTCCTCAGAAGAAGCTGTTATCTCCAGGGCTATATCAATGTTGATTAAATTGTTATTTTTATTTCAGATCTATGAGGCTCAACCAGAGATTTCCAATTCTTTTAAGACTTCAGAGTTTATTCCTCTTCCCAGGATGCTTTCTATGGTGATGGTAACAACAGTTCCTGCAGTGTGCAATAAAATAATGTTCACCCAAGGACTAAATGTAAGACCAGTCTATAGTATTTCAGTGATTTTTCTGTCCTCGTTAATACTGTTTGATTTAATGTATGATCATCCAAGAAGTTTCTTAAGTTGGTTAGTTACATACATTTTATATTGTCTGTCCCAGCATAAAGCTGGCTTGGGGAAGCACTGGAAAATCAATTAAAACCCATTGATACTGCTTATAAGAGCCATTCACAAGCACCAACGCTGCCAATGATCACTAGTGGTTTAGGTTGGGAATCTGAAAACCTACAGATTCTTTCCTGCAAGCCAAGATTTAGGAAATAATAATTCATTAACAAATTTTAACATATATTCAGAGTACAGATTATGTGCAAAGCATAAGAGGAAGCAGTGAAATGTCATTAATTCAACTTCCTTCTTTTAGTTACCCAGTACAGTAGTGAAGCACAGCATACTGTCACTTGTATCAATGGTTCTGAGAAGAGCCTTGAAGAATATTGAGTACTGTTTGAATGAAGAAACTTGGCAAAAGTCAGAAATCTACACGCTGTCAATGATGCAGGAATTTGTACAGCTGTACAGAGAAGCCATCAGCAAGGTACAAAATAAAAAGAAAACTGGGGTATAACATGAGTCATTTTGCAGCAGATAACTACTCATCTGCACTTTCTCCCGAGGTGTTTGCGGCCTGGGAGCCAGGAGACAGTACCTTTGAGCAGCAGGAGGGGAAGGCCGTGGGTTAAGAGGTGTTAATAACTGGTGTGGTAGTAGACTACATTTCCTAACAAAGCTGGCTGATGTAAATGCAAATAAAATCTTGTTGTGAGACAAATTTGTAACATTGGCAGCTATTGTGCTGCAAATGAATTCCAAGAGCAGGCTCAGAAGCAAATTCACCTCCTGGTTCAAGTAAATTGTAGCCAGCAGAGTTCATTTGGAGTTAGAAGTTATTAGACAAGGTAGCATTTGGGTTGAAAATATACCATGAGGATGAAGAACCAAACATAATTTTGTTTTCAGTAAAGTGTTCTTTCCAGTATTTATGTTCTGCAGAAGTGAAGGTACACTATTTAATTTTCCGATTGCATAAAAGATCAGTTCTAACCTTTGTGAAGGGCAGCAAATCCTCATGTTGGTTGGTGGTGAATATTTTTATCACAATAGCTTTGTCTCACACAGGAGAGCTATTGTAATTTACTCTTTCTGCTTCTAGCTTTTACCAGACATGAACAATATTGTGGCTGTGTGGCAGTCCCTTCTGAAGCAAGGGAGAGAACACCACGATGGCCAAGAGGAGAAAAGGGAAAGTGATATCTCCACTGCGAAGGCAATAGCTGAGACAGCAGAAGTTGCTGAACAGCATGGTAGGCAACACAGGTGGAGTTACCCCTTCTTACATGTGTGTGAATGGGTGTCGTGAAATCCTCATTCCAGGTAAGGTAGTTAACTTCAGCAGAGTTCAGGTGTCACTTGTGCATTTACTATTCATCTTTGCTTTGTTCAGTTCTTTGGGCAGTTTAATTGTGACCAGTGTCAGAATTGCCTAAGAACACAGTTTGACAAATAGGCTGCCATTGCTACTAGGAGGTTAAGCATTTTGCCTTTCTGCTGTCACAGAATCACAGAATGGTTGAGGTTGGAAGGGACCTCTGGAGGTCATCTTGTCCAACCCTCCTCCCTAAATTTGGTTGTCCAGGACCATGCCCAGACAGCTTTTGAATATCTTCAAGGATGGAGACTCCAACAACATCTCTGGGCAAGCTGTGCCTGTTCTCGGCCACCCTTACAGTAAAAAAACGTTTCCTGATGTTCAGATG
>VZTQ01005324.1:0-27194 GCA_013400755.1 Pelecanoides urinatrix
AAAAAAAAAAAGAAAAAGGCGGCTACTATTAACTCGTGTGAGGTAATAGGGTTTTTTTGACAATGTCATTATCCAGATTTATGGATGCATCTTGCAGCTTCACTCAAGATCTAATTCTCCTCAATCACTCCAAACGCTTGAGGACTAGTGATTGCTGGAATCCTCCATGGATTACCCCGGATCCTTAAGGACATGAGAGCAATTCCAAATTAACTTCCAAATACATTTATGTAAACTGTGTATCCCGCCTCGGAAAGAATAATCCACTACATTCACTTATAAACAGAACCTTTAAATATGCAACAGATGTTCCATTTTTTGAAAAGCTCTTGAATTCATTGACAGGCCTTTGGCTAAACTGATGAATTAATTTGTTCGGGGCGGATTTCATAAATCCTCTAATAATTCTTACCCTTAGACATCTTGACTTGATTTCTGAGATCTGCGGCATGTGTTTTAAATGTTTTAACCTTTACTACTTTAATCAGGTAACATTTATTTCAGGGCTGGATGATGATCAGTCATTGAAAGATATAGTTGACAAGGAAATAAAATCCAATTTGTCAGTTAAACAAACCACATCTGAAATAAGAAGAAATCAGTGTGTATTACCGGATCTCTGAAATACCTAGCGGTTTTGATGTCACTCTCCCTTTCAAGAATATATAGTGCTGGATTGCTAAGTATTGCTGGATGCAGTGCTGGTATGCAGAAACCACGGTTACCATGCTTATGTACAACTGATTTCTTGGGGTGGTTCGAGTGTAAGCCTTTACCTCTATACTGGGATTTATTTCTATCATTTTAAGCTATTTTTATTTAATACTTAGAGGCTAGGTACCAATTTAAACAGCAATGAAATCAGTCTGAAAAACAAATTTTGTCTAAGCTGTTTGCTTTGGAGAGGTCTTTAAATACATTAATGCCTCTGATGTAATGTACTAAATTATAACAAATAATTTAAGGGATTTTTATTGACAGATGAGTTTGATAGCGTGCAAAAAAATGTGCAGGTAAAACTGCATTAGAAAGATTTTTGTCTCCCATTGCTAGACAACTGGCATGCCAGCCACCCACTCAATAAACCTGCACATATTTTCTTACTGTAATGAGACATTCAGAGGTCCAGAAGTCTACAGTCTCTAAGATATGATAAGAATATATTACATTTATAATGTTTTTATTTCTGATGAAAACCATAAACAGAGCAAACGGCCATTTTTTTGCCTCTTCCATGACATTTTCTCGTAAATCTAGGTTTAGCTAGATTTTGAAGAGTCTGACTACATCTGTATGAATCCCCAGAGTTATGAGTGTTACAACCTAGTTAAAGACACTGACATCCATTCTGTAGTGCCTGGCGCTTTCATGCTCTGATACATTTCTAAATGAACTCTGCTACTTCAAGCAAAATGATTCTTGTGAAAGAATTGCAGGATTAGACAGTACATAACAAAAATAGACCTGCCCATCTGAATTCAGCCTTCAGAAATAAACTGAATTCTAGTTAAAATCCATCTAGGTAGTTTACATTTATTTGAAAGAGGTCTGCAGTTAAGGTTTCTTAATTTGGGCCAGTTATGTATATATGCTTCTTACATCTCTAATGTGAAAATGCTGTTCATGAAGTGGAACTACATTTTATGAGTGAAAAAATAGTTGAAAAATGAAAATTCTGTTTACAATCTTGGGGTTTTTTTTTCAGTTTCTAAGCTATTCTGGAAACAGGAGACTTAACAAAGCGTATTTTTTTCCCTTGATGTGTTCACCGCAGTCTTTCTTGCCAGTTTCTCCATAGGCCATAATAATATCAGCTATCTGCTGACTAGCAGAAGCCAAGCAAAATGTGTATTAACTGCCTCCTATCTCCCTTCCCTTTTACAATGCCACTCATATTGACCTCTCTACCCAGATGACAAATTTCATTAAGTTTTAGAAGTGTAATTATAATGGAGATTTTTAAAACTGGACCAGACAAAGTCCTGAGCAACATATTCTAACTTGAAATTAGGCCTTCTTTCAGCAAGAGGTTGGATGTATGATCATCCAAAACCTCTTCTGACTAGCTTTATCAAAGATTCTGTGATTCTGTCTCCCATCAGTTGAAATTGGCCCAAAGACTTGGATATTATTAGAGGACACTAGTAGATGATACAATCACGTGTTCTACAAAGTCATATGGAAGATTACAATACATGTGGTGCAATATAGAAGAAAATATCCAAAGTACAGAGTGCACATAGCTGAATATTAGTTCGTCCCTGTGAACTGCCATGCAGCTCATACTGGAACAACAAGAATTCATTGTTATCAGAGGTCCTTTAAAGGTATGATCTGGAGAAGTCAGTCAAAATCTCCTGGTGTATAATTTGTTTCATACATCATATTTGGCACTCTGTTCCCACTTCATAAATGATGAGGAATGGTTATTCATAAGAAATGGAACTGCTTTCATCTTATTAGAGGGGAATTCCTGCAGGGTAAATCTAAATTACAGTATTCTTAGGGATCAGGATAGACGCTAACGTGCTGTCCCCATTGCAATAAGAAGGCAAACAGACTTTGTGCCTTTGAGTTGCTCACCAGAAACAAACCTAGCCACTG
This sequence comes from Pelecanoides urinatrix, assembly GCA_013400755.1. Classification (NCBI taxonomy): domain Eukaryota; kingdom Metazoa; phylum Chordata; class Aves; order Procellariiformes; family Procellariidae; genus Pelecanoides; species Pelecanoides urinatrix. Next base: position 2,605 of record VZTQ01005324.1, read on the forward strand.
GGAAAAATGCCTACAGGAGTTTTCAAATTGTTGTCAGACACTGTAGCTTACAAATGCTAAACAAACTGCAGTATGTTATGTAAACAACTATGTGATTACCCAATTCTCCACTTTGCTATATTACCAACTTTGGAACATACTAGTGCAAAATAGATGACAGGATAAACCTATAACTGAAAACCAAATATACCATAAACTGCATGAAGTTGTTAATTTTCTTCAAATACTTTAGTTACTAGTAACAATACCTTCCATCACAGCATCTCTGGTACCTAATCAGTAACATATTGCAGTGTATACTGAGAGCAGCAAAGTATCTCACAGCTCAGGAATCAAACATGAGGCGGTTGAGTGAAAGACTTGCCCCAGAGAAAAAAGAATTCTTCCAGTAGCCAGGAATAAAGTGTCCTTTGATTCCTAGTTTCTCATTTCTAAACTCCAGATTTACACTGCTGAACTCAAATTCTTTTACTGGAGTATGTTGTTTTCTACTAAATCTTCAAGATTCATTCGGAAGTCAAAGGACTCCAAGCTTAGCTGCAGAAATACATCATATACAAATCTGCAGTGAAACAGTATCATCCATGCCAGGAAAATAATCTTATCTAAACACAGAAGTCATTCTCCTACATCAACTGAAGTGGGTGTGGCTATTTCCATAACATAACCAGAAAAGACTATGTTGCTCAGCGGCTGACTCTGTACTCTGTTTTGGAATGAATGTGCCTCTAAGATAAGAAAATGGAGTACTGTTTTCCTAAGTTTACATATAATTTACAATGAAAATACACCACCAAAACTATCCACTGTCATTTGACAAACGTGGTTTCATTTGGCAAAAACAGCTAGTCTACATGTATACTGAAAACTTCTCCCAGTATTGTAATATAAGTAGTATGATTTCTAACAGTATATTTTGACTAAGAAATTACTGAATTAATTTGTTTAGGTAAATAGGATAAGTTATTCCCAAAAAAGTACACTGTTGCCAGTGGGGGTTGTATTTAAATGAGAAGAATACCCAAGTGTAGCTATATTATAGTAATTGTACTGGGAAATGCATTCTTCAGCTTGTCCACAGTGACCTAGCTTTGAATTAGCTAATCTGGATGTCAAGTAGCAGCTCATCCACATCAGAAAAGAGCCCAGCAAGGGTGAGTTTTTGTATTTTTTCTGGTAGGCTTTGCAGCCTGCACTGTGCTCTGTCTTGTTGAAATGATGCTGATAACTGCACCCAAGCAAGCCAGCTTAAAGGTAGCTTAGATTACTCAGTATGCAGTGACAGGTGAAGCTCTTACATATTACCTACCTACTTTATTGCTATTGCTGCGTATTTGCTTTCAGTTGCATCATAGCTGTGGCCTCATAGAGTGACAGGGAGAAAAGACTTGTCAATGTGCCTAGTTTCTACAGAAGTCATATTTATCCCTGAGGAAAAAAAAAACATTTATTCTAATTGAACAATCATAACTGGCTGCCACTTTAAAACATTGCCTTAACATTGGAGTTGACAAAGAAAAATGCTTAAGGCACTGGAACTAAACCTTGAAAAGTGTTCCAGTCACATCACAATCCTGTATTTTATAAAAAGGCTTTTTCTACCTTCCGAGTAATATAAAACAGTTCCGTTAACTGGGGTGAAGACATAGATTATGATCCCACTTCTGTTACTTTCTTGCCTTCCCTTTTGCCTGTTTTCCTTCTGACTTCAGGAAGGATTCCTAGGGCCAGAGGGGAGCTAGAGTTAGAGACTGCAGGCTTTCAAAAACAAGTACAAGAAATCCCAGAGCTAAGAGACAGATCCATATGCATATTTGCTGTCTCACAAGATTATTTATGTCCAAGCTTCCTACAGATGGAGCTATAATGCAGTTTGTAAGGGTCTGTTTTCTTTCACAGCAGATAAAGGGATGGCATCTCCGCAAGTGGGCTTCTTGTTTAGATGCCTGATGTTGTTTAGCCAATTTACTTCTGTTTTATTGGAGCAAGTACTTTCCAGAAAAGGTTAATTTAAAAGGTACAGCTTCTGCTAGGTCAATTTTTTTGCAGAAAAGTGGCTTTTGAGTTTGCTGAACTTCATTTTCTTCCTGTTTAATACTACTGCATTTAGCTTATTACTTTCTTCAGTCCTTTCTTCATTATGGCAGAGAAAAAAACAAGAACATATTTGAAGAAAACAGAGACATAGGCTCAGTGTCATTGCTGTATCATTCTACTCTTGCTGCATGCCTTCTGCTGTTTTGCCTTTTCTGTTATCTGCCTATATGGTAGGCTTTGGGGGCCAAAGCCATATTCTCCACATGAATATTATACTAAAGCCTTTGTTTTAGAAAAAGGACAGATGGCTGCAATTTGATTTTTCTTGGGATCCTCCAGAAGGTTAAAGAGACATCTTAAATTGTGTCTTTCAGACTCCTCCGATACTTTATCCCAAAGTATTCATACTTTCTGATCTTCTATTGTGCCACTTACCTAGCAAGACTGCAAGTAAGGAAGTGCCTGGGCTGGCACCATGGACAGAGGCCCCCAGTGAAGTGGCTGGAGCTGCAGACCATAAATTCCTGACAAACCTTACTTGTGTGTAACTAAAAGATTTAAATTATTTAATTAGGTTAACTGAATTAGCTGCATTAGTAGATTTTGAGGATGGATAATTCTTCCCTCAAAGCTGGACAAAACTAAAAGTTCATCTTCTATGAAATACCTGTAGATTGGGGGAGTTTCAAATTGATGATTGGTAGCTGAAAGATTCTGTAGTTGTATTCCCTACCATATAATCTGAGTAAAACCATTATGAATCGATAGTCCAATCTTGTAACATGACACTGGCAGACTTTGCTTTTTGGTAGTGGTCTTCTGCCCTCCAAAATACATTTTCAGCTCCCTGCAATGTTCTCCATTGCTGCATCTAATAAACACAGCTCTAGCCCTAGGAAGACACAATCCAGACACAGTCCCCATGGCATGTGGGGTCTTCCATTTTTATTTACCTCTTGAGAAATGGATTGGAGCTGGAAGACATTTGCTGTCCCCAAAGGACACTATAATTCAAACACAGTTTCTGGAATTTCACCACTGCACTGTAATGGACCATTCTCACTGACCTGAAAAAAGATAATAAGGGGTGCGTGTAGTGCGTGTGTCCTAAAATTATTGTTATCATCCATTTCATGTTCGACAGTTTGTCACACACTTTTGGCTGCAGACCCCTTGCTGATACACTGGGACTTCTTAGTCACAGACACCCCTATATCAGCCACATCTGCAAGACTTGTGCAAGTGGGTTCTCAAGACTAGGTAGTGATGAGATGTTCCTCAGCCCTGAGACAATGCACTGCATCCTAACACAGTGCCACTCATCAAAGCTTTTTGCATATGAGTGTAGGCTCCTTTTTATTGGTGTTGGCTTCTATGAGATTGTATTTTGTTCATCATATGCAAAATACAAGTAAAATATCCTCTGCCAGGAGCTCTAGGAATCCATTTTGGGAGACTTTAGGCTAGTTTTGCCTAAAACCTAAGGGCTGAGGAGAGATTCAGGAATGGAGAGGAGATTCTTACTGGTCAAGAATATGGGCACGGAGCCTCAAGAATAGCAGGGAGAATCACTTCTAGCTGAATTTATGATCCACAGTGGTGGTGGTAATGTAGGTTGCAGTCCCTGCATTATGTTTTATGGTAAATGCTTCTGTCTTACTGCAGATGATCTATTTGTGGCTAACTTTTATTCATCTGGCAATGGAAATGCTCCTTGTCTGGCAAGGAAGGCCTCAAAAGTGGCCTCTGTGACTAAAAGTAACAAAAATGTTTCTCAGTGGTCCACATATGAACCAACTGGGCATATGGGCCTATTAGTCTTGTGCTCATGGAGCTAAATAGAATAACACTCAGAAATATTACAGAACGTGGAAATTATTTTCTGTGGAAAACAAACCCTTTAAGATGTGAAACACAAAAGATCTGAATTTCTGAAACACAAGTGGTCTTTGATTGAGAGATTCAGTTGGTAATGACAGCTTTGTATAATGATGACTTTGGGAAATTTCAGGTGCTGAGAACACAAAGCCTGTTTCATATATTCCATCTCATATATCATGAGTTAAGGCAGTTCTTCCTTTTGACCATACACTAAAGTTTGCACTTGTCACCAGCACCAGTGAGCCATCTCTGACAGATATTATCAAAAATATGAACAAAAGATAATTTGATGGTAAAAAAATTATGTACTTTGCTTCTTGAAAGGCAGCTTGTGTTGATAATGCATCCTTTTCTATGCAAATGATACTAAAATTTTATCACCCAGGGACATGCTCCTAATGTAGAACTGAGTGCATTCTCAGAAGACAAAAAATTGATGCTATCTCCCAACTCAATGGACAGCTGCCCAGAAAAAAGGGTTTACAATGCAATTGAGATGTTGGCTTTAGAGTTTCTTGTATTTTGTTTAAGAAATACTTTTTTTTGTGTTACAGTAGTGCCTGAATATGATGACGGAAACACTCTGCCTTTCCTTCTTGCTGCCTGCGACACTGTTATTTATTATTTCAGAGTTGTATCTTTCAAGCTCATAGGAAAGCCACCCAACCTTAATCTTATGAGGGCTAGTGAGTCAGGCTTAGTGATGAGACTGTAAGCCCTGTCTTGACATTGGGCTATGTAGTGGACAGTTTATTTCTGAATACCTGTAGGAAACACATTAAAGATTGTAAGCTCCTACGACAGTAGAGGCAGGATATACAAATGGAGGATACTAAACTGGGCAATAGAAGAGCTGAAACACAAGGAGCCGGTTGCATGCAGCTTCTGTCTACTTTGTACTCCTTTTCTTGCTTTGGTTGGGGAAAAGGGCTGCAGCCATCATCAGGATCCTGACACTGCTGTGTGATTCTCTTATGGGTACTACTCCTGAAGTTTACACTGTGTATAAACTAGCTGGAAGGTTGAGTGCTGTGAAAAAGTAGACTGCCACAAAACTGAAGTAGCTGTCAGAAGAGGGAGATTCAGATTCAGCCAGATTCAGCCAGATTCAGCCCCAAGAATGAATTATTTCCCCCCTTGCTGGCCTCTCTAAAACTTAGCACATCTGTGGTCCGTGCAATTTACTGAAGCATTTGTTTGCACTTTAACTGGAGAGAGCTAATATGTCTATTGTCATTTATCCAACTTACCACAGTCTGACTATTATCTTTTGCAATGTTAACCACTCTAGTCTTTTGTGGCTCAGCTTGCATTTTGTTCCCTAAACCATTTTGGTCTAACACCTTAGCTCTATGCATACCAGTCCTAATACAGAGAGCTTAAAGGTGTCTGTGCTTTTAAAATATGAAATTAAAAGCAGCCTGAGAAGATCTAATAATTATTAAACATTTGGTGTCAGCATTGTTCAGGTTCTTCATGGCTTCCTCAGTAGCTGAGGAGGATTCTTATCTGACGTTTATTGGAAGTCGTAGGGACAACTCCTACTGATTTCACTGAGGTGTATTTCATTAGAAATCTTATCAGGCCCTAGACCCAAACTTTATACACACTGTTACAATCCCTATGGCTATACACGTTTATAAAGATGTGCATTCAAGTTTACAGATAAAGATTTGTCTTCAGATTAGAAACTTAAGGCATACCGATTATTCCTGCATCAAATAACTCATCTTTCATATTCTGTGCCACATAGCCTCCAGAAGAATCCAACTCAGCAGCCAAAAGAAATCACTCTACACTTGCTTGATACTTAACGCTAACATCTGGGAGGGCAACCTAGGTGTTGACTGAGAGGAAATGGCAACACCCCATTTAGCTAGAGTGCACCATCCGATCTTATGTCTCTTTTCTGCTTCTTGTCAAGCAAGTTCTCAATTTTGGTTTGAAACATCTACTCCTTTTCCTTAAAAAACAACTCCCGCTTGGAAGGTGGAGTGCTAAAGCACATGCCTAGGCTCAAGAAGAAAGCCTTCCTGTCCTCAGTAAGTTAACATGGAGAGCATCCAAGTATAGGAAGATAAGGAGAAAAGGCTTGAAAGCAATCTTCCAATGGATCCATGCCACATTAGTATTGTGAAAGATACTAAATGATAAACAAACTATGAAAATGGGTGGAAGGGAAAAGTGGGAGCAAAAACCAAAAGCTTTATCTAGAACAGAAGGTATATGCAATGGAAGATGTAGAGATCACTCAGACATGGATGTTCCTTCAGTCTTAATTTCCTTTGTCTGATAGAGAAATAAAAGGATATTTTTTTTATATTAACCATATTTTAAACCATAAACCAAGCAGAAGAAAAAAGATTAATAATTGCATAATTCCAGTCTGTTTTCCTTTTTTCCTTTCTCTGGATAAAAGTCCTGCTTTTGCCACAGGTATAATTTCCATTTCAGCATATTTTTCTGATATTTGCTGTTTCTGCCTGCTTCTTGAAGGGGAACTTGCACATTTAAAATGTTTACTGATTTCAGACTGTCTCCACAAACTTCAGTATCTTTTCAGATAACAACTTAACACATGCTGTCTGTCTCTGAAATGTAATCTCTTCTTGTTTGGTTATGGGACTATTAATTCTAGGGAAGAAAAGAGCTCGAATCAGTAGGTACATTATATCCAATTGTAGGATTATCCTATCACATAAGGGCTGCAAAGCTAGCATTGCTAGCCACAGAAAGCATGGAAGGCTGAAGGCAGGATCTGTTTCCAGGAGGGGTGGATAACAGGGGAAAAGAGAGCATAAACCTGGCTTATTTTGATATACCAGTTTCCAGGACCTCTCTTGGGAACACAGGCTAGAAGCAGACATAAATTTCTCCTGAGAAACCCATTCAGTACCCTGCATGAATACCAGATCACAGAAAGCAAAGGCTTCGTGTATATGTTTTTCCACAACTGTGCTTAGAACTTCCTTGCTATAAGCATATAGGTCAGGAAGTCCGTATGGTATCCAGCTAATTAAACGGAATAAAATATAGAATAAAATAGAATAAAAATATCAGATAGAATAAAAATATCAGATAATTAGATTGATTGACTGGATTTTGGTGAGAAGGCTATAGAAGCTGTGCCAACTCTTGCAAAAAAGAAAGATGATAAATTCTTTAATTATCATAACCAGTCATAATGTACTGTTTTAGTTTCATTTGAAAAGCAGAGTCTGCAATGGCACAATGTTTGCAATATATAGGCAGGATGTTATAAATGTGAATTGTAATAGGGCATTGCACTCCAAATATTGGTGTGATGAGGAGCTGTTTTGATCTGTACAAAATCATTCTTTGGCTAAGAATACCCCAAACACTTCATTCACTGTGAAAGTTTGTTGTTGGGTTTTTTTTATATGTAGATTCACAAAATGCTCGAAAATAAGCTGTTCTGTTACTAAGACTGAGTAACTTTATGTCCTGGTTCTGGTTGGGACAGAGTTAACTTTCTTCCCAGTAGCTGCAGGGGACTGTGTTTTGGGTTTGGTATCAGAGGAACATTGATGGCCCATTGATGTTTTGGTTGTTGGCCAGTGGACTTGCACTGGGGACTTCTCGGCTTCCCGTGCTCTGCCAGGTGCATAGGATGCTGGCGGGGGGAGCATAGCTGGGGCGGCTGACCCAGCTGGCCAATGGGGTATTCCATACCATGTGACATCTGTATATAATTAGGAGGTGTGATCTGGGAAGGGGGGGCTCTTGGATCTGAGGACAGACGGGGCATCGGTCAGCAAGCAGTTGCATTATGCTTTGTATATTCTATTATTGTTGTTGTTATCATTGTTATTATTACTGTTCTACTTTGTTTTATTTCAATTATTAAACTGTTTTCACCTCCACCCATGAGTTTTCCTACTTGTGCCCTCCCGATTCTCTCCCCCATCCTACTGGAGAGTGGGGGTGAGTGAGCAGCTGCATGGTATTTAGTTGCTGCTTGGGGTTAAGCCATGACACTTTATGATATATTATCATTTACAATTACATCACATATAGGAAGCAACCAACCAACACTGGAAGGCCATTACTTAAACCTCTGGCTGCATTCTTTTATTTGAAAGATGTGTGTGTCATGTGGAAGTAGGATATCTTGGCAAAAATGTTTAATAGTAATGTTCCTGGCTTCTCAGAACTTGTTCTTAAAATTGCAATACTTTCTACTGCTGTACCTGTCATTACAGAGTTGTCCACCAATAGGAACAAGCGTATGAGGCATCCAGTTGCATTGACGAATCAACAGTGACATCATGCTGTGATCTGCAGTGGAGTTGGCACAGCCAATATAGAGTAATTCCTTCAGTAAGCAGCAAAATAAACAAACAAAAAGGTATATACAATAGAGACTTTTTTTTTGCAACATGCATAGTAAATTGGATAAGGAAGGTACTGACAGCCTGAAGCACTGTTTTACATAATAAACATCGATAGTAAAACTTGAGCTGTTAGGGCAAATAGCACATTGGTGTTAACAAATGCCAGTATAGGTGGATCTTACTGTGAGGTATGGAGTTGTTGCTATGTATGGAGTTTTATGCTGCCAGAGTTTTGGCACAGAGTTAGAGCTTCCCAGACCACCTTTATGTATTAGTTCTAATTTACAGTAGGATTGGAACAGCAAGCAACAATCACAGTATCAGAAAATCTTATCAGATTGTTGCCTTTGTACACCTACCCCGTGAACCCATACTCTTACCTGTTGGAGCTTTTCTGTCTATCTCAGCTAACACCAGGAGGAAAGCTGTTTGGTCTAATTACTACCACATATTGTTGTAATTTCCTTGTACAATTGAGTGTTTGAGTATTTCCATTGGTACAACGTAGTATCTGGAATGCTTGTTCCTCCATCCCTTCTTGCACATTCCCCCACTATGTTTGTATATATGGTATAAATGCAATCTATACACTTCAAGACACTTCTTGAAATGATTTACATGAAAATCTGGTGGTGTGAAACATGCATGATGATGTCTTCATTTTCACCTCAGGTAGAAACATCTTCTTTTAGAAAAAAGGCATCCCATCTTAATTTTTCTTGAATTAGGTACTCCAAGGTTCAGACAACTCTAGTGGAATTTATCACCCTTACATAAGAGATACACGGCAAGCCCCAAGAGGTCTTAATTCGCTCTGGAGTGGCTGAGACCAATATTAAGCTTCTTGGAGGATTCAAAGGGAGAAGCCTAGCACTGGTTTGGGTTTGGTTTTGGTTTTTTTTTTTTGCTTTAAGAATGGGAAGAAGACAGGTTTTTTAATCTGTTACTGTGGGAGTAAAAGCACTGGCTGAGTGCCAGGACCTAACGAAGATTGCTCCTTGTGGAAAGGTAGAGCTTGATAGGAGATGATTACTTATTTAGCAGCCAAAAACCAACTTAGGCTTGCCTGGACCTGGGCAGGCTAGAAGCATTTGTAGAGTCTAACAATAGTGAAGAGTCTGATGAAAGTCTGGGCCCAAAAGTGGTGAAAGAGTTTGGGGTTTTGTGCTTATTTTAGACTCGGAGTATCCAAGAAGGGACAGAGTTTTATGTGACCCTGTAAGAGAGCTGCTCTGGAGGCCAGATGTATAAGCTGAAGGGTCAAGAAGGAAAAAAGAAGTACTCACAGTGACCTGCCAAGAGTGAGAGTACAGTAAAAACATTCGTACTCTTCTTCAGTGTCATTTTAGAGTGCTGTGCATACCTATCCCAGCTGTGTGTGAGTGACATTTAATGAGATGGATCATGATGATGGATGATGATTTCTTTTTTCTTTCCTTTTTTCTTTTCACTACATGAATCTGACATCTAAATCCTTGGGTATGGAAATATGCTGTAAAGCACTTGTCTGTCTTGTATATGCTATGTATGCATCTGTATGCTCAAACGCACATTCCCAAATTCATTACTCTTTAAAAACTATAGTTTATATAGTTACTTGATCATCCAACAAGATGGGCAAAATAGTCTTCTGTGACTATTCACACTAACATCTTTCCCATCTATTACAAACCATACACCAGGAAATAAAAAGATTGCTTTTCAAAATTTTGCAGAAGTAAAATTCTCCATTGTTAACGGAATATACAATAGAAATATTTATGCTTTAAATTGACCAAGAACAGTGACTTGTCCTGTGCTTTCAAGTTTAATTTTTTAAAGTGTTTAATCACTATTAAGCCTAGTGTCTCAGTATTATTTCTAGTGCCTAATACTATAATAGATTGTCACACAGTCCCCATCTTCATGTCAGATCTGCCACTTTTAGTAGGAAACTGATGTGAATTCTGTTTTCACCTACATTGGTGAGTAATGTTTCTGGATTGAATTTACTACCATTATCTTTCTTCTGTCATTCTCAAACTATGTGTCACATAAAATCCAAAAGGCATTAGAGAGGTTTTATTAGCAGTGGTGCAGTTTCCCTGGGGTGGGGGAGTGGACAATTGACTTGCTAACAACTGCCCGATGGTCCAGGCAGGGTATATTACCTTACTGCTCCAGAGTAGAAGAACTAAGGTTTCAGGAGGAAAGGCCATTTGAAACAAGGCTGCACTTTCAAAAATTTTAAGATGTTGCTCTGTCAGAGAGAGAACTGCAATGTGGTTCAGTTGACATACAAAAATGGCAGGCAAGTCCAGCTGAGTTGTAGAGTTAAAATTGAAAGTAAAGCCAAAAGCATATCTAAACAATGTAAGTTAATGAGTAATGACATCTAAAAATAAGATACACGTTGGGTGGTAATTCAGGCTACCAGCATGATGTCTTATGATTATTTTTACTGTTTACACAAAATTTAGTTGGCCATCCTGAACAAATTTCAATATTGTTGGAAACATAAACATTTCCTAAGAAAAAATGTAAAAGATATGGACTGTAAAAATACTAAAAATTGGTAAGAAGCAAAGCTTCTTTGTAAAACCTAGTGTGTTATTTAAACAGTAATGAAGATACAAATTATATTCTTTCTTTAACCAGAGTTAAAGTTACACATCCTTTTTCCATTACTCCTATTCATTATGTTTACCGAATGGATCTGAAAGACAGAAGAAAGTAATGCGATAACATTCACTTATAATGACCCTGCATTCATGAAGTATGTGATTTTAAAAGTTGAACCTCTAGTTGCAAGAAGTGTGGTTTAGATTTTTAACAGGGAGAAGATAAAACACTTTCTAGTTTGTTTCCCTGCTTAGTGGTGATAAGGTGGTAGTGAAATGAATATTAATGTAAGTCCATTGGAGAAAATATAAACTATGTAGTACTGCCAGGAATTTTGTAAATAATGATCTTCTCAACTCCCTAGCTACAAATTCCTGAGAAGGTAACAGGAATAACATGAACAGAGGCTAAATTATTGTCCAAGGTTCAAGTCATTCCACTAGATACTGCTCTAAAGATACATTAACAGTCACATGAGGCACTCTTTTTCATATCAACGAAGCATTCTTAATTCAAAATTAAATGCCCACAAAACCAGGAACATCTCTCAGAAAAGAGCATCTTAACTTCATGCAGTTTATCTGTTGCCAAAGGGAGGCAATTATACTGATCAACATTAGCACTGTGAAATTAAATCATTACCAGTTGAACTTTTTTGGTTTCCTGAAGTGTTTTGAAGTCTTTTGACATGAGATATTATTTCTGTATTAAAATTGTGCTTAGTCATCTTCAGTTTATACAACCAAAATTTTAACCTGGAAATCAATACTCAACTTGCTTTCATTAACATGAAAGGTTTTCACACTTTTCCAAACTACTGGACACGTTTTCTGCTGTTGCTGATGACGAAGAACTTATCATTGATGACAGTTCAAATTGCAAGGATTTAAATTAAATCTGACATTGCTTTCTGCAATGGTGGGAGCTTTTTGTGTCACAGACAATGTAAAAGTCACAGTAGGGTTTCTTTATTAGCAAAATAGCTCCTTTTGTGTAAACATTGTCCAGAGTCTCCAAAAAAGAGGAAGTCAAGGTTAGCCTTAATTCCACACAAAAGAAACTCTTTAGACGTGTTTTAAAATCCCAGCATAGAACATCTAATTTCTGTGATTCTATTTTGAAAATATTTTCCACATTATGGAGTTTGATGGGTCTAGAACTATTTCATCAAATACTGAACACGTCATGAGATTATTCAAGCATTAGGTGAGAAATACAAAACTTTGATTAACTGAGGCCTGAATAAATATTACAGGATGAGACCCGATCTGTAACAGATACATTTTTTTAATCACTTAGTTTTTGTATGATACAAAACGGAAGTGGAAAGAAGGAATCTGTGGTAAGGACCAGGGAAACATAAGAGAAGGTGATTCAAGAAATACAATTGAGACCATTCCAGCTCCAGGTTTAATTGGAGTTTTGCCTTTATGTCCACCTTTTCATTAAGAACTTCTCTTTCTTGTTCTCATGTATGCAGACATTTATGGTTAAAAGAATAAGTGCATGTGATCTTATATTTGTGGCAAGAAGTCTTGTTTCTAATGCTGAGGAATTTTCTTCTCCCCACCTTGTGATGTGTGGGGAAGCTGCAGCTGCAGACTGCAGCTGTTCAGTATAAATAATACCAGTATAGAGTCCTAGCTACTCCCGGCTGCTGAAGGAGCAGCTGAAGGAGTGGATAGCGTTGTCCAGAAGAGGGCATGACTAGAATGTCTACCAAAGGTGTTGACTTGGAGCCTACTAACAGCAGAGCTCTCATGAAACAGCAAATACCCCTCCACAATGATTGCCCCCTCTGGCATAGGAGGGTTGGCTGATGTTAGGATGTGCAAATTGCATCTCCCTGTGGCAGCTTGTCTAAATCTGAACCTTTAATTGTAATTAAGTGATTAATACATTCCCTTCATTTTTGTTTTGTTTTGGTGAATTCTACTCTGATAAAGGTGACAGATTAATTGCACTGGGGAATTAAGTCATTGAAGCTGGTTGAGAAATGGTTCAAAAAGTATTTCATTAACTTTTTTTTTTCCTTGAATTATCTAAAAAATGTTTCAGCTAGGTCTAAAAATCACAGCTGAGTAACAGGAGGAAGCTCTTTTCCTTCTACCTTCATCCAGATACCTGTACCACACCTTGAAATGCTGTTTGTGTAGCCAAGCACAAGCCACATGGTTTTTTCCGTGCTCTGCAAGACAGGCATCTCAAAAATATTTCAGAATGGCCAGACAGATGTTCACAAGGAAACCTCTCCTCCTGATGATTCCCAGGATTTTCCAGCTTTTTAATAAAAGAGATAAAAATCTCAGAATGTTTACAAAAGCAAACTGAAATGAGTGGAGAATATATAGGTTGGTTTCCCTGAAGGCTTGAGAAGAGGAGAGTCCAGCAGGGATCTGGTGACCTCCTCCAGGGCCCTCTCTGGAACAAAGAGATGGCATGCTGGCAGGGTGCTGCTTCCCTTTTCTCACCTATCCTGGAAGAGGTGCCATCTCCCTCTGCTTCCAAATGGGGAACATTAAAAGAAACTACCATATCCCAATGGCTAAACTTTAACTTACTGTTGTATCTTTTGGGGGCTTCTCTGCTGCATAATGAAGGAGAGAAGGAGAGTAAGGACATGTAAGTGGATAAATCACGGTTTAGAAATTGGTGTGGATTGACTTCTGGTTTTCTAGTATGACTCCACAGAGACTGCTTTTCATATCAGAACACTTCAACCAGGAGAAACGTATTAGGATAAACAAGGGAACATTTAGCAAATTGTACTAGGGCTGGTAAATAAAGTGGTAGTGATTTATATGTGTCCCTTTTATTCCATACACATAATGTGAAGAGGCAGCTTTGTACAGTGCAGTGGGGTTCTTTTTGTCACACAACGTAACTGTTGCCATGAAGTTAATATTTTGTATAATATGGAATTCCGGCTCAACATATGAAGTTTAGGTAAGTGACAAAGGATCAAATCTTTTATGACCAAACATTTCTACTAATGTGTATTTTCCATCTTATCTACTGTTTCTTTTTTTTAAGCAAGTTGTTTTTATTGGACTATGAGTAGCAAATTCCTACAATTTTATAGCCGTGTGACATTGTTGTCATTGCTTTTAGCACAGGAAATGGTACATCTGTTAGTAAAGAGACCAAAAGAACTCTCCCATGAGTCACTAAAAAGCATTTGCCAAAACTAATTAAACTAATGCCAAATATGACAAGTCAGTTTAAGACCTGTAACAATTTACAGTACACGGACTTCGCAGGAAAGGGGTAGAATATGGGGATGAAGGTAGTGGGAGGTTAGGGTAAGGATCCGTACAATTTCATAGAAGAGGTAAAGCTCCCTTGTCTGAATTTTTTTCCAAATAATTCATCTACCTATATTGAGCTAGCCCAACAACCTTTTTCAGAGCCTTTGATTTCCAGTTTTATTCATTTACCCTTAAATTGCAAGTAACAGGAAAACTGTTCATTCTGTTTGAACTCACATTTTGTATTTCTCCAGGTATGAAATTTTATTTACTATTCTGAGAACTGTTTTAAAACAAAATTCAATTTATCCTTGTATGTAATGTTTGCTAGGAGTTTCACCAAATTTCATGGGACTACCATGAGAATCTGCTAAAGACATGTTTTGATCTTATTTTCTTAAGGAAATTCAGTATGAAATACAGAGTTCTTTTAAGTATTAAGCTAAAGAATACACCAAGAACAGCAATGTAAGTTTTGATAATGAAGACTGCAAAGCTATGTTTTCCTGAAAAATGAAATATTACAGGCCCACGGTCTCATTTTAACTTCAGAAGGGCATCTAAACAATGCATCAAGAAAGCTGAAATATCAGTAATAATCAACCTGATTTCTGATTATTTATATAATACTTAAGAAAATTACTCCTTTTAATAAGCAGTCTACTTATTGTATGCTTACAGTTTCTGAAATAAATTTTTTTCCATTTGTACAGCAACTTAGAGCAGTGCAAATAAAAATATGTCTTTAAAAATAAAAATCTGTGGAATAAAGCACACAGAAAAAATGCATGGCAACAACAGGAAAATATGAGACATATTCAGATTTTACTGCTTGCAAAAAAAGTATAGGAGTGTTCACTCTATATTTGTGCTGCACGTTGCTAATGGAAATACCATGTGATTATACATGTCCTGTATTAATCATGGCAGTCTGCAACAGTGCAGTTGGTTAGTCACCCTAAATCATTTACTGCAGAAAAAATTTTATGGTTGACAGTGCAGGTACAGGAGTAGCCAAATTTGACCCTGTATGTCCTACTATTCCCCAAACTCCTTCCACCTGTGCTTTTTAATACTTAAGCTCTTAGATACACATATACCAGAAATTTACCCCAAATGCTGTAGTGTTGCTAATGTTATGAAATACAAACATAACTATTAAAATGCAGCTATAAGAGTATTGTAGAGTTATTTCATCTAGATGAGCCATTAGATTTATTTTCTGTTCTTAAAAGCATTATTGTATGGTTGCAATTTTTGGACCATGATGCCTTGTGGAAGCAATGAGGGACAGAAGGAGAAGAGATGAGTTATCTAGA
The DNA here is from genome assembly GCA_013400755.1 of Pelecanoides urinatrix. NCBI lineage: Eukaryota > Metazoa > Chordata > Aves > Procellariiformes > Procellariidae > Pelecanoides > Pelecanoides urinatrix. The sequence continues at coordinate 18,046 of VZTQ01005324.1, forward strand.
GACAAGACCAAGGCCCTGACAACACCTGACTTTTTTAGTTGACAAAAGACCCTCCAACAACTCTAGCTTGCATCATCTGCCACCCCAAGTCCTGTATCAAAAGAGCATGGAGAATTGAGCCCCTGTTTTTATCTTACCTTGCATTTGTCTCCAGCGTATGGTAAAGTTTGTGTTGCCAGTGCTATGAGCTCTTCCCTTTCTCACTTTTCTGTGACAAAAGTATTACTTTTAGTGATATTTTTCATTCAGAGTTATCCCACCAGGCTACCACTAACCATCAGAAATCCCTTTACTAATAAATATTCTACTCCATTCTTGCCTTATTCTGTTGACACTTCAGTGGTTTGTCACTCTACACTTCTGTGTCCTCAGCCTTCCTGTTCATGTTCATATATCTGCTAAATTAACTAAAGCAAGTCCAAACAATTATTATGAACTAGTTTCTTCCCTCTTTCCAACGTAATTTAAATCCAGTGTTGCTGGTCTTTCTTGTTTCAAGTCTGGTAGTTTGTACTTTTCACTCAAATGAGGATTTTGTGATAGCCAAAAAATTTCTTTTCAGAAAAAAATTTCCAAGCTCTCATCACCATTGCCGTGAGCTGTCAGTCAGTCTTCAATACTAATCGTGATAAATTTCTGGCGCAATGTAGTTGGCAATTTCAGGTGTCTCTCTAGCACCCTGAAAAAATTCTCACTAATACTGAGTTTTCCATGATGGCATAACTTCTCACCATGCTGCAGCTCTGTCCTGCACACAGATTTCCTGTTTATAAAGTTAACATCTTCTGATAATTTAGGATATTTAGTGTTCCTAAATTAATACCTAATCCCATTATGTGGAAGGAAGTATGTCATACTACTTTCATTAACTAAATCGAAACATCTGTGGCTCAAAGCTCCCTGGCATGGACTCAGTGATCAAGATCTCCTTAATCTTTTTGGTGTATCATGATTGTATTTCTCTGATAGGAACTCCTGGTCCTAACACCTCCTGTTTGGATTACTACGGTCATCTTAACCAGACTAAATGATGACATTAGTTGAAAAGATACAGCTAGGTAAAAATATAAAACCTTTTCCATGATGTGCAAACTATTTAGAAACCTACAGTTACACTGCTGTAGACATAACTGTTCACATTAAGTTTATTGTATGGAGGTTAGAAATTCTGCAATGTCTAAGCATTAGTTTCTGAAATTGTTCCTTTTTCTAACCCCATAACTTGATGACATACTTATTCTTCATCCTTTTGTTCCTAAAGGTATTCCAAGCTCCCTGATTTTAGGAATATGGGATACAGATCATCTATTCCCTCAATTTCTAATGAAAGATGAGTTTGGTTTTTATAGCAATGGGAGTCCCCATCTTAAGGAAAAGATAATCCTGCCTACTGGATTTTATTCTTTAAGTAAAAAAAAACTACAGGGAAAGAAAATAAGGGAGATATAATTACAAATGTATAAAGCTACAATATGAAATTATTTTCCATCTAGTTGCAAAACTAGTATTTTTTGGTCAAGGACAAAGATAAAAATCTATCATAGTAAGGGACAGAAAATAATTTAAATAAGGAAATGCAATATTTTATGCAGAAATAAAAGAATTTATACTCTAAATCGAGCCTGAGCATAAATTTTACTCTTCACTGACATAGACAACATTTGGTTTATGTTTTTCTTACAGAGAAGGACTGCAGGATTTTCTTAGAATTCTGTATAAGGTGTAGGTGGCAGAGTAACTTTAGAAGACTATCTTATCAATCACACCACATTTATAGTTTGTGAAAAAAGGGAAACATCATACCCATTTTTCAAAAAGGGTAAGAAGGAGGATCTTGGGAACTATCAACAAGTCATCCTTACCTCTGTACCTGGTAAGATAATGGAGCAGATCCTCCTGGAAGCTATGTCAAGGCATACAGATGACAGGGAGGTAATTAGACAGGCAACATGGCTTCACAAAGGGAAAATCATGCCTAACTCATCTGGTGGCCTTCTAAGATGAAGTGACTGTGTTGGAGGATAAGGGAAGAGCAACTGATGTAATCTATCTTGACTTCTGTAAGGCCTTTAACACAGTCCCACGCAACATATTTGTCACTAAATTGGAGAGATATGGGTTTGATGGATGGACTATTCAATGACTAAGGAATTGGCTAGCTGCATCCAAAGAGTTGCAGTCAATGGCTCGATGTCCAAATGGAAATCAGTAACAAGTGGTGTGCCGCAAGGGTCTGTTGGGCCCAGTACTGCTCAACATCTTTGTTAATGAAATAGACAGTAGGATTGAGTGCACCCTCAGCAAGTTTGTGGATGACACAAAGCTGAGTGCTGCAGTTGATAAGCTTGAGGAGTGGGACAGTGTGAACTTCATGAAGTGGAACAAGGCCAAAAGCAAGGTTCTTTTTGCCCCAGTCTGAGTTGGGGCAATTCCTAGTACCAATACAGACTGGCAGATGAATGGGTTGAGAGCAACCCTGCAGAGAAGAACTTAGGGATATTGGTAGATGAAAAATTACATATGAGCTGGCAATGCGTGCAGGCAGCCCAGAAAGCCAACCATATCTTGGGCTGCATCAAAAGGAGCGTGGCCAGCAGGTCAAGGGAGGTGATTCTCCCCCTCTGCACTGCTCTGGTGAGACTCCACCTGAAGTACTGCATCCAGTTCCGGAGTCTCCAATTCTGGGGTCCCCAGCACAAGAAAGACATAGACCTGTTAGAGCAGGTCCAGAGGAGGGCCACAAAAATGGTCAGAGGGCTGGAACACCTCTCCTATGATGAAAGGCTGAGAGAGTTGGGGTTGTTTAGCCAAGAGAAGAGAAAGCTGCAGGGAGACCTTATTGTGGCCTTTCGATACATTAAGGGGACTTATAAGAAAGATGGAGAGAGACTTTTTACCAGTGTCCGTAGTGACAGGGCAAGGCACAATGGTTTTAAACTGAAAGACAGTAGATTTAGATTAGATACAAGGAAGAAATCCTTTACTGTTGTCCTGGTTTCGGCTGGNGATCTTTGAAGGTCCCTTCCAACCCAAACCATTCTGTGATTTTATGATTCTAAACTGAAGTATAGCATAATATAGCAAGCAATTTTACATGTTAAGGCCTCAGTTAAGAAATTAACTTTACACAATATTAGGCAGAAATCAATTGGTAATCAAAAAATTGGAGTAGTATTTGATATACGACAGCTTTTAGGAGTGAGATTTTTATGGGGAGGAAAACAGTACCTTGTGGTATAAAGGCCAGCCGAGATGATTTGGTAAGTATCCGAAAAGCCTTTTAAATAGTTTTGGCAGAATCATAATCCTCTCAACACAAGAAGTATAAAACAAGGACTCAGTATAAAATTAGGACTAAAGTCAGAGGAAAAACAAGTAGTTCCTTTGAAGAGTGAGACACATTTGTAATTCATTGTTAGTCATAAATTAAGATGTACTGATTGTATCTAGATAAAGCTGTTTATAGGGCTTATATATGTTAATACTTTAAGTGTATACTACTTGTTACAAAATGTAAACACACGTGGGTAAAGCCTAGCCTGTTATACCTGTAAAACCAGAGGAAGTCCACTGACTAGTGTTTTTTGGTACTGTATCTTACAACTGAAAGTGGGATTTGGCTCAATGTATTTTTCAAAGAAAAAAAAATTAAAATAATGACATCTGTGTTAGAAGCCATATAAGTTCATGTATCATCCCTTTATCTTTCTTCCAAATGAAAGCTGTAAATAAATAATAGCTGTAAATAAAATGTTATAAAAATGTGTAGAATTAAAATAAAATGTTAAATTATGATAAAAAGCAGAGGCTATTTTCTTACTATCAGCTTCCAAAAAAATCCCCAAAGAGCATGTTAAAGTGAATTAAATCTCCAATGAATGCTTTTCTTTGTCATAACAAGAAAACAAAAACATTACAAAACACATACCAACTTTCAAAATAAGGTTATGATTTAGCAGAACAAAAACAAAGCTTTTGGTATTGTATTTGTTTATTTGCTTTGGCACTAGCTTAATTTTTTGATTGTGCTTCAAATGTTCAACTTTGCCCTTCTATATTCCTTGCTAGTTTAGTTGGGTTTGTAAAATAAGAAATCTCTTGAAAACAGGATTTGGATAAAGTTGAATAATAAACATAACTGTGTGTCAAAAACAGGCTATCAGACAGACATTAATCTGACCTATTTGCACTCCAGCATTACGCATGAAAGAAATACAGAAATTTAGGGTTTTTTTGGTCCAGTCATTATGTTTTCTCTATTCCAGCCCCATTTTAAGATTCTGAAGTCCTCTATTATGAAATAAACAATAGTCAAAAAAACCAGAAAAGGTGTAAGAATTCCACAAGTCTGGTATTACTGTGTCCTGAAGAGAGAGGTTCAATTCTACATCTTGTTCCCATAAAGTTTTTTTTAATTCACCAAATGAAAAACAGGAGTTCATAAGCCCCTTGTAAATAGACCCTTTTTACTGGATAAGCTGAAGTTCCCTCTAACTTTTTTCCAGTTTTGCTTCAATGTTAAAGCTCTTGTGCTTTCTTTGGCAGGGATAGTAAAGGGGTGTAGATTCATATATGGAGAAGAGATGCTTACTGGAGTTTTCTTTGCAGCAGTGTGGGATCAGAGAAATCAGCTATACATCTAATACGCTTGTTAAATTCTGCAGTATATCATGATGAATCATCATGGCAAATCTCTGAAATGCTTAAATTTGACCTTGTCTTTGTTGCTGTGATTATGGAGAGAGAATCTTCTATACTGCAGGAGACATCCAGGCTCCCCGCTCCCCCCCAGGAAAAGCAAGTTCAAAGTACAGTCGTGTAGGCTGTGTCACCAGCTAGAGAGGAGAAGCAAAAGCCACACCCATGTTCTTTTAAAAGCTTTTTTCCCTCCCAGAATCTTTTTGTTTTTAACAATAGTCAAACAAAATAAAATCTCAATTGAAAACAGAAGTCAGAAGCCTCCCTGCTTTGACCAGCCAGAGCAGGGAAAAGACACCCATTCCCCACAGCTCCCCACCTCCATTTTCTAATACCAGCGCAGCTACAGCAGAGCAAGACTGCACTCTTTTTCATGCAGCTTTTTTTTCTTTGACCTGATGCCAGTTGATAAGCTATTGCATAATTAGAAGAAGCTCTGGTTGGCCATAAACCACCAGTTCAGAAGAAGCAGAGACAGGGAACACGTAGACTTGATTGGTTTGTGAGGAGTGAGCAGGGCTGGAGGTTAGCGAGTTGTTTACCCGGGGAATATTTCATGTTCTGCCTCATTTGGTGACACATTTTTGAGGTAGCCCCTTGTGAGAAGTTTGAAACCTTACCATTGTGCCTGGGTCTAAACAGTGCACTAGAAGGGCAGGTCTCTGTTTAAAGGAAGAAAAACGTAACTAATTCCAAATAAACTGTAGTCATCAGGCACTAGGAATTTCCCAGCAGAGGTGGAAAGGGGTGTTGGATCATCAAAGCCATGGGAAGATGCAGACATGTTCTGGAAGAACAGGAGAATAAGTGAAAGCATGCAAAACGCTCAGAACAAGAAAGCATGAGGGTTATACTGAAAGGTACTGGTGTTTCTAAAACTAAATATTTTGCACAGTAACCTGGCCGTATATTGCTATAAAGTACCTTGTTAATGTGCTGTTATGTTAGTGTTAGAATTTGCCAAGAAAATCTGTCTGTATATTTCCTTACTTAGGAACCCAACGGGGTATATTTTCCAAGTGCCTTATTTTAGCAATGTAGTTGCAAAGACTTATCTGATACTGGAAGTGTGGCACCTGAAAATATTTTTCGTTTCTACTGCAAGCTCAAACCAGCATCATATAAAACATTCAGTGAGCACTTTCAGGAGAAAAAAAAAAGATACTACTAAGACCTTTAGAATTCTTACTGCAGAGTCTAATCACTTGTCTCTGTGCATCTATGTGTAAACTTGAGGAGCAATGTGCATACAGAGGCAAGAGCTCAGGAGAGCAAAGGCAGAACCAAGATGTGCCAAAGAGCTGAGATTATTCAAGGTGAAGAGAATGCCAAAGAATTTGAGTTAAGATTTTTTAATGCAACAGGCTTCTTTAAATCCCATTGTGCTGAAGAAATATTGAAATAAGTCTGAAAAATTTAAAATTAACTTTTAAATTTTGTTTTGCCTGTAAGTTGCAGTGAGATGGATGTAAACGTCTCCAGCTGAAAATAAAACTTTGTTTGTACTAGTTCACAGCTTTAATTAGAAGATTAGTAGGAAGTCTCCTATAATCTTCTTTCTGGTTTTGGTAGTGTTTGTGAAAGCAAATCTAATTTTGGCATCCTAAGATATTCTGTACCCTTATGTTTAATTCTACTGTCTGAGTATATTGCATTAACCCCCCTAAAAGGTAGCATGCAGAAGTTCAAATCCTAAACTTCAACCCAGAAACTAGAAGAAATACAATATTTTGAGACAGTTTCAAAATCAAAATATAAAGTCAATACAGAATGTATCAATCAAAATGCACTATGTTATGAGCCTGCAGACCTGGAAGTTGACCTGGCATTCTGGAGAGGGATGGGATTATGAAGACCAATTTGAAAATTTCCCTTCTTACGGAAGAGCAAACCAACCTTCCTGTTCCTAGCCCAACATGTCTTTTGTTGGTGTTTTGCACCTCAGATTTACATACTTGCAAGCACCCCAGGAAAGCAAACCTTTGAAAACCAAGAGAGTGTAATTTTGAAGGACAAACAAAATAGGATTCATTCCCATAATATTGAGTGTGCAGAAATGCAACAAAGCTCAAAGCAGAGATCACCAATTAAGATCAAAGAGGGCAATGACAGGTATTTGACATCGCAGCCAGTGTCAAATGTATCAGGAAGCCTGCTTCTCATGAAACAGCGATGCAGAGACAACTGATGACAAAAATTATTTTTCTCCTCAACTGATGATGTTGCAAAGTGTTGACCTGAATTGGGACACTCCTCTTTGTTCTGCACTGGGACGGAAACATTGAAAATGTATTTACAACTGAACTGCAGCTCATTATACAGTGACCTCGTACAGAGACCTTTTGTTTAGCAGCAGAGACAAAGTGAGCATGCCAGCCAGGGAGTATAACTGCCTGCTTCTTCTGTCTGTGCATGAAAGGCTATTGAGGCTCCTTTGGCTACAGCCGAGATACAGTCACCGCCAAAACCGGGTGGAATGCCATCGATGTGAGTGCATATCCTGCACAAGAGTCTGCTGGGCTCAAAGGCATTATGCTCAATTTATTTCTGAGGTCATGCTAACATAAAAATGCTCCTGAAATGCTTATTTCAAAATACTTCTTCTGTCTTGTCCTCTCTCCCCTTTTCCTTTCCCCTACCCCAATTTTTTGGCATGGGCTAATGGGAAGCACGGGGGAGAGGAACTGCAGTGAGTACGGTACCTGGCTTGTATGCAGAAACACAGGAATGCTTCTTAAAAGATCAGTTCTTTTCAATGACTTGCTGCATAACAGGTTCTAGACCTTCCTTCTGTTCTTCTTCCAAAAGGTGAGTTTTTGGGAGAGGGGAAAAATCTTACTAACAGATGCTAAATGCATGACTTTACATTTCTGTACTGTGGTGTTCTTCCCGTGGCTCCTGTCCTCAAACTTGCCTAATTCTTACATGATGTTCTGCTTCTCCTCTGGACGGTTGGCACCCCCCACCTGGGGCAACAGCAAATGCTTTTACCTTTACACCTATTAGTGATCTTGTAATAAATTTTTTAAAATATTGAATTTATTCTTAGAATGGTTTTCCAGAAATAATTCCTTTGCACTGAATGGTTTTATTTTAGCAAAGTACTTCCCCTTTCAGCATAACTCATTGTATTCTCCTGTTTAGTTAGTGTTTTCCACCTTTTACAATTCTTGTGTTAATCATACACCACTTAGTTTCTGATGTATCAGCATACTAAATGTCTTGCTGAATCTGGATGAATTATATCTACCATCTTTTGTACTTCAGAAATAATGGATTTCTCATTGAAAGATAAATACTGAAAAATCTCCTTAACTATAAACTAATGCTAGCTAAGCTAGACATTTCTAAATACAAACAGCTGGCTCTGCTTGCTAGTTTTCAAAGTCCTTGACTCTGCAAGTGCTTACGTATAGATTGAACTGCAAAAGTGGTCTCACAGATAACAGGATTATTCATGGGGGGAATACTTTTGGTGAAAGTTAAGGATGAATGTAAATTCTGGCCAGTGTCACGACCAAAATCATGTGGTGAAACTTCAAGGTGTGGCCATTGGGCCTGACAAAAAAAAAAAAAAAGTAAAAATTCTTGCCAGTGTCAGCACCAAAATCATCTGGGTGAAAATTCAAGACATGGCCATTAAGCCTGACAAAGAAAAAAAAAGAAGTAAATAGAAATAACTACTAAAATGAACAGGGATGGATCTGTTTAAAGTGCAAGTGAGGACAGAAGAGGACTATAGAATAATTCTAAGGTGTTACAAGTGTGACAGATAAAAGTTTAGCTTAGGCTCTCTAGGCTTTTAACATCCAGATTTTGGTGTGAAGTGTGGTGAACAGGGTGCTTAGTATGGCCCCTTTCCCATCGCCTGCCCCTAAAAGCTGAACCAGAATGCTTGCTGTCAATTGGAATTCTTACCTGTTTGATTAATTTAGCTCACCTGTGCCCATATTTGGGCCCCCTCTAGGTTCTGCTTCCATTAATTGCCTAAACTGAAGACTGGATAGAGCTAAATTTGCAATCTGTGAAAGAAAATAATGCTCTCTGCTAGTGAAAATCAGGCAATTGCAGCATAAAGGTATTTCCAACTTTTTCCTAAAAAATGTGTTTCAGAGGGATATATTCATAATTTCAAGAATTAATCAGGTTTTAAAATGTTTTTATAGAGTACATTGCAATAAAAAATATTTTTGCCTGTCATAAGTTATCAGAAGTATAACGTGTGTATAGACCTATTGTTAAATGTTGATTTTTTTTTTTTTACTGACGCCATTGTCCTAACTGCTAAGGGGTATTAAGCCAGGTCATCAGTACGGGGGCATTGACCTTCCCTGTGCAGAAATGACACAAATCACCTAGAGGTGTAAGACATGCCTACAGAAAGGGCTTTTGAAGGACTGGAAGTTGGAACTTCTATCTGTTCCCTGGCTGGATGTCGTGGTTTAACCCCA
>VZTQ01005327.1:7046-52577 GCA_013400755.1 Pelecanoides urinatrix
GGTGAGGGCTGGGGGGGGACCGGCGCTCGGGGTGTCCGGCTCCCGTGGGGCTGGGGGTCCCGGGGCGGGACAGGGCACCCTGCGGGCAGCAGAGCCGGGGGACGCCAGGCACCAGCAGCTGCTTTTCTTCCCAGTCCCCCCACGTGTCCGCGTGGTCGCTGACCCGCCGAGCCCCGTTGAGGCGAACAAGACCGTGAACTTCACCTGCCACGTGGAGGGGTTTTACCCAGAAAACGTGGTCGTCACCTGGCTGGAGAACGGGACGGAGATGAAGGTGGAGGACATCTCCCAGCCGATGCAGACCCCCCAGGGCTTGTTTGTGCTGAGGAGCCTGGTGGAGGTCAAAGCGACGGAGGAGAAGAACGGGTCTGTGTTCACCTGCCGAGTGGTGCACGATGGCCAGGACCCCATCAGTGAGATGGCCGCCCTGCGGATCGCCGCCCCAGCCAGGGAGGGACTGAGCGACTGGTCTCAGACAGATAACGGTGCGTGAGAGCTGCTGGGATGCGGTCCCTGCTGGGGAGGCTTTAGGATGTCAATCCCTGAGAAAGCTTAAAGTCCCACCAGAATCTGGTTCAGGGACACAAAATCTCCATATTGGGGGCTGGGGGCTGTGGCGCTGGCCGGTACCGAGCTGTCGTCATCGGTGCTTCGGGTGTCACCGGGCCAGCCCCAGCTGTGAGGCTGCAGGGACTCGGTCGGTACCAGCGTTTTCAGGCCTGTGGTGACCTTTTTCGTTCATGTTTCAGACAATTTGCTCCTCATCTATGTCGTGGTGGGAGTGGTCTGCACCGTGCTGGCACTGCTGGTGGCTGCAATTCTTTACCTCATCCGGGCAAAGCAGAGCAAGGGTAAGGAAACCAAGTGTACGGCAGGGAAGCAGCTGCTCCCGACGCCCTTCTCCCTCTTCTCTCTCGAGCATCAGCGCTTGGATGCTGAATTCACGGCTGTGCTGCTGCAGCTCCCGCCCACGGGGAAGGACGGAGCAGAGCTGACCGGGTTGTTTGCAGGCTGCGGGGAACGCTCTGCCTGGTTGCCGCTGCATTGCCGATGCCTGCCAGGAGCAGAGTCAAACCTGATTGTGGTTCCTTGTACCTGAAATGTCTGACACCCCCCTGCACCTCCTGCCCTCTGCCAGGAACGGTCCTGCAGTAAATGGAGCGAAACTCCAGAAAACTGCAGGCGCTTGCAGGAAAAGACGTGGCTCTGCTCTTGCAGCAGTCTCTGCACGTGGGCTCGCGTGCCCGGGGAAGCGGGGGGGTTACGTTGTTTCCTGAACTATTTCTTTCCTAAACTATTTCTCTTCTGGCAGGTAAAAGCTCGCCATCCGCTAGGTAAGTGCCGATCTCCTCTAGTCACTGAGTAACCCGTGGGTGCTCTGAGCTGGACTCCTCGAGCCTGCAAATGGGGTCCCTTGGGATGGGGATGGAGCTGGATCCCCAAAACCTTGTGAAAGGGAAGGCAGGAGCCCAGGCTCTGCCGATCTCCCCGGTTGTGGTTCTGCCCCCGCGGTGATCTCGTACCCAAAAACACTTGGCTTTTGGTGAGGCAGAACAAGCGAGTGGGAGCCGGGCCTCCAGCCTGCAGAGATGTAGCTGGAAAGGGTGCGAGCAAATGCTCGCTTGGTGAGGACTCGCGCTGCTCGGGGCCGCTGCAAGGACCTTGTTTGGCATCTGAACCCCCCCGGCTGCTCCATCCCTAGGGAGGAGACAACATGGCACTTGATCTGACTTGTTTTGTTCCCCCTTTCAGGTTACATGAGCCGGAGAAGAGCAGCGAGGCCACTGCCCAGGTCTGTCGCTTAACCCGGGGAGGGAGAGCACCAGGTGTGGGAGTGGAGGGTGGTGGTTCCTGCATGAAACACCTTGGTGTCTCCAGTGGAGGGTGGTGGTTCCCCTGTGAAACATCTCAGTGTCTCCACGCTGTGGCTGGAGAGGGAGGAGAAGCTGCCCCAGGGATGGGGTAGCCACTTCCCAGCATTTTTTCCTGCCTTTGCCCTTCCTCCTCCTCCTCCTCCCAGCAAAGTCTGGGTTTGTGCTGCCTGGAGAGCCAGCTGTGCAATAGCCAGCCAGGCTATTTGTGGAGTTATTTTTGCATTTGGTGATGCAATTACAAGCAAAGTCGTGTTCAGCAGCAATCTGTCCGTGCCACCCAGCCTCTGCCAGCTCCCGCGTGGGCATCGCTGGGCAGGCTGGCCCCTGCCCATCCCGGCCAGGACGGGGTGGCTGCAGCGGTGGCTCTTGAATCGCGGTGGTGGCTCTGAAGCCTGTCAGTGGCAGCTGTGGCTGGTGATTTGGAGACGTAGCGTGGGGTAAAGCATTGCTGCGTCCCAGCTGGCTGCTGGCATCGCTCCCCCTGCACAAGCAGAGACCGAGCTGTCCCAGGTCGAGCTGCAGCGGGATTGACTTCAGCATGGGGCTTTGGGCTGGGGTGGGGGGGAGGCACGGGGGGCTCCTCGCTCGTCCTCCCAGAGGAGAAACTCCTGGTGTCTCGCACAGGAATCCGACCCCAACAACCTGACCTATGCGGACCTGAACTTCGACAGAGAGAGGAAAACCATCCGCCGGATGGTGGAGATGAGCCAGCAGTCGGAGTACGCCTGCATCCAGACCAGCCAGGCGCCCGCCAGCGACGACAACCTCACCTACGCTGACCTGGACATGGTGCACCTCAGCAAGGCGCCCAGGCGACCGGCCCCGTGCCCCGAGGAGGCCGGCTCCGAGTACGCCAGTGTCCAGATCCCGAGGAAGTGAGAGCAGGGCTGCAGCGGCTGCCGGGACCCCCGGCCCCGTGGGGAGCCGCCCTGCTCCTCCCCGGGAAGATTCTCTTGGGCGCACTGAGAGTGATGTGAAGACGCGCTGCGGTACCCGTGTTTTGGGGTGGAAATGCAGCCCGTGTTACTGTGGGGGTCAGCTCCCAGACAGAGACCTGATTTTTGGAGGTAGCTTGGTCCCGGGGCTGCCGGCTCCATCCCTTCAGCCTCCGTGCGCCGGGTTTGCCCATAAGAGGGTTAAGCCAGCGGCTCCTCGGAAAGCTCCAGCCGGGCTGAGGGGACGGGGACAGTGCCTCCACGCCGGCTCCCGTGGGGATGCCGCTGCCCGGCCAGGCTCACGTGGCTTCCCACAGCCGCCCCGACCCCGCAGGGACCGGCCGGATCCCCCGTGCTGCCTTCTGGGGGTCTCTGCCACCAGCGCCTGGAAAACAAACTCTGGCTTTAAAGGAAGGACCTCAGTGTCTGCCTCTCTCTTCCCAAGTGTCCCTTCTGCGGGACCTTGCTCTCGCACCAAGGCCAACGAGGCTGGGAAGGCCGGCGAGCCGAGCCCCCCTGCTGCGGGCTTTTCCCCGTCCTGCCGCCCAAGGGAGGCTCCGGAACGGCTCCCCAGCATCCGAGCGTCCTCCTCCTCTTCCTCCGCACAGCCTTCCTCCACACTGGGACCCACCAGCGCTGCCCCAGGCTTGTACAAAGCGCGCAGCTCCGCACCGGCTGGGCTGCGGGTGCCCCCCGCCAGCCCGGCCCCCCCCCAGGAGCTCCCCGCAGGTACCGTGTAACATGTTTTGACTGTTTGACATGTAACTGTTAATTTTTAGAGCTAAAACCCAATGTTTTGTGTTGTACGTGGGTGTACTGCTGTGTACTTAACACTAGAATAAGATGTGCAGAATTAAGACCGAGACCTCAGTAAAGACCCCTAAACCCTGCGGGGTTTAAAAGAGACTTACACACCCCCCCCCCCGGCTCTGCCGTGGGGGCCAGGCAGGCTCCCCCCAGCCCACCCGTGGGGACAAGTGTCTTCCATGTGCCCCCTCCCTGGGATGCTGCACGGGGCCAGCACCCTGCGTCGGCTCCTGCAGCGCCCGGGCAGCAGCGGGCACGTGGCGGGGCCGGGGGGGCCTGGTGATGCTTTGAGAAGGACGTGACTGCTTGTACAGACTATTTTTTTTTCTTTTCTTTTTGCTTGCAAGATATTTTTATAATAAAAGTGAAAAGTCCTGTGCTGCTCCTGCACATCAGCGTGTCCCCATGCTCAGGGTCGTCACCTCATCATCTGGGGGTGCGTGGTGGGGTGGGGGTCAGCATGTCTGGCAGGGAGGTGGGGGGGGCCCTCATCCTGCACAGCCCTGTGCTGTGCTGCAGAGGGAGAGGAGGAAGATGGTGGCAGCAGCAGCAGGAGGTCGGGGCTTGGATGGGGGCTATGGTGGTGGTCCCTTGGGCAGCATGAGGGAGGGGAGGACAGCAGGGTCTGGCCGGCTCTCCCCACGCAGCCCGGCTGCATCTTCGGGTGTCCCCTTCCACGCGAGGTGAGCTGGAGCCGGGGTGCAGCCTGTGCCGTGGGTGAGCTGAGCGTGCCAGTGCTCTGCAGTGACCTCCCCCCTTTCCCACCCCGGAGCTGGTGGCTCGGCTGCGTCTGGCAGACAAGATGTGTCCCCCCCGGGGCTGGGAACCGCGGCGGGAGGCTTCAGCAACGCGGAGCGTGAGGCTGCAAAGGAGAAGCTTGAAAGGGAATTTGCTGCCCAGGCTGGGGGTCCCGCCATCCTCAAAGCGTGAGTGGGAAGGGGACAGCTTGGCCACTGCCCTCGGCAGGGCGGCCCCTTCCCAGCTGGGGCAGCTGCTGGGATTCCCAAGGGAATGCCCTGGGGGTGAGCGGGGGGCCCCCTGCCAGCACCCCACGTGCACCGGGTCAGGCTGGGCATCTCTGCCCTTGCTCAGCTTGGGGGGCCCTGCCTCCCCCCGGGCATGGCTCCAGGGGCAGCAGCGATGGAGTGCGGGGGGTCCCACATCTCCTTTGGCACCCCCGGGGCGGGGGGGGTACCACCGCTGCTGCCTGCAGGTCTTGCAGCGGGTGCCCTGGGCACCCCTGGCCCCCCAGCCCACCGCCCAGGCGCTGGCTTGGGGTGCGTGGTCCCCTCACCACCAAGGGGGACCTTGATCTGCCCCGCAGAGCCCTGGACCGTGGGCAAAGCCGACGCTCAGCACCCGGCACAGCTTCGGCTTCGTTGGCATCTGCCTTTTATTGGCTGCGGGGGGAGCAGGGGCCGGGGTGGGGGTCTGACCCTGCCTCCCAGGGTCGTTCTTGGAAGGGGAAGCCCAGGGGGACCAGATGGGTGCTGGGATGGGTGGGGGGCGGTGAACGGCTCAGGGAGGGGCGTTGGGGTTGTGCTCGGCCGGCTGCCCGCCCCGGTGACGGTGCCGCGGTGTGAGCTCTGCCTCTCCCATGGCCGTGCTGGCTGCTTGGGCTGTCTCCCAGCCCGGAGGGCCTCATCCTGCCCTGGCTCATCCTTCCCGGTGCTCAGAAGCCATTGCCCCATGTATCAGCTGTGATCAGCTTCTGCAGCCGCAGGAGGGTGGAGGATGTCATCCGTCATCCCCCCCGATTTGCCCCGGGGAGCCCCAGGGCTGGACCCGCAGCCTCAGGGGTGGCACTGTCCCCTTGATGCACGGGGTCCCTAAGGGATGGGCAGGTGAACCAGAGTGGGACAACTGGGGATGGGGACCCATGGTCCGCTGGAGGGACGAGGCAGGGATGATGCCGGCTGGGCAGGGGATGGAGCCGGGGGTGACGGCACAGTCCGGGCCGGCAGCGTGGGGACCGTGGTGCCGCCTGTCCGATGCTCGGCTCTATAGGTCCGAGACCTCCCCTGAGTAGGCGCTGGGGTCCTCGTCCGACCGCGTGGTCACCTTGAACTGCCGCCGCAGGAAGCCCCCGTAGCGCTTCTGATTGTCCCACTTGAGCTTGGGTCGGATCCGGCGCATGAAGCCGCCGTAACGCTTGTGCAGCTCCGCCAGCTCCTGCCCCTCGGCCCCGGCACCCGTGGGCTCCTCGCCCCCGTCGCCTGCTGGCCCCAGCCCCGGGTAGTCCTCGGGGGCCGCCCGTTCCCCCGGCTTGCGGCCAAAGCCCCCGAACTTCTTGCTGAGGCCGCCCTTGCTGTGGGCGTTCTCGCGCAGCAGGGAGAGCAGCTTCCCCTTGGCCACCTTCTTCATGAAGCCCCCGTAGCGCTTGGCCGGCGCCAGCGACAGCTCCCCGGGACCCAGCTCCTGCTCCGGCTCTGCCTCGTCCTCCGCCTCCCGAGGGGACGGGTCTGTCCCTTCGGCCAGGGCCACCAGCGGGGCCAGCAGAGCCAGCGCCTTCCTGCAGGTCTCCCACTCGGGGCCAGGCGGCGAGGAGCCCTGGCACTCCCGCAGGCACATCTGCAAGACAGCGGCCCCGGGGCACCCACCGGCATCACCCTGCCGCTCGGGGTGACCCCCCCCGCCTTCCTCCCACCCCACCCACGGGGTACCCCAAGCCTGGGGGTCCGCACCCAGTGTGCTGCTAAGCTCAGCCGAGGAGCTGAAGCTTGCACGTTCCCAGCACCCTGGGGTGCCCGTGACCACCACCCCGGCAGCACCCAGCTCTGCCGACCATGCAGCGGGATCTGCGATGCCCCCACTGCCGTGACCCCCCCGGGCTAACGGCTGCGTGGGGCCGGCACTCACCAGGGGCCAGACGCTGCTCTCGGTGCTGCGGGTCTGGGCCGCGCAGAGGGAGCACTGGGTCATGCAGTCGGCCGATGCCACCGCGGCCAGGGAGAGGCAGAGCGCCAGCACCAGCGCCCGCCGCGCCATCTCACCCCGCAGCCGCTGCCTGGGGAGGGCGAGACAGCACAGAGCCCGTCACCTTCCCCGCGCCGCCCCGGGGAGCCCATCGCTGCCCCGCTGGCACCCTCGGCGCGGGGCATCTGCCACCTCCACGTGCACCGGGACCTGTGCCCGCACCCGCGCCACTCACCTCCAGGTGCTGCTCCTGGGTCCCAGGCGGGAGAGAAGGGGACAGGAGTGACCCGCGGGGATGCCACGGGACGCGATTCCTTACTCCGGTGGCAGCCCGTCCCTTTGCACAAGCCCCGAGCCACGGCCAGGTGCCCTGGGGCCACCGAGTTCCCCGGGGCAGGGACCACCATTCCATCGCATCGCATCGCATCGCATCGCATTGCATCGCATTGCATCGCATTGCATCGCGTCGCATCCCACCCCACCCCATCCATCATCTCCTCCATCGCTCCTTCCGTACCATCAGAAAGAAAAGCCCCTTTTTTTCTTTCATGTTGAGTTGCTCTGCAATATTGCCATCGCCGCGTTTGCGCGGCGCGGAGGGGATGAATCACCGCCTCTCCCCCTTGGCCTTGGGGAAGAAAAGCACCGCGATCAGAGCCACCGGCAGAAAGGGGACGGGGGGATGCCATCACCCGGTACAGACTCACCCCAGGTGCTGCACCCCGCGCCGGGGCAGCCCCGGCTCCCCTCCCTCCCACCCGCCGCTTCTGCTGGGCTGGTGCAGCAGGAGGGAGGGAGAAAAAGCCAGATTTCAGGTGCAAGCCTACCTGCAAGCCGCGATCGGCATCCTTCAGCCTGCCGGGAGCCGTGCCAGAGCCTCTCACCTCTGTGGACAAGGCCAGGGAGGGCTGGACACACCGTGCAATGGCTGGGAGAGGGGCTGTGCCGGCGGCAGAACTCCCCCGGAGCTGGAGGGGCCGGTGCTGGCCCCAGCTGCAGTGCCACGGGACCGCGGTGCCACCGGGACCACGACAGCCCCGGGAGCGAGAGCCGACCCCAAAGGGGTGCGCTGGCAGCGAGCACCCGCCTGCCTCCTTGGCTGCTTTTGTCTGGGGTGGAAAGGCATGACCCAGAGGGATCTGTTACACGTTAATGACGCATATTAGAGACTATTGTATTCTCCAGCAGTATCTGCTAATGTACTGTAATTGGTACTGATGAAGAAATGTTAATGCCACAGTATTAATTCATGCTAGATTAAAATTTAATTTGAATTATCTGTACCATCGTGTGTGTCAAGCTGGCTGCATTCCTCGGCTGCGCCGCTCCGCGCAGCCCTAAGTGCATCGCCCCGGCTCGCGCTGGCGGAGCGGCGGGCACCGGGGCAGGCGGACGCCCGGGATGGGCAGGGGCTCGGTGGGACCCCAGCCAGCCTTCACCGCTCAGACCCAGCAACGATCCCTTATTGCCTCGCCGCCACCGAGACAGCACCGATGGGCGAGGACTCACCAGCTGCGCAGGTAGGTGCCGGCTGCAGCACCGAGGGGAACGAAGCTCCCAAGAAAAACCACCGGCTGCTTCTCAGCAGCCCCACTGGGAACCTTTCCCCCCGCTTTTCCCACCCGTTTCCCCTCCCTTGCCCCTGCCGTGCTCCTCTGCTGCCGGCAGCCCCCTGCCCTGCTGCCGCCGGAGAATCGGGGACTTCACGGCACTCGGGAGCTGCAGCTCTCTGGGGACAGCGGGGCCAAGGATCCTCCGTGCCCGGGCACCCTGGGACATCCCCCTGCAGACCTACCTTGTCCAGGCGGTGCCACGAATGCCCCCGCAGGGCTCTGCCTGCTCCTGCTGCAGGGGGGAGGAGGGACCCACAAAATTGGGGCGGGAAGAGGGAGAGAAAACCAAAGGGCTTTGGACAAAAGCAAAAAGCAGCAGCTCACAAAGGGAGGAAGAAGAAAAGCAGAGTTAGAGCTCGATCCCGTGTTACCTGGAGGAGCCCCGAGGCTCCGAGCCGTCCCTCCTGCAGAAATGCGACAAGATCGTGGCAGCATTTGGCAATGCCAGCGCTGGGTCCCGGCCACCGCGGCTGCCCTCAGCACGTCCTACCTGTGTCGGGCGTCTGCCGGGGTCCCCTCCTTCCCTGTCCTATTTCCACGCGAGTTTTTGGTGCCCAGGCTTTGCTCGTGTGTGGAAAAGCCCCAAGCTGTGTCTGTGCACCCCGGGGGCCAGTTACAGACTTGGTGACCCAAGGAGGGACGGGGAATTGGGACTGTGTGTGCCAGGCGGCACAGAGACCGACCCCCCGTCATGATCAACCTGTGATTCTTCCCAGTGAGGGATGTGAAGAGCTCTCCCAGGCTGAGCCGGTCTCTCCTCCCACGCAGGTCTAACTCAGGCAGGTTAGGACCCTGCAGAGATTTCTGGTGGAGAAGAAGAATCACCTTCCAGCCGTTCCTTTCCTCACCTTTAAAAATGACCTGGAAACGCCTTCAGGACAAGGCTTCTCAAAAAAGCCCGTGACTTTTGGAACAGAACCACAGCAAAACCCAGCACTGTGGCTGCTGCTGCCATGTGGGGGGAGACAGAAACCTCCCCCCATCCCTCCCTCTGCTCCCTTTGCCCCTCCGAGCCCTGGGTGTCCCCACTGCCGGGGTGGCAGAGATGGCATTGGCATCGAAACGAACCCCAGCGAAACTCTGGACGACGGGCTACGAAACCACTCGAGGGACGAGAGGAGCACCTGCGGCCAGGCGGGAGCCCCTCTAAATAACCAACTCGCCCAACCGTGAGCCACGCTCGGCACCGCGGCTCGGGGGGTGTTTTTAAACAGAGTCACCCTTTGGTGAGCAGGAGCGATGCCCCAGCTGTGCCCATGCGAGGGAAGGGGAGCGGGACGGTGACCCCAGCAGCCCTACCTGCCGCTGCTGCCCGTCCCGCCGAGCACCCTCTTTGCCGAGTCAGGACGGGTCGTTGGGTGGTGGGTGTCCCTCCGCGGGGCGTCAGGCTGAGCCGGTCATCGGTGGCGGCGGTGGCAAGGCCACGCTGGCTGGTGGCCCCGTGGTGGTGCCAGGGGTGCCCGCCGGACTCGCCGCCCGCCGGCTCCCACCCCGCTTTTATGGCCACGGAGTCTCCTCCTGCGGCGGGGCCCAGCCGCGCTCGGCGCCGCGGAGCCAATCGGGGCGAGAGAAGCTGTGAATAATCAGCCCCGCAGCATCCTCGCCACCTCCCGAGCAGGCTCTCCTGCCATGCCGGGGCCTCTCCGCAGCCCCCCGGCTGCCCTGGGGACCGTGGTGCACGTCCCGCCGCTGCACCGCTGTCGGCTGCGTCCCTCGGGGACCCCCGTCGCGGCCAGTCTCGGTCCTCGGAGCCAAAACGTGTGCCCCAAACACGGGAGGTGGCCAGGGACCAGGACGGGGTCCATCTCCCCCTGCAGCTGGTGCCAGAGGAGTTTGGCTGCCGGGGGTGTGAATCCCCCCTGGGCACCAAATTCAAATCCTGCCCAAGAAGGGGGAGGGGGGTGTGAAGCCCTGACCCACTCCTCAGGCTGGGGAGAGGCACCGACCTCGTGGCGATGCTGGGGAGAGGAGTGAACCCATCTGAAGCTGCCCGGAATGGTGAGAGGGTCTTCACACCCCGGGAAGGGCTGGTCCCCCCTGACCCACCCAGCCTGGCTGCAGTTGGGCAGCAAAGCTCTCGCAGGGACACCCCCCCCCGCCACCTCCTCCTGAGGATAAACCCAAAGAGATGAGCCCAAGGGGCAGGGGGAGCGGTGGGGGGGGATGGAGACCCCCCCACACCTTCCCCGCTCAGCTCTGATTCCTGTTCACACATTTCCAAGCCTGATTTGGGGGTGAAGGAGGGCAGCGCTGGGCAATGCCAGGGCATCCCCCCGAGCCCACGCACCACCGTCCCCCTGCTCCGTGTCCCGACAGAGGTGTGGGGCTGGGGGGTCCGGGGCACAGACCCCGCGGGGCCAGGCCAGCCCGTCCCGTCCCCTGCAGCCCCGGCGGGTGCGAGCGCATCCCACACGCCACAGGCAACGCAGCCCGTCCTCTCGCCTTGAAGTTGGAGCTATTTTTATCAGAGCTCAAGAGGGATGTTTCCCAGCAACCTGCCTTTCTCCCCGGCTCGAACACCAGCTGCCAGACCCGGTGCCCCCTGCTCAGCCCTCCCGGTGCTGGCGAGGGGCACGGGGGCCATCGGCACAGCCGGGACCCTCCACCGGGCACCCAGCAGCCACGGCTGGGCGAGCAGGGCAGCCTGCGCCAGCTGCCCGTGGTCCCCCATCTAGCACCCATGTTTGGGGTGCCAGGCTCTGCTCCCTGGAAAGCACATGGGACCCCACAGCTTTTGCTTGGAGGTGGATTTTAGCTCTCCCGGGCTGGGGCTGTACCAGCACGGAGGGACCAAGGGAGCAGGGCACTGGGTTGGGGGGGTGGCGAGGCAAGAGCAGAGCACCCCGTGTCCTCCCAGGGCTGATGGAGGAGACGTCCCCTGCGGGACCCATCCTGGGAGGTGGAGGTGCTGCGGCGCGGAGGGACAGAGCTTGGGCCCCGCGGGGGATGCGGGCAGGGGGCAGCCACGGTCCCCCCTCGCTGTGGTGTGCTGGGTTGTGCAGGCACAGAACAAAGCCGAGCAGAACAAAACGCAGCTGCAAACCACCACAGCCAGCCTCGGCCAGGGGCTGCGGGCATCCCCCGGGCAGGTTTAACCCTTGCTGCCGGGACTAGCGGTCCTGCGGACACCGCAGATGCGGTGGGGAGGAGCATTTTTTTACACCAAAACCATTATTTCTATCAGATAGCCCTCCCAAACCCATGAAGTCCATCCCTAAAGCCCGGCCTCCCTGGTTCAACCTGCTGCTGTGCAGGTAAATGGCTCCATCCAGGAGCAACAGCATCGCCCCAAAGGCCGGTGCCTGCCCGAGGACATGGAGCATGGAGGGGAGCAGCGTGGCCACGGCTGCCGCCAGCTCCCCACCCTGAAAGCAGACCTGCTTGCAGCACCCCCCCAGAGCCCAACGGCCCGGGGTGCAGCTGCCTCCCCGCGCAGGGTAATTGCACCGGAGGGAGACGAGCTTCTGGAGATGGAGCAAAACCCGCGGGCACAGAGAAAAACGTCATTTTTAATAAGGTTCCTTCCTCAGGGCTGATTCCCGTTGCTCCGGGAGGGAGGTTGAGTTACTCCTGTTGCCGGAGCAGAGTTGTCTTGTTTTCTACGTGTGCCGCAGATGAGCGGAGCTGGGCAAGAGGGTCCTCCCCGGGGCTGGTCACGGTCCGGGCAGGCTTGGGCGGGGGGACAGGGCCCCCCCAGGAAAGGAGCTGCGAGCGAGCCCACCCACCAGCAAGTTTAATTAATATTCATCTGTCGCTTTCTAATGGGAAACTGTCTCTGAGTCACACTGACATTTCCCTGGGACAATGGTAATTAAGCACCTGGGTAAGAGAAATGTGCAGTAATAGAAAAGTTAAGTTTTCTTAACTTACATGAGTGAAAAGCGGGTTCGGCGAGGAGGGGGCCGAGCGTGCGTACCAGGCTCCCGCGAAAGCAAGTGGGAGTTAATGGCAGCTAACGTCACAGAGCGCTGCCACTCGGCCCCGACACCCCCAGCCCCTCCCTGGGGACTCACCCCCAGACCAGACCGGGCACCTCGAGGGTCCTGGGATGGGGTAAATCATCCCCGCGGGCAGGACGAGCTCTGCCAGCCGCCTGGGCTGTCCCGGAGCAGGGGGACCGCGACCCAGCGCTGCCAGCGGGAGCATCCCATGGGAAGGCAGCCGCTCCGCTGCGGTTCCTCCAGCACCGTCAGCTTTATCCTATTCAGCGGGACAGGGCTTTTCCAGAAACGGCTCCATCGCTCACCCCCCCCTCCCGGCACGAACGCGATGCCAGGCTGCCGCGGGCAGGGTGGGAGGTAGCCTTCCCGAGGCAGACGTGGGCACGGGGCAGCAAGGGCTGCCCGCAGGGACAAGGGACGTGCCAACCGTATTTCATGAGAGGCCCCGACAGCTCCGTGGGGAGAACTCCCCCGGGGGGGCGGGGGGGCTAAGCCTGGGGGTCTGCTCCCAACCGCCGGCGGGAGCCCCGCAGTCTCCAATCGAGAGCGAACCCCCGGCGGCTGCACCAGCACGATCTGGAGGCAGATGCCAGGCGGGCAGTGGGGAGCAGGGGGAGGTCACCGCTGCGGGGGACGCGGCAGCGGGCAGAAGAGCGGTGTGGGACTGGGAGCCGATTCAGCCCCTGCCTGCGTCACGCCGGGGTGGCTCGAGGTCACCGTGCAGCCCAGGCGGGCACATATGCGGGCACGCGGCGACCTCCCTGCGTGGGCACGAGGCACAAGTGGCCACTCGACGCCGGTACAAAAAGCGGAGCCCACGTAAACAGGGTAAATCGCGCCGCTGCCATCGTCCCCGCCGCCGGCACGCGCCGTGCCAGGCTGCCGAGCGGCACCAGGAGCACGGGGCTGCGGCACGGCCCCCTCGGCCCCGGCCTGGGAGGTGAAGCGGCTCCATTTAAAAGCAAATTGAGTTCAAACCACTTGCAGGAGCTGCAGCCTGCGCCGTGCCACCGCGCTGCAGAGGGTCAGCCCCACCGTTGGAGCCATCACCCGCCCCGCACGCCAAGCCCTGGGTGCCGGTGGCTCAGGGGGTCTCCGTTCCCCCCCGGGGGGGACCGGCGTGACGCAGCCCAGAGCTGCTGCGGGCTGCGTGATCGCAGCCTCAGAAATGAATCAAGAAAGCAGCAATTTTTCGAGCTCCTCCGTAAACTGGCTCTGCAGATGCTCTCCTTGACTGTCCACAGAGCGCCTGCCACTAACGTCACCCGTGGGGGGGGGCAAGAAAATGCGGGGACAAGCAGCTGGAAAAAAACCTGTTCGGGGGTTTGATCGCCATCCCCCCCCCCCGCAGCCCATGGGGAGCGGCACAGCGGCGTCCGAAGCACCGAACCCCTGGGAACCGCCGGCTGCCCACCCCCAGCAGCACCAGGCCCGGCAGCCAGGATTAGACCCCCCGCACCGCCCGGGGTGGGTGGATGCTCATGAAGTCCCCGGCCGGGGGGGTGAAGAGCAGTTTGGGGACAGTGTGTGGGACAGGGACCCCCCTGCGTGGGGATGCGGCCATCCCACATCATCTGCTCGCGGGAGCGATGTGGCCAAACCAGCCCCACGGGGAGCCAGGACCCAAGTCACGAGGGACGTGGCCACCCCGGGGGCACACACTGCAGCCCCTCAGGGTCCCGGCCACCCCGGGGGGACACACTGCAGCCCCTTGGGGTCCCGGCCACCCCGGGGGGACACACTGCAGCCCCTCGGGGTCCCGGCCACCCCAGGGGACACACTGCAGCCCCTCGGGGTCCCGGTCACCCCAGGGGACACACTGCAGCCCCTCGGGGTCCCGGTGTACGGCAGCCGCTGTGCCCTGCGTTTAGTGACCGATGCATTTCGCACCCCACGGGCACCCCCCACACCAGCCTACCGGGCCCCAAAGGCCCCCGCTGCACCAGCGCCCGCCCGGCCCCGGCCCCCAGGGCGATGCCCCCCGGGATCTCAGCGACCTTCCCAGCTGGACCCCCCCCGGTGAGCCCCCAGGAGCGGGTCCCGGCAGGGTGAGTGCAGCGCCCGGGAGGGGCCCCGGAATGCTACCGGGGCCTCTCAAACCGCCCCCGAGCCCCGCGCCCGCCCTTCCCGGTGCGGCTGCACAGCCCCGCTGCACCGACCCCCGTGCACCGCCCGGCTACCGCCGGTGCACCGGGTCCCTTCTCCCGTTGCACGGCTCCCGGGGCATCAACCCCTCCCCGGTGCACCGACACCCCCCACACCCCCCCCGGTGCACCGACCGTCCCGGGGCGGTGGGGGGCGGGTCATCCCCATAAGGGGTTACGTCAGGGAGCGCGGCCCCGCTCTTATCCCGCCGCCGCCGCCCCGCCCCTTCACACGCCGCCTCCGCCGCGCAGCGCCCGGCCCGGAGCTCTCCGCCGCGC
Organism: Pelecanoides urinatrix; assembly: GCA_013400755.1. Lineage (NCBI taxonomy): Eukaryota > Metazoa > Chordata > Aves > Procellariiformes > Procellariidae > Pelecanoides > Pelecanoides urinatrix. The sequence goes on from VZTQ01005327.1 coordinate 21,556, forward strand.
CCCAGGTGAGCCCCGTGGGCCAGGCCCGCGCCGCGCCGCNGGGTGGCTGCGGTGGTGGCGGCGGCGGCGGCGGGGCTCCGCGGTACAGCCTGCTGGCCGAGATCGGCCGCGGGGCCTACGGCGTGGTGTACGAGGCGGTGTCGGGCCGCAGCGGCGCCCGGTTGGCGGTGAAACGGATCCGTTGCGACGCTCCCGAGAACGTGGAGCTGGCGCTGGCGGAGTTCTGGGCCCTGACGAGCCTCCGGCGGCAGCACCCCAACGTGGTGCGCTTCGAGGAGTGCGTCCTGCAGCGGCACGGCCTGGGGCAGCGCATGAGCCACGGCAACAAGCGCAGCCAGCTCTACCTGCGCCTCGTCGAGACCTCCCTCAAAGGTACCCGACCCCCCCCCACCCCCCAACACCCGCCCCGGGGCACCCGGCACGGCTGCTTNTCAGTGCCCCCGCACTAGGTAACCTCTGGGATACCCCGCACAGGACACCCTGGTGTTGCCCCCCTTCCCCCCGGGCACCCTGACCTCCAGGCTCCTGGGGCACCCTTCCCAGACACCCCCACCCTGGGCAGCCCCCTTGCTCCCCCAGCATCACCCCATTGCTCAAATGCCTCCTTGGAATCACCTGCCTGCAAAGGACCACCCAAAGTTCCCCCCCCACCTCTTGCAACACCACCTTAACTCACCACTTTGCCAGTATAACCACCCCCGGGCTCCCCCCACTGCACCGCTGGTGCTCGTCCCTCCGTCTGTCACCGCTGCCAGCCCTGGGGTCCCTCTGTACCGCAACGGTGCCTGCCCGGGCAGCTTCCCTCTGCTCCCATCGCCCGCCTCAGTCCTGTCCCTGCAGGGCCCCCCCACAGGGTCCCTCTGCTGCCCCCAGCACCCCTCTTTGCTGCCACCCACCCCAAGCACCCCCTGGGACCCCTGCACAGCATCACCTGTCCTGGGCTCTGCCTGTGTCCCCTCCACGCTCTCCCCTTCCTCTATGTGCTGCTCCCAGGGACACCCTTCACTAAGCCCCGACTAGGCTTTACCAGCCCTGTGCCCGGCTCGTGAGGTCCCTCCTTGTGCCCTGCAGCACCCCAGCCCCGTGCCCCTCCTCCTGAGGGACCCCGTTGTCACCTCCAGGCTCAGACCCAGCCCTGGGGAGCCTCCCTGCCTGCTGCCCTCAGCCCTTCCCTGCACCCCCTGCCAGCGCCTTCCTCCTCCTCCGTTACAACCCCCTTCTGGGGCTCCCTCCACTACCTTGACCTGCACCACAGCCCACGTGTGTCCCTCGGGGACCTTCACCGGCCTCTCCTCAGTCACGCCAAGGGGACATTTCCCCCCTCTCTGCCTGACGCAGAGTCCTGTCGCCTCTGAGCACCCCAAGGCTGCAGCCCGTTACGGTGCCCTGCCTGCTCCCTCGAGCTTTGGGACTGTTCTTTGTGCCCTCCTGTCCCCTCCCAAGTGCTGGCTCTATGGGGACAGCCCTGGAAGCACCAGTGCTGACACCCCCATCTTCCCCTGGGGTCCCTCAGCAGCATCACGGGGCTGTCAGGGGTCACCTTCTCCTGCCACAGCCGATGACTGTGATGGGGACATCTCCAAAATGCCCCCACCCTCCCTCTGCTCCCTTGGCTGCTTGTCAGACCCAGCTCTGCCCATGTGCAGTGAAAGTGTGGAAAAATACCAGAGCCCTGTATCCTCGATGCCCCCGCGTCCCCCAGCCTGTCAAAGCCAGAGCCAGCTCACCCCAAGCCCCCCCTTCCCCCAAAATTGTGTGCCAGGACTCCCATGCGCTCCTTGGGGAGCCCAGTCTCCCCATGTCCCACCCCCCCAGCTGAGCCCCCCCAGTGCAGGCAGCCTCCCACCCCTGTGCCAGGCACAGACTTCATGCAAGGCTGCCGAGACCCATCCTCCGAACAAACCTCTGGCTCTGACTGCCCCTGCCCTGCCTCTCCCCTCCACGCTCCCGGGGAGACACGTCCGGACCTGCCTGGCTCTCCCCTCACACTCCACACACAACCACCCGAGGGACCCCCTGTCCTAATTTCTGGGTAGCCTGGGTGCTTCCTTTACTTGCCCCCGAGAGCACGTCTCCGTGGGAAAGGAGCCAACCCTTCCCTTCGCTAAGTGCACGTCCAGCTGTAGCAAGTCAAGCTCCTCCTGGCAGGTACAGGGGTTTCCTGCCCCCCTTGCCGTGCCCTGAGAAGAGATGGCATGGCTTGGGGATAGCTCTTGGGGAGCTGTAGGTGCCCCCCATCTCTAGGTGGGGGGAGAACCACCCCGACTTCCCTGCCATGGGGAGGGCTTTGCCTGCCCCGGTCCCGCTGCGGCCCTCCGAAGAGGGGAGCCGAGCTGGGCTCTCCATCCCCAGGCCAGAGAGCAGCAGTTTTGCTCCCCAAACCCAAGTGCATTCTCCCCTCCATCTGCCTTTCTCCCGACTGCCCTCCGGGCTGTGTTATCTGCTGGGGCAGAGGCTGTGCTCGCTGCCTTCCCAAGCTTTGGATCTGGGCACCAATAAATAGTTTCAAAACAAAAGCCGGAGCTAGGTGAGCCTCCCGGGTCTGCTTGCTCTCCTTCCCTGCCCGCAGCGTGCAAGCTGCTTGCGTGGAGCCGCCATGCTGTCACTCCGGCCGAGGTAGCCGGCACGTAGCTGTGCTGCCGTGCCATTCTGCACGACCGCAGCTGGGCTATTTACGGGCCTGCACAGATGCTGTGCCAACGTGCCGGGGCTCAGGGCACGGAGCGGGGATTAACCGGAGACTTTCTGAATCAGGAGCACAACTCTCAGGATACCAGGCAATGTTGGGTCTCAGCTACAGTGCGGAGCCTGCACCTTCATAGTTTTAATGAGATGTGGAATAATAAATTTAAGGGCAGAATGCAAAAAGGAAGCTGAAAGCCCGACACTGAGCCTGGAGGAGAGGCACGTGCTTGGTGCCCAAATACATGAACGCCTTCGGGGCTTGTGCACGGCCATCGGCCCCTCTTGTTGTTCCGAACCCGTAGCAGTGATAGAGCTGCCTTAAGTGGACCTGTATAGTGTGTTGCTTCCTAGCATGTCACCCACAGGGCCACCGACTCGCTGCCGGTGCTCAGCCGCGCTCGCAAGGCTGCCTTGGCATCGCCCACGCGTGTTACCACCGGTCCAAGCACCCAGGCTTCATGCTGCTGGTGCTCGTCCCTCCGGCGCAGCCTTGATTTACAGAGGGAGTCAGGGGTTACGCACGGCAGTGGGATGCTGGTTCTGCTGTCATTAGGTTTTTCCCCATGATGCTAGGGAAATGAGCTGTTAATGAGCTCCCAGGATAGGGAGGAGAGGTTGGTGCGCACCGTCCTGTGTTTGGGCAGGGAGCGCGCGGGGATGCTCGCTTCGAGATGGAGAACAGGTCTGGCCTGTCGTCTGCATCTCCTCAGCTCTTGGCTGCTTGACTTCAGTTGCTAACATCTCATCTTTAGGAAGCGGCTTGCCAGCTCTTTATGTTTAAAGCTGTTTGTTTTGAAGGCAGGAAGATGATTTAACAACTAAAACACTTTCAGATTATAGAAAGAAAATGAGGAAATATTACTCTTGGCTTAAGCCTCTCCTAGCAGCGCTCCACCCAAAGTGAAGTGCATGGTGCTTGCAGCTACTGCTGGGTCAGCGGCGTCCTCCCTGCACTTGCGGAGGTTCAGGGGCCAAGTTTTAAATCAGAGCCTTCGTTATGCTAAAAACAAACCTCGGTTTGTTGGAGCCAGCAGGTCCTTGCTGCTGGCGAGCCGGTGTTTGAGCCGATTCCCTGCGGGAAGGGGCTGTCGGCAGCGCTGCCGTGTGAATGCTCTCACCCTCCCACCTGCGTGCCCCGGCTGGGTGCTGCTGGCCACGCGTGGGCACGGGGCACTGTCGTGGTGCAGTTCCTGGCTGAGAAGAGCCAAACCCTCCTGCTCCCCATGTTGGGGCCACGTGGATGCTGAGGGGAGCGGGAAAGCAAAGCCCTGTGCCCTGCTGGGACGTCACTGGGGTTTAGCAAATCCAGGGTGTGAGCTGGGTCCGTCCTGGCTGTGCAAAGGTCTCCGCTGCTGGGACGAGCAGCCTCTGCTTCAGTTTCCATGCTGTCATGCTAGTCTCACCAAAGGGTGACTTGCACTGGAGAAGCTGCTTTTCCTCGTCGGTGGTTTGGTCTCCAGGGCCAAGCTGTCCTGTGCTGCTCCCAGTTGGCCCTTGGGCTTGCATGCTGAGTCCCCCTCCTGCGCTTTGGGGGGCTCGTTCGGCCTCTCAAAGTGCATCCAGTGCCCCATGTTCACGGTCCCCCCCCATCCCCCAGACCTAACCTTCGTCTTCTGCTGAGGGCAGGGAGGTGCAGCCAAATCCTCCTGTTGCGCAGACTTCCATTTCCATAGCAGTAGCCATGGATACAGACTGTTTGTGCAAATAACCAATACTCCCACCCACACCGATCGCTGACCACTGCAGGCACGGGCGCCGGACAGCCCAGGGTTTGGTGTTGCTGGTAGTCCTTGGCTTTACCTGCTGCTGGAAGTTTGCTTTCCCAGATGCTCTCTAGGGCTTTGCTAAAACAAAACCCAACTTTGTCAAATGGGTGGAGTTATTTAACTGCTTTCAAAACACTGGGATTCGTCTGTGTGACTTGTTAACTGTGGCAGAGGCGAGTGGTGTCCTCCAGCTTCTCCCTTACGGTGCTTGAGGGGAAAAAAACCTAGTTCCTAGAGCAAAACGATACCCTGGTTGTGTGTGCAGGCTCTGCCTGTCACTGGGTGCTCTGTGCAGGTGATGTGGGGTCTGGCAGCGGGATTTCCATCCTGGCATCGGCTAACGGGGCTGGCGGCAGACCCTGCCCCATTAGCCGATATGGCGCTGTTGCATTTCTCTATTTATGTGCAAGAAAGTGGTTTGCCTTGGCGAGGGGGTTGTGAAGTAAAACCTAGATGCAATGAATTGGACCTGAGACTCTCTGAGCTTGAAGAGCTCGGCGAGATGTCTGGTGAAGGAAGAAGCTGTTTGGGGTATAATATTGAGTAGCAGCACTAACGAGTGAGGCAACGGTTATATTCGTAAGTGTGGCTGAGATTGCACTTAGACATTGTTTGCTACTTGGGCCTCCAGTTTCCTCTCTTTAAAGACTTGTTGGCACTTAATGAAAGCTGTATGAAGTGGCAGAGCTCCCCTAGCACAAACACAATGCTTAAATGCACAAATTTAGCCTGAGAAGAGCCAGCGTGCTGCAAGGCTGTGACTGCTCTTAGTGAGGCTGTACTGGCACAGCGTTAGGGGGTGTGATTTACTCCCCGCTTGCGGTTATACTAGTAAAGTGTGAGGTATAAGCCAGCCTTTGCCTCCTGCAGCAGAGCTCAGGTGGGAGAGCTGGCGTTCACAAAGAACTGATTTTTTTTTTTCCCACAGACTCGCTGCTAATTGAACTTTTAGTCTGTGCTGCTTTGGCTGTCAGAGCCCGGGGAGAATTGCCTGATGGTAGCGCAGGAAAATAACCCTCCGCTTCCAAGTTCCCTGCAAGCACCTGAGAAGACACGTGCTCGGTCTCACTCGCACGCCTGCGCTTTGCTGGGAACAGGTCCCTGAGCTCCCAGGCAATGGGCTGGGATAAACCTGGTGCTGGTGTGTGGCACTCAACAGGATCCTAAAGCACTTGAAGCCACAGCAGTGCCAGCATCACTGCTGGTACCTTGCAGTGCGATAGGACCCGGTCACATTCCTAAGGCCTTAACTATCCACGTAAACCAGACCCGTCCCTTGCCCGCGCTGAGTTAGTGTGGACGTTCTGTAATGTGTCTGAAAAACCCACTCTTGCTTTTTTGTCCCTTTTGGTTAGGCGAGAGGATCCTGGGCTATGCGGAGGAGCCTTGCTACCTGTGGTTCGTCATGGAGTTCTGCGAAGGGGGAGACCTCAACCAGTACGTGCTCTCACGAAGACCCGACCCAGCGACAAACAAGAGCTTCATGCTGCAGCTGACCAGCGCCATTGCCTTCCTGCACAAGAACCATATTGTCCACCGGGACCTGAAACCAGACAACATCCTGATAACCGAGAAGTCTGGCACCCCTGTTCTCAAGGTGGCCGACTTCGGGCTGAGTAAGGTCTGCGCTGGCCTGACTGCTCGGGGCAAGGAGGGTGGGCATGAGAACAAAAATGTGAATGTGAACAAGTACTGGCTGTCTTCGGCTTGCGGCTCCGATTTCTACATGGCGCCCGAGGTCTGGGAGGGACACTACACCGCCAAGGCTGACATCTTCGCCCTCGGCATCATCATCTGGGCCATGATTGAGAGGATAACTTTCATTGATGCGGAGACCAAGAAGGAGCTGCTGGGGACCTACATCAAGCAGGGGACCGAGATTGTGCCAGTTGGGGAAGCGCTGCTAGAAAACCCAAAGATGGAGCTGCACATCCCTCAGAAACGCAGGACTTCCATGTCTGAGGGGATCAAGCAGCTCTTGAAAGACATGTTGGCTGCTAACCCGCAGGATCGACCTGATGCCTTTGAGCTTGAAACCAGAATGGACCAGGTTACATGTGCTGCTTAAATTCAGGGCAGGGCACTGCTGTGCTTTGCAGCTGGGTAAGTGATCCGCAGTTTTTGTGTTATTCTGTCTGCTGTACCAGCCCGATAATGCACTTTGTAGTGACACAAAGGAGTCTTTTACGTTCCCGGAGCTATTTCTATAATGACTCATCAAAGCACTGCTTCTGAGGTTTTTTCCACCTATTCTACAGCAAAAATAAAGTAGAGGTGGGAAACAGAATTAGCAGCTGCACGTCCCACGGCTGCCCAAAGGCCCAGCAGAGCCGGCAGGGCTGGGCAGGGGCCCTGCTCCTCAGACGTCCCGGCCAGTGGCTGAGACAGGCTGGTGCACGGCAGAGACCTGCGAGCACCCTCTGACATCAGCTTTGGGTACGTCCGTCTCCCAGGGACGGGGAAGGAGCTGCCAGTTCTGCCTTCTCTGCTACGTGGTATAATTTCCATGGTCAGTGCTGGGAGCCCCTTGCTGTCTAGCACAGTCCCCCTCCCCTCCGAGACCCCGACAGGACACCTCGGGGCTCGGCTGGCTCCATGAGCCGGCACCGAGTGGAGCGGCAGGTCCATCTCAGCGCAGACAGAGCTGTTTCCTTTGCTTTCACCCACGAGGCGCGTGGGTCCGTCTCATTTCGTTTCCTTGCTAAAGGCAGGACTTCCCTTTGGTGTGAGCTGCAGTTGCCCAAACACCCGCTCGGATGCTTTGGTGTCCAGCGTCTGCGCTGGTAGACCTGCGTCTGCTCAGGAAGGAAGATTGCAAAACAGTCGTGCTCAGGCTGAGCTCAGCTCCGTTCAAGAGGAGTCCCCTCCCTTCTCCCCACAGCTTGGTTCCTAAATAGTCCCAAGCTCAGAGGTCCCAGTCCTGGGGCCTGGGTGGTCACACGTGCTCTGGAAGGGACGTAGCGTAGCTGGTGGTGTCATTAACCAGTGACACTGAAGGACTGGGAGGTGTTGCCTGCATGGCAAAGCTGTCTGTAAACAGGAGCTGTTACTAGGGATTCTCCCAGCCAAACACTTCAACGAAACTGAGAAATTACAGATTACAAGGGGCGAGGCGGACGTCTTCCCAGCCCAGGTTCTTTCTCAAGCTCCTGCAGAGCTGCCTGACCGTTGCTGGTCACAGGAGAGCTCTGAAAGCCTGCCCGTGTCCTGTGCTTGGGCTCCCAGCCCCTACCTCGCCCCAAAACCACACAGATCCTGCTGGACCAGAGCAGACCGCAGATAGGAGAGAGCAGAGAGGGACGAAATGGCTGCCCGAGCCAGCAAACCCCCGGCCTTCAGCCTTGCAGCCGACGCTGTGTGCCTGGCCCGCTCCCGTGAGCGAGCTCCAGCAGCAGGGCGGTGGGGAAGGTGGGGGGGCGTTTTGGCAGGTTTTGCTAAAAACCCTCAGTGCTGCTCACCTGAGGGTTCCTGAGCCTTACGTAAAGCGATGCGTGTGCCCGGGTAAGCTTTGTGCTGTTTGCAGAGAATTAGGAATATAGAAATAGAAAGGCTCATTGGGTTGGTCTAGTTCTGTCGCTGCTGGCTTGTCCACACCCCCCTCCGCACCCCGGCACAAAATATTTATTTAATATTTAAATACTGAGATCTCCAGCGCAAGTAATTGATGTGACTGCTTCCGCCTGGGGCTGGGACTCGGTACTGGTCCCAGTGCAAGTGTGGGCTGAGGATTAGGGTGGGGGAATCTGCAGAAATGTGCGCCCTGAAGATGGGTGTGATGAAGTCCTGGGGCAAGAGCAGGGCACCCCACCCTGCGCCCCAGGCCAGGCGTGGGTCTCCTCCGGCTGTTGGCAGCAGCTCTGCTGCGTGGCGCAGGGTCGGGCCGGGGTTTGCTGCCGCCGTTGCCATCGCTCTGTGCTGACACGATGATGCTGAATTATGCAACCAGCCCCTGCCCTCCGGGGAAAATTCATCCTGCGCATATCTGCAGAATAGTACACGCGAGGATAACAAAAACACCGAGGGGACAGTCCTACCCCGGGGCTGTTTGCTTAAAACCCAGCTGCCTTCTGCAACCCCCACCACCACCTCGGTCTGGGCTGGAGCCAGCCGTGAGTCTGCAGCGAACGGCTCCGTCGGCGACAGGGCTGCAGCAGAGATGGATGCATTTATGTAACACAACCTGGCGTACGTAGCGTGGCCGCTTGGCCCAGATAGGAGCCCAGCGCCAGCCGTATGTTCACCGCAAACCCAGAGCGTTCTTGTGCTGTGGGGAGTGTTCCTCTGGCTTGTTTATGGGGCAGGGGAATATTCAGTGTGCTTTTCTGTGGGGTTTTTCCTAACGTGTTGTGTATTTGTGCATCCAACAGCTTACCTCTGGCTGTTATTAAAAGGCAAATCTAAAATGGGAAACCTGCTTGAGAAGCTTAAAATGGGATTTAGAGCAGGGCCTGAATTCTGCTCTCAGGTAACTTAAGTTGACCAAGAAACTCCAGTAACCTCTTCCAACTTAACTGTGGCACTGGCGTGTGGCTTATAGTGCTGCTGGGTCATGCAGTGAGTTCTTCCCCAGGACAGCTTCAGACCCTGCTCAGCCTTGGTGCGTGTCATAACCCAGAAAAGTGTAACCCTCCTGACGCAGGCAATCCGATTTTTGCTTATTCTTTGGTATGCCGCTGACCTCTTCCAATTTTGCTTCGTGTCCCAGCAGCTTTCCCTTTAGTTCTGCTACAGATGCTGCACGCACCTGCCAGTCAGCAGGCTTCATGCCCTGTTACCCTTCCAAAATGCAGATATCAAATGTCAGTTCTCAGCCAGGAACGTGTTTCTGGCTTGGTTTCTGCTGGGCACCAGGGTGTCTGGGGTGGAGATGAGCCTGCTCAGCTCCTTGCTCCCCTCGCCAGCACTGCTGGTGGCCCCGGGGCGGTAGGTCCAGCAGAGGTGGGCAGCTTTTCCCTGAGCAAAATGAAGGTCTTCTCTTTCTTATCTGAACTCTGTGCTTCCCTACCTTCTGCAGAAGGAGTAGATCGCGGTTCCCAAAAGCATGCCTTTTGGGCAAAGAGGACAAAAGCCTTTCTAGTACAATCAGGGAGTGGCTGGATAATGCCGGGTTCCTGCTGATCACTCTTGATTGCCGGGTGATAGCCCAGTGCTGTCACTGCGCAGCCCACTAAGGAGCATTTCACCCCGCCTTGTCGGTACTGGAAGGTTGGGGCCGCTCTCCTTTTCTCCTACAATATGAACATCTTTTTGTTTGTGTGTCTTTCTTGTAGTTGCCCCCCGAGTTCCCGAGGGCAGGCGAGCGGCCTCCCACGGACACCGCTTCAGTGGGACCCTCTAACCTTGCGGGTTTGCGCAGCGCAGGCTGAGCAACCCTTAGACAAGTTGCTGAGGAGTGAGGTACAGCGAGAGCACGCGGCCGTTGGCTGCTCGCTGGAGTGGCACCAGTGGTCCTGGCCCCAGAAACTCGGGGAGCCAGTGGCAGCATCGCCCACCACCTGCGGTTACACATTTAAGAAACTTTGTAGTTTTAGTTCACATAGGGCATCAAACTGCAATGGTTATGGTGAGTGTAGAAGGCAGCTTGTTCTGGTAGATCACATTCCATAATATTTTCACTGTGGATAAAACAGTAGCTCTGATTTTGGGGTGGATGCTCAAGGTGAACGGCAGGAATCTGTGCACATGGAGTGGTCAGACTGCAGCATCTCAGCAGGACGGTGTCTGACAGCCGAGGCCAGCCTGGTTCCCTCCAGCACTCCTCCTCCTCCTCCTCTGTCACTGGTTTCGATCATTCCAGTTTCAGCTGAAAGTAACTGTTTGCATTTGCATTGTTCTCCTCTTTGCATTTTCAAAATGCAACGGGAGCTGATGCTGAACAAGCTCATCTGCTCTCCCTGCCTGATGGTGTCTGCCCTGGCGAGAGCTCGCTGGTGCTGTGCCCAGCCCTGAGCACCGCTAATACACTGCTGCCCTGCGGAATTTCAGACCTGGAGGGCAGGGATCGGACGCACACCAGCAGCATCTCTGCGAGCTGTGAGTGAGCAGGGCTGTGGCATCAGGTTAGGTCTTGTCTTAGTACCGCTCAACTCAAATTTTACCCTGCGGTAAAAGTGCCCTTTCCCCGCTGGCCAGAGCAGGTGAGCAAGTCAAGGAGAAGGATAGTGGTTTCTTTTCTGAAACAGTGTTGGTTTTGACTTCAGACTGTTTTCAGCACGGTTTGTGAATCTTGGCATGGACAAAAGCCACGGGGACAGTAAAAGCAAGGTCAGTTCCTCTTCTTGGTCGCAGCGGCAGGTGCGGCATCGCAGGGCCACCCCGCGGATGGTGACACCTTTCTGGGCAGTGTTGATTCTACCTGGGGAGAAGCGAAGCCCTGAGGATGAACTGGATCACGTCACCTCTGGCCAGATGTCTTAGCGTTTGCGTTTTGCTCACCATCACCCCCGTTCTCCCTCCTGGGGGAGGCTGCTGCGGTTGGATTGAAGGAAGCTCCCAAGGAGTGCGTCACAGATGTACGTACAGAGCATGGGGAAGGACTTGGGACATAACGCGGGCTCTCGGCCCCCTTCCCTTGTACCCTGTGTTCCCACGCAGGGGTAGATAATGTGATTTACACGAGAAGGTGCTGGGTTATCTCTCCCTCCCCTGCGCTGAGTCCTCTCGTACCACACAGACCACATTGCCACCTCCCACCTCTGCCGTGACCCACACATGAGTGTCATCTGCCTTAGGTGCTGGATGAGGACTCCGCAGCCTGCTGGTTCATATCCTGCTGATGCTGAACGAACATTCGAGCTGATTAAAACTATAAGTGGCATCAGTGGAGGGATTAAAAGCCCTTGAACAAGCCCCTGAAACAACATGCGTCAGTGGAGTGAGCTCTCCTGTCTCGGAACTGTGAGCTCGGGGCTGCTCAAGCAAGCGCCTTCCCTGAAAATGCTCCTGCGCCGGGGAAGCACAAACAGTAACGCTGCCCTACTTGCTAACAGAGCTGCACCACAGGAGAAATCTTCCAGAAAATTCCTCGCGTTATTGCCCCCGACCTGATGTCCGGGTGCCTCTCGCAAGCCTGCCTTCTCAAACAGGCTTTTTTCCTGATTGCAGCCTGCAAAGGCGGCATCTCCTGGTTAACCTCCCCTGAAAAGCAGCGAGCAGCAGAGGCGGCCTCTTCCTTTAGAAATGTGTTCCTCGGGCACGGATTTCTTTAATGAGATTTCCCAGGGCTCAGGGATTTGAGTTGTTTGCTGGGCAGTGGCAGTTTTTCTTCAGCAGGTCTCTCTCCTTCGCTGTGGCTTGGCGTCTCTGCGGAGCCCCTCGCTTGTTCCTGGTGGGAGAGGACCTGCCTTTGCTGAAGGGGGGAGCTAAATCCACCCTCCCCCCCCCAATTTTTTTCCATTTAACTGTCTGAGCTCAGAGCTCAAGTTTGGGGAAAAATTAAACTGCTGTTATCTCCTGGAAAATTACCACCCATGCATAGCATGAGGGGTGATGAAGTCAAGCAGGGCCCTCCCCTTGGGTCGAAGGTTTGCACGTGTTTCGGTGACCTCCAGCCCCGTCCCCCGCTGCAGGAAGCCCTCGAGGAGCCAGTGGGCAGAGCTGGCAGCAGCGGCGAGACCCCCGGGTCTCCCCGTCGGGCAGGTGGGTCCCAGCTTTCATCGAACCATCACCGCTGCTTCCCAGCACAACTTCTGGCCTCAGCTCCGCTGGTCCCTTCTCTGAAGGTTGTGACATCCTGAATGATGTATTTCCAATACCGAAGTGACATCGCGCGCACGTGTGCTGTTGCTCTGCTGCGTCCAGCCCTGCTGCTGGATGGGATGTCCACAGGGAATTTGCTGGGTTGCAAACAAACTGGGAGGAAAATGCTGGTGGCTTATGTGCAGAGTTGAGCATTTCTGCCTCCCTGAGCTGGGAGGACAGGAGGGTGCAGTGCCAGGGCTGTGGAGGAATCGGTGCAGCACCCTTGGTGCTACGGAGGCCGTGGGCGATGTTGTGCGTTGGGACTTTGGCCAGACTGGAGACTGGCACAACAAAGATCTGCCCGTTCTTCCCTAAAATCCCTGGCACTGAGCATCCTCGTGGGCTGTCACAAGCGCAGCACGGCCGCGCTGTGAACCCATCCTGCTCTGCTTTCAGTTGCGCCGAAATGGATTTTAACCGCCTCTTGCAGAGCCGCTTGAGAAGCCCGAGCTGCTGCTGACGCACGGGGCGAGCGGTGCGGGGCGTCCCCGGTGTCACGGCTTGTTCCCCCTTTCCCGGGCTGTGCGGAGGACCGGGAGCCAGCACTTGCAGGCGCATCACCTGCACCCTCGAGGCCGGGCTCTGCCCCGGTAATGCTCGTCCTTCTTCCAGCCGGGCTGTCACCGCGTGAGCCCCGCGGGATGGGGCTGTGTTACCGGCGTGCGGGGCGATGCTCAGCCCCCAGCCGACCCATCCCAGCTCAGCCCACGCGCTGGGGCAGCTGGATGTAGAGAGACGTGGCAATGCCCGTGTTGGACTAACTGGGACCAGTGGGAAGGCTGTGGGAGTGGGCTCCCTCTCCACAGCGGTGTCCTCCAGCCCTTCCATCCAGCAGCCAAATGACTCCAGCACCAATCCGGTTACCATTGCACCTTCCACCCGCTGCACTTGTTCGTGGGCATTGCAGTTTGAGGTCATTGGCTGGGGCTGTGGCACGAGAAGGCGCACACTCGAGTTCTCCCAGACCCTCAAACGATGCTTTAATTAAGGCTTGGGAATGAAAGGAGAGGTGCAGCGAGCGCACTGATCCTGCTTGCTTTACCTACCTGCAGTCTGGGTCGGGCGGCAGCGGGAGGGCTGGCAGGATCTTGTCACAAGGTAGTAACTGGGACAAAACAGCTGACATACCTGACTGCTCTTTCTTGTTTTTCTTGCAGGTTTATTTACCAGGGACCCATAATCTCCATTATTTACATGCAACGAGGGAAGTCAAAAAGTCAAAGACAAGGGAAGATGATGATACAGAAGATCCCTGGTCTGCAGGATCTCTGGCAATGTGAAATCTTTGGGTGTTACTTTCTTTTGTTGGGAAGAAGTGTTCTGGGGGTGCAGAGGGGGCTCCAGAGGCGTGTAGAAGAGCACAAGCTGGCAGCTGTCACGCTCACGAGACTGTTTTAAACAAGATCTGGAGAGCAGAGCTGCCCTTGCCCAGCTCTCCCCGTGTCTCCTGTGCTGCCATTTGACTCTAGATGTTTCTAGAGAAGATCTGGTTCCATACGGAGGTGGGAATCGGCAGCCCGGCAGCGAGGTGTGCTGCCAGGCACCAGCTCTGAGTCCAGCTGGGCACAACTTTGGGTTTAAAACTATTGCTTTCGCCTAGGGGAAACAGGAGCAAAGTGATTGCTGGGTTTGCACGGGGAGTGCAATCCTTTAGAAAAAAGTGAGTCTCTCGGACCACATGTTGCAAGCAACGAAATACTTCCATAGCCCGGCAGCTTCTGAATAGGCGGATGCTGCCCGGGCTGTGAGCAGTTGACATTAGGATAGAGTAGCATAAACAAGCTGGAAAGCCGTTCGGCAAGGCAGGCCTGCTGCTGCGATGGGCAGACCTTCATTCTCCCCGGGCTGGGTTTCACTAGTGACATTTGTTACCGTCTTTGTATACAGAGGGCAACGGGGAGCCGCATTTTCAGGTGGACGCTATCTGCGTACAAGAGAAACAGAGAGCAGTCCACTACTCGATCCATTTATTTAATGCTAAACTTCAGTTGTTAGGAACAATATTTGGGAGAGGAGGAGATTTGGCCTAAATGGCTCACAGGCTGGATTCCAGCTTCCAGTGAAACACTTTTCCCTACTAGTTAACTCTCCAGGAAGCAAAAGGCAATGCTGCTGTTTAGGTTTGGTTTCGGTACAGTACAGCTCAGGTAAGGAGATTGGAACCTCAGGCTGAGCAGTTAATACTCGATTTCCTTGCCTATATTTAGAGCAACACTAATATTCTGGGGCTGACCCCGTGTCAATGGTCTTTAGACTTTGCTCACTGTAAATGCAGCGTAAAGCACCACCTCTTCTTCACCCCGCAGGTTTGGAACCAACTAAGACATTTCTCAGCAGACTAAATCACCCGGCAGTGGGTTGGGGAGCAGGCTGGTCTGACCCAGCATCGCTCCCGAGCTGCCCCGGCGCTCAGCCCCGGCGCTCAGCCCCTGCGCAGCCGGAGCTGGCGGTGGGAGCCTGACCCCCTCACCCCTGGCTGTGGGAACTGCCCCTCGCCTGCACGCAGGCTCCAGCTTTCCTGTGTCACCACTGGAAGGTTCCTGAGCTGGCAGCACCTCCTTGTATCTCCTCTGTACTTTGCTGACCTCATGGGAATGAATGGAAATGCAGCCCATGCACGTGGGCCGAGGCAGGCTAAAGCAGGGAGAGGAGGGAGGCGTTTCTTTTTTCCTTTTCCATCTATTCCAGGACACGAAGCTAAGGCTGTCGCTGCAGGACGGCCAGGTCCCTCTTAGGAGGACGATGCCAGGAGGCTCCAGACCATGTGTCTGTGACTTGTGAAGGTTTGAACAGCACAAATTCGGTGCCAAGCCCCCGTTCCCACGCTGCTCTTCTGTTTGTTCCTAGGGATGCTTCTGTGGGCTGTGGCCAGCCACAGCCAGACCGTGACCGCACAGACTCCTTCCAGGCTGGTCACTGGGGTTTGAGCAGTTTGGGGCTGGTTAGCAGGCGCTGTGCTGGGCTCTGGCCGCAGAGCGCTCTCGGGGGGGCTTTGAACAGCGCTTTGGCTGCTCTCGTTTCTCTCTAACCGGCAGCAGATCCCTGCAGCGGCCGTGCAGGGCTTCTCCCCAGCGCCCAGGGAGGGCTCGCAGAGCCCCGCATGTCACCCGGCATCCCGCCGGAGGGCTGAGACGAGAGCTGAACCCCGTAGTTCACAAGTACAGCGTTAGTGCCCTGGTCACTGGACTGTCCTTCCTCCAGAGCCTTTGCTCCTGACTGTTATAACTGTTATAACCTAACCCTGGCTTGAACGGGTGCAGGAAGAGGGCTTTACCCTCCCAGCCCTGCTCTCTCCTGGCTTTCCCTGCTGGAAGGACCCTCACTGGGCGTTACGCCCGGGGAGAAGGGAGCTTCCTAGCAGGAGATTTCCATGTGTGGAAACCAAGCCTGAACTGCAGGACGCGGAGGTGGAAGGTGGTGGGTGGGTGGGTGCTCCCCGGGACCGCTGCCTCCAGCCAGCTGCCAGCACCCTGCTCCTCTCCGGGGCCGGGAGCGAGCCTGGCAGGCAGCGTCCGGGAGGGTCACCCCTCTTGGTCCATCGCTGTTTCAGGCCATCTTCAAACCACACGTTTCCACCTCAGCTTTTGCATTGCAGACGTGTTTTTAAAGCAGCTTGATGTTAGTGACCTAGACCGTAGTGCCTTACTTAGGATTTAGCAAACACTTCCAAGGATGAGACCTAGGGCTGCTAGCCTTTGGCCAACGTGGATGTTTCCCTCATTAGTTTGTCCTTTAAGAGCATTTCTCCCTGATGATTTTGCTGCTGTTTGTGCTCGACTTCCCAGACTATACAGGAACCTGCCTTGTGTTTACAGCTCCTAGCATCTCTCTTCCCAGTTCCTTCGGCCCAGACCAGCACTCCCTCTAGAACAAGGTGGGAATGGGGAACAGCTCCAACCTGCATGTGCCGAGGGGTGGGGGATGTTTAGGCTTCTCTTCCCAGCTGGGTCTATCGGGCATCTCCTGCCCAGCTCCTGCAGGCTGCACTCCCTCTGCTGTAGATGTTTTTGGCATTAGGATGCGCCGCTGGGAAAGCTCAAGCTTAGGAAAGCAGCACCAAGCCTGCAGCCCGTTGCCCAGCCCAGGGCCAGGCTCTCTCCATCTCTTGCTGGCCGCAGTGAAGCTGAGTATCCACGTGCCGGGGGGGCCCGGTCGCTGTTGGGGGGAGCCAAGCACCCTCTCGCAAAACCCTGCTGCCCTCCGGGCTTGCGGGGCCCCAGCCGGTACCCGGGGAGTGATTGTACGAAACTGTTTACTTCTGACTATGCTGTTTACAAGAGGGATGTGGGGTGGGGGGGTGGGGGAACAAGCCAAGCCTCAGGAGGATTGGGAAACGTGTTATCTGCACCGGCCTGCAGCAAGGCTGACACCACCGGCATCGTGCAGGTGTCGCGGGGATCTCCCGGCCAGCTTTGGTCCATGGGGAGGAGAGAGCAGAGGTGGCTCTAGCCTAGAGGGGTTAGATTAGCTCCCGCTTGTCCCCTTGCTGCTGTGTTTGAGGTCTAGCGGTGCTAGTGACAGATAAGAGTTACCCCTGCGGTCTTCCTTTACTCCTCAGGACCCAGCTCCTTCACATATCAGAGGCTCCCAGAGCCTTTCTGGAGCAATAAGACTTAAAACAAGCATTACCACCGTTGTGGAAATCCTCCGTTGTGTGCGTTGTATGTCTCCTCCGTATGCAGTATCGAGTCTGGGTTTAAACCTGCCAAGCGTCGTGGGGCAACTGCTTCGGGGCACAAACTGGGAGGCGTTTCCCTGTGCTTTCTGCAGGTCACAAGAGCAGGGAAACACGTCGCTGCTTTCCTACGTTACCCCCAGGCATGCGCTGCCCAAGCCTCACGCTACAGCGGCGAGGGGGGGGGCTCCTGCTCCGATTTGGGCGATGCTGCCGCAGGACGGGCGTGCGGTGCCCAGCCCCGCGCCGGCTCGGCCGTGCCGCAGGAGCAGGCTGGGTGCTTTACCCCGGCTCCTCGCAGCCTCCCACCCCTTCGGGTCTGAGGGGCAGCACCCGGCAAGCAGAGCCCCTGGCTCCCTCGCCGAGGTGCTGCCCGGGAGAGCTGTGCCGGCGGCTCCTCTGCCGCTCCGCCGGTAACCGGGCACGTCCCAGCGTGTGGCCCTTCACGTCCAAAAGCATTTCATGCTTCAGAGCAGGGTGTCGGGGCGGTGGGCGTAGCTGGAAGGAAAGCACAGGGAGCTGCTCTCTCCCAGCTGTGATGTTTCTCTGCAGGCTGCCCAAGTGCTTTTAACTCCAAGGGTGATGGCCAGGCTGCAGGAAGGGCTCGCGGGGGGCCAAAAGGGAGTGCTTGGTGTCCCCATCCCGGCACCTGTCCCCATCCTGGCCCTTCAGCTCACTCATCCAGCAAACCCCAGCAGCTTTGCAGAGCCGCTTCCCTGCCAAACTGGGGCGATGCTGGGACCCCCGCAGCACTGGGCGAGCCCCGGGACAGGGGCACCCTGGCCCAGCCCTGCTCCGGGCTCCTTCCGCTCCCTGCAGCCCCCGCGCTGAGCTAGCAAGAGCAGGCGGCTTAAACCCAGACTCCAAACTAAAGATAATTATATTAGTAAACGAACCTGTATTTTTCTTTTTTTTTTGCACAGAAGCTGGTAATCTAGGACCTATGTGTGAACAACTTTATATAAATATTTTTTGTACTTGGTTTACTTGGGTTGGTATGAGACATTCTATTTAAGTTCTTTGAACACTGTGGATACCCTGATGTGTATGAGTGGCAGCGGCTTTGTAAATTAAGAGACGTGTGTGTGAATAAAGCTATTTGATGGGGTTGAAAAGCCACACACAACTTGAAACACAAGTTTGGTGCATTTGTCCTCAGCCACACTGTCAGCAGCGGGTTTGTAAGGGGAGTCCCCGAGCAGCGCTGGGTAGACCAAGGCCCTAAAGCGAGGTCTGGCTAAGCCCGGGCTGGGCTAGCTGGCCTGACCCCGGGGGCTTAGGGCACTAAACAAAGGCACGGTGGCCGGTGCCAGCCAGAACGTGGCTCCCTGGCACGCAGCACCCGCGGCTGTTTATCCTCGCCCCAGATTAGGATTAGCCCCGTTCTCGCTGCAGACACCAAGTAGGCCACAGCGATTAGCAGGGCAGGCAAGCTCGGCCTCTGCCCGCACGCTGCCTGTGGAAACACCTCCCCGTCCTGCCCTTCCCCGGCAGCCCCGCGGTTCGGGAGCCGACGAGGACGAGCAGCCTCTCGCCCAGCCGGCCACCCGCTCCGGAGGTGGCTGCAAACCAAGCAAAACGCCCTGCAGAATTGCTGTTTTAGTAGCCACAAATATTTTCTCCCTTTTCACAGAGCCTCTGCCCCAAATCCCAGATGCACAGACCAAAACCAAGCCGGTCACAGCAGCTGGGAGCCCCCGCAGCCCCGTTTCCAGCCAGGACCCCCCAGTGCCAAGCGAGGAGAAGCACAGCGAGGCTGAGCCGCATCCTGCAGTGACAGGTTTTCCTTTGGGCAGGGAACGGCAGCCAGCGATTTCCCGGGGGTTGAGCCACCCTGAGCTGGTGTGGGACACGCACAGGGTGTCCCGGGACACAGGGCCATGCACTGCCGCTCGCCAGCCCTTGTGTAACGGCCCCGCAGCCTCATGCGACCCGGGGCAGCCGCAGCACCCGCGCTGGGACGTGCTTGGTGGCCAGTCCTCCCCTCCCGCTCCCCCTCTGGCAGCCCCAGCACCGCCGGCCACATGGCCACAGGCTCCCCCCGCATGGCCATCAGCATTGTGCTCCCTAATTGCTGCCGACAGGGACCTAAAATGGATGCTTTCAGCCCAGTGAGGCTGCAGCGGGGCTGGTCAGCCCTGGCCGGAGCAATTCTGCGGGGCCAGAGCTGCTCTGCTCACCGGCAGGCAAGCAAGGGGGGGCCCGAGCCGTGTCCCCCGCAGCTTCCAGCTGGGTTATCTCAGGGCTGAGGGGCATTGACTGCACAGCATCCACGGCGAGGGCAACCCCGGGTGCTCAAGCATCCCCCTGCTGCTGCCCAGAGCATCCTGCCTGCAGGCAGGGAAGGGGCAGGGTCGGCTCTGGTTGCACTGTCAGTGGGTGCAGGACAAGCCCCGAGACTGTCCCGGTGACAAGCGCGGCTGTGCCACACTGCTGCGTGGTGACCGACTCGGTGCTCACGGGGTGAGCGGGGCTGCTTGCACCATTGCTGAAGGCTGGGGAGCGGGGGGGGCCCCACCACCGGGTCCGGGTCCGGATCGCTGGCATCCCGCCAGCGGAGGGGGAGGAGGTGATGCAGCAGAGGGAAAGGTTCGTCGACCTTGCCTGAGAGATGCTGTGTAATCCTGCGGCCCTGGACACGGCTCGCTGTCCCCCACCGCATGCAGTCACCCCCAAGCTCCCCAGCACAAACGCTGCTGCATCTCCAAGGAGGCTCCTTTTGCTCCCATGGCTTCCCTCTGGTTTAAGCTCCACCAGTGACAAGGATCATTTTGTCACCTCCAGGTTCATGGCATCATGCACTTGTCTGTGACCGGCCATGTAACATGCTCCATGCGCTCCCATGGCCCCCAGGCCCCCAGCTCTCGTTAGCTCGGTCCCTGCAGATGTGATGAAGATGAAATCCAGCAGGAGCTTGGGGTGGGAGCCCGGTCAGCTCGCACGTGTGCCACCATGCTGCAGGCAAGAAGCCGGTAAGGGCAGGTGATGGCATGGCACAGCCGACAGCTGAAAAGCTTTTAACATCATTAACAGAGAGAGGTTGGTGTGAGTCACCAGGAGAAATGTTTCACTCTGGATTTGCTCTCTGGAGACCTGCTATTTCGTATGTAGAGAGAGCTGCTGAGCTCCGCAAAGAAGCTTCGATTACTTGCTCCTGACAAAAGTACCCCAGCACCAGCCATCCCCTGCGCTGCCGCTCCTTGGGGACCGGGAGAGAGAAGGCTGCGGCCAGGCAGCGGGCACCAGGGCGAGGGTGGGATAGGCAAGGAAACCCACGGCAGCCACCACGGCCACGAGGCCAGACGCGGCCCCGGGTGCCAGCTGGGCGAGCACCAACCTCATCCCTGAGGGGTTTAATGTCAGAGAGCCATGGTGAGATGCTCCCACCACCTTCGCTCTCCCTCTCCCTGCTTCGACACATGGTACGTACAGGAACATTTTCAAGAGCCTCCTCTCCGCGGAGGCTCTGGCACTGTGTTTTACAGCTAGAGCACTAAGTCAGTCCTTCAGTGCAAAATGTAAGTCCATATTTCTTTTAAGATCTCTTGAGCTCCTCAAGCAGCAGCCACTTAAGCAGTCCTTGCTGGACCACGGAGAGACACCAGCTGCTCGAGCTGGTAGGAGGAGAGCAAGGCCTGGTTCATTGGTACAGGACATCCATCTGCCTCATCTCCTCATTGATGAATAGCTCTATTTTACCCCGTGTCGGGCTCCAGCAAAGCAGAGGATGAACAGCTAAAGCTGCGGTAAGCCCACACACTCCATTTAGCCGGGAGATGACTCAGACGAGGCTCTTTGTGCGGGTGGAGGTGACGATGAAACGCGGGAGTACGAAAGCCGGCACGCTGGCGAGGGGGGGGTCTGCTCTCCCCACCGGTGGCCGTGCTGCGAGGCAGGAGGGTGGACCCTCCTCACCCTCTGTCCCCCGGTTCGGTTGCAGGACAGTCATGGGGGTCCTCGGCACAGGGACAGCCTGGCCCTGGTGCTCTGCCGCACGGCAGATAAGGCCGTGGATGGCATCAAGCTGTCACTTATTAAATACCTTCTACCCCATTGCACACAGCATCCCAACAGCTCCCCAGCACCAGCTCGGGCAGGAGCAGGGAGCCCCCGATGTGTGTGGGACGGCCATGGCCACCCCGTCCTTCCTCCCAGGCAGCCCCAGGGGATGGAGCAGAGGGAGCAACATCGCCCAAACCACCTCCCGATTCCAACCGAGGCTTCAGGCAAGAAAGATGGCCAAGTCAGAAAGCCAAATACCTTTTTTGCCTGCTATCATCTGCCTCAAACGCACGTTTGTGGAGCTGCACAGGGTGCCTCCCCCTGCCTCTCCCCACAGCCCGGCCCGCACGTGGCAGAGGCAGCAGCTTCGCCCAGAGCCACTTCAGGTCGGTCTCAGTTCCACGAACAAAAGCCAATTCTCATCTCCAGCTCGTTTCCTGGCAGAGTTAATGGCCTGCGCTCCTCTGGGGACCGAGCGCTTGCGAAGACATGCTGGGAGGCAGGCAGCAAGGGAGGGAATTAAGACCTTATTTCCTCTGCCAGAGATAAGATCTTTAAACAAGCTTCTCAGCCAAGAACTTTAATTTTTTTTTTTTTTTTTTTTAGGTTTTGCGAGGGAATCTTGTTCTCCAGAATTGCATCCGCCCCCAACCCCACTTAGAGCTGCCAAAGCCTGCGCTTCCCCCGGGACCAGCCTGTGAGCGGCGGAGATGGATGAGCTGACGCGGGCATGACTTCACCCTCGCTGTCCTGCCGCCGGAGCCGGGGGCTGTTGGTATTCCCAGAGCAACCCCCCTGCTCCAGCCGCGCGTTGCAGCCCCACCATCCCACCACGGATCAACCACACGGACCACCGCCATGCGGTGCCGCAGCCCCCTGCCCCAGCGTCAGGGCTGGATGAGGCCCCTGGGGCGAGCAGCCCTGAGAGCAGCAGCAAAGCCTGACCCAGCGACACACCGCTCCAAGCCCCAAGTCTGCTCCCATGGATCCAGCCCCGCAGTCGCTCCCAGCATCCGTGGACTAATGAAAGATACTCATTCCCACTCTGAAAAGCCTTCTGGAGCACTAAACTGGAAGTACAGAGTTCACCTCCCCTTTTCTACAAACCCAAGCAGGTCGTTATCTTACCGTGAGCCTCAATTCCTCCTTGGACCACAGAAACGTCCCAATACCAGGCCCTGTGTTTGGGAACACAGGCAAATGTTCTCTGAGCCTTCAATGGCAAGAAATAAATGCCCCTGCCTTGCTCATGCCCTGGGGGTTTGCAGCCCCCCCCCTTGCTTGGAGGCTGCTGTGGGAACAAACGTTTTGGGCTGATTTATCCGGCACACTGGCGCTGCAGATTAATGCGCCAGCCCTGAGAGATGGAAGGGAACGCGAACCAGCCAGCCAGGCGATAAATCACAGGACGCGGGCTCCAGCTCTGCCTGCCGCGCTCTGCCCGCTGGTACTAAAGGTGCTGGTCACCAGGTTCCCAGCGGGACGAATGCTGGAGCCTCGGAGCTGCTTTCATGTCCCTTGCCCTGGGGAGGGCGGACACCCGCTCCTGGGAATGCTGCATCCGACTGTGCTCCCTGCCAGCCGCAGCCCGGAGCGGGGACTGACCGCAGGTGACGACCAGGGGACAAGGCTGCAGGCTCAGCAAGTTTCCCACCTCCCGTCTTTGCTCTCCGTCCCACATCCAAGCCTTGTTTTTCCTGGAAAAAGGGGGATGCGCGCTCGCTGCTTGGATGAGCCTGCCAGCAAGGGCCGTCTTGTGGGGTCTGGGACACAACAGCCTGCCTTGAACTTATGCTGAAGGACGTCTGTCTTGCAGCACAGCACAAGGATATCCAACGGGATTTTGATGAGCTTCCAGCAAGATAAATGAGCTTCCGTGACCCTGCTCCCTCTTCCTGAGCTAGATCATGGGTAAACCAACCTCAGCTGTAGCCTGCAGCTCAGAGGAGTTCTCACCTCTCACAACCCGCACACGTGTCTGGGTACTTAGATGAATGTCACCGCTGGAGAATGGAGGGTCTGTCCACCCTAGGACTCCCCTTCGGTGCCAAGACCTGTCCGGGCTGTCCAACCATCAAACACTCAGCAGGGGAGGAAAGGAGAGCCAACAGATAAAGGCTCCCGCTCCCGAGGAAATCCCGAGGAAATCCCGAGCACTCAGCCCTGCACACAGCAGGTCTCAGTGCTGGGCACAGACCAGGGAAGTTTTTTGCCCCAAACCAGCCTCCAAACTCACAAACTTCTTGGCTTGCAGTAGGGAAACAGCTACCCCAAACTCCAGCATGTCCAGGCTGTGGGGCTCCCTCCCAGGGTGCCATTAGTGGGTGTAACGAGCTGGAGATAATTGCTGCCTCGGGGACATAATTAACTCCTTCCTGGCCTGGTCCAGCTGGGGCTTTTGCATCCCAGAAGAGCAGTTTCCCCCCCAGGTTCCTTAGAAAACTTACATCCCTCTTCCTTCTCAAAGTGAGCCTTCTGAATCATAGCCTGGTGAGGAAAGCGAGTTCCCTGATCTGTGGCGATGATTTAGTTTTGGATATATCTGGAATGTATAATTTATTTCAGGTGGATGAGCCACCAGTGAAACTGGGAGCAAGCAGTGAGTAAATCAGTCACACCCTTGCGATAATGGGATTTGAAGCAGCTCAGTGCAGCCAGCTGGTGGGCAGCCCTGCTCCGAAAGTCCCGCTCCCGGGGGGCCAGGCAAACACGAGGAGTTACGGTACCGTCCGGGGGTGCAGGGACACAGTCAGGAACCCTGGAGGAGCTGGTGACGTTGGGAGACTTCTATGACAGCGCTGCCAGCAACGTCCGTGGCACCAACCTCTAGCAGAAAGGTCTGTGTGAAGAGCCCTCTGTCCCGGGGACAGGGATCACCTTGAACCGGGCGCTGCCCAGAGCTGCTCCAAACCTGACACCCACCTTCTCCCACGAGATCCCATCTGGAAGCAGCAGAGGAAGAACCAGGCACAAAATCCGTCCTCCTCCCCGTCCCGGTGGTGGTTTCCTTTGCAGCAAATGACTGTTTCAGAAATGCAGGAGACATGAAATATGAAGACAGAAATTGCCAGTGACTTTTAATTTGGGTTCTGCCAATTTCTCTGTCCCAGCTATCGATTTTCTATAAAGATGAATCCCCGCTCCCAGCTCGCTCTGACAGGCACTATCTGGGTGTTTTGCTTACCCCAAGAGTGGAAATATATGTTTTATTAAGTGTCAGAGCTCACTAATGAGAAGAGGGAGGAAAATCAATTGTCTGCTTATATCTTGATCTCAAAGACAGGACTAAAAAGTTCTTTATTTTGATGCTATGGGCAGGAGGACAGGGCAGACAACGGCTGTCAGCTCTGCTGCAGACAGCTCAGCTGATGGGAGGGGGGGGAAAAGGGGTACATGGTATTTGATTTTTTTCAAACACATTTGTATTAATTCAAAGAGATTCATAGAGTGCTATAAAATCCTATAGCTGAATTGATCCCTGATGCAAAGCTACCGAAAACAATAAAATTCCAGCTGCAGACTATAAGCAGGTTTATGAGCATATTCCTAAAATCAAGACAGCAGCTTGGCCAGCTGTTCTGGATAGGGCAGCCAAAGGGATCCCATTTTTCCATGCTAAATTTGGGATGAAGGTTAGCTTTTATGAGAATGAGAAGTACAAGCAAGCTCAGTGCAAACGTCTCTGCGCAACTCCAGCAATAAACCCCAACGTGCACCATGCTGGGCTCATAGAAAGTGCTCAGGTGACATCCTAACCCTGCCAAAATGAGGAGCAAAGCTTGCTGAGCCCAGGACTTCACCTTTGCTGCGTGAGAAGCTCAGCCACTGCACTCAGCTCAGCTGTGCAGTACTTTTATCTTCTACCTCCACCTTTTTCAGGTCAGTTCTGGGGTGCAGGAACACCCTGAATGGCCTAGACCTCGCCAGCTCGCAGGCAGACATGCCCTCCACCGAGAGCTATTAAATACAAGGACACCATCGCATCTTCAGAAATCATGGGATGGGAGGGTGCCGAGGGAAACGGACACAAAGTGCGAGCCTTGCTTTAAACTCCTCCCTGGGCATGGCTGGAACCGGCGGCGAGGTTAGCTGGAGCTCCACAGGACTCTTCTTATGGCCTTAAGCCCTCGGTCCACCTCGGCCGAGGGAAAAGGACAGGTCCAGTTCGCAGCACACACAGCCCGAACGACAGGATTGGGATCCATGACATGAGCATGAACATTCATTTATTGCAGAAACTGGGGCAATTGCCAAATACTGATCTCTGCTAGCCCTCCCCCCCCAAGCAAGGCTATCAACCTTCTTTCACTCATATTTGTTATCTTCCTTGTCTGTTAGAGAATCACACCTGACAGTTGTATAGTTAATCTCTTGGCAGCTGTGAAATGAAATGGTAAGCTCCGGCTGCCTTGAGAAGATGCATTGATTTCTTAAAATGACAGATCACCTCCTCCCTTGATATTCAAGCAGAAGCTCAGGGCTGGTGTTATGGATCTTGTCTATCATTCAATTAAAAAAGCTTAGCAGAGATGCACCAGCTAAGCGTACTAGACAGCATCAAGGCTAAGCCCTGACCCAAAGATTTAATCACAGGGAGTATGAAGGCACCTTCAGACTCAGGACGCTTGTCCAGCTTGCTGATGAATGCACCAGTTGTGGTATTGAACTTGCCACCGTGAACCAGATGAGCCAGTCTCTTCTCTGCAATAAAACAGCTGACTGGCCAGTCAGGTCCTGCAGCAAAGCAGAGCAGGAAAATCCCTTCCTACCCAAAAGGAAGTTTGCTGCACTTAATGGAGCAGTTTATATCCTATTTCAACGCATCTCTTGTAATAAGGATTATGTGTTTAAGTTAACAAAACTCCTGACGCTGCATGAAACAGCCTCAGTCTCACTGCAGAGAGCAAAGCACTGGAGCGTGTCTGGCCTCAGATGTAAAGACTGCAAGATTCACCCTTGAAAAGTGAAAATACGCCCACCCGACAGCATGCCATAAAGCCCAGCAGATCCCACTAGTAGCCCAGAACCACCTGTGCTTTCCTGGGCGAATATTATCATCTGCAAAGCAGCAAAGCTGAATGAAGTGTATCTGTGGGTATCCCAGATCTGCCCCACGCCGGGCTCAGAGCAGGTGCCAGGCAGAGAGCAGCGGGGTGCTGACGATGATATCCTAATGCTCAGGAATTCAGGGCAGGGTCATTCACAATCCTCCTCCCAACAGCGCAGTTGTTTGGAGCAGCCTGGATAGCTGAGGCTTTTCTGCTCAGTTCTGCATTTGTTACACCTTGCTCTGAGCTAGCGTGCTGCGCGGACGGGGCCAGCAACCATTTTCTGGCTGTCCTGCCTTAGCTACTTCATCCCTGTCTGCAGGGACCCTTGGCTCGAAGCCATGTCCCCGCAGTTCACCGCTGAGGTCTGGGCTCTGCGGGGATAAGAGAGATTTAAACCAGCCCCCAGTGAAGCAGCTCAATTAGGCTCCTTGGCCTTGCAGCTAGGGCTCATAAAACACTGAGGCTGCTGCCTAGCCCCGTGGAGCTGGAGGAGCAATGGGAACATCACCCGCAAAGCTTTGGAAATCACATTTTGGATTCTCCAGTGACCGCAAATCCCGCAGTCCTCAGAAAATGGTCCTTTCATCAGCTTAGCGCTCCCACAGCCCCGTCGCCACAGCAAGGGCACAAGATGGGAGTGAAACAAAATGTGCCTGTTAGGGGGGGAAGCACGGAGCCCTCGGCCCCTCTGCTCTTCTCCTCCGTGCCCCCCGGGACGATGGCAAACCGGCCGGGCACAGCCCGGTGGGGCACAGAGCCTTCTCACACCTCGAAGCGCACCGTGCCCAGCCCAAGGGTCGCACCGACCCCTCGCCCAGCCCCGGGAGATGCATCACACTGGGGTTAGAACAGCCGGGCATTGTGTGCTGGCTCCCCGTAAGCGACCCGAGTCACGGTATAAAAACAGACGCCGGTAATTAAGCAGGCAGAGGCGAGCGCGGCCACGCTCCTCTCCCCACACACGCGGCCATCTCCCCTCGGGGCCAGCCTGGTGTCACCGAACCCACAGGGACCCAAGGTACCACCTTTCCCCAGGGACCGGCGGGTGTGGCTGAGGAGCAGATTACTGAGATTTACGGAGGGGACGGTACAAACGATTTTGGGGCCTACAGTCCCATAGACAATTGGGGTACGTCCCCACAAACCACCGCCGCCACGAGCAGAAAGCATCACGGTGAAAAGCAGGGGCTTGGGGGAGAGGCGGGTGGGTGCCGGGGGGCTGGGCCCCGCTAGCCGGGGCACGACTGGGTGGTGGAAACCGACTGCAGGGAGAGGGAACAGCACCCGCCTCCTCCCGAGGCGCTGGAGCCTCGTCCCCGGGGCGGTTTGCCCGCGGCTCCCCGGGCCTGGGCGGTGTTGAGGGCAGGCAGGGACCCCCCGGCCCGGGCCCCGGTCCCAGCACAGGCCCCGGGCCCGGCCCCGCACGCCACAATGCGTCGCCATGGCAACCGCCGCGGCCTGCAGGGCTGCGGGCGGCCGGGCCGGGCCGCCGATAGAACCGGGCCGGGCCGGGCCGGGGCCGCGGGACGGAGCTCCTCGGGGCCCGGCAAGGTGGGTCGGGGCAGGGTAAGGCTGGCCGGGGCCTTGCCAGAGGGGCCAGGGCTTGTCCCCCCGTCCGGGGCAGCGTCAGGCGGCGGCTGCCGTGGGGTGAGGGGCTGGGTTTGAGCCGCGGGGACGGCGTTGGGGTGCCCCGGCTCCCGTGGGTGCCCCGGCTCCCGTGGGTGCCCCCTTCCACCCCCCCAGGCCCTGGCCAGGGCGAGCCCGGGGCTGTGCAGCCCCCGGCTTGTGCAACTGCAGCCTCCCAGGCTGCAGACGTAGCGACGCTGACTGGGAATACAGCCGTTCCTGGCAAGGAAAAAAGGGATATGAAAACAGAAGGGGAAAACAAGCACAATCACAGCTCTGTCTGTGGGCAAACTGACGGCTCTAGACAGCCAAATCGCTCTGAAAGCGGGGTAATGTAACCTGGAGCGTGTGCTGTCCCTGTTGCTCTGCATACGGGGATGCCAGGAACTGGCACTGCTTTGGTTTAGGGTTTTTTTTGTGGAAAAAAAAACGTGAAAAGGAAATACAGCTTGTTTTTTAAGTTGACAGCTTTCTTGGAAAAAAAGTTGCTGCCCATGAGTGAATTAGCGTAAATTGTAGTGCAGCTAGGGGCTAGACATCTGAAAGGTTTACAAATGCTTGAAATTCCTACGAGGAAGCGTTATTAGGGAAAGTGAGGCTAAGAAAAATTGTTTTGTCAACTAGATATCACCATCTAGCTTCTACAAGACATGTAAGAATTAAAATTTCCCAGTTAGATACTACAAGAACTTAAATAATTATAACCAGAAAATGACATAGAATGAGGAAAGTTACCTTGTTGCTAGAGCGTATCATCGCAGTCTGACTGGGGTCACAAAATCCTATTTTCAGAATTCCGTATTTATTTCTTTTTCAAATCAAGCATGTTCAGCTTGTGAAAGCCACCTTCTCCACGTCAAGCTGGGTTCTCATTACAATAATCACCAACAACAGGGACACAAGCATTTATTTGGCTAATTTCTGTTTACGATACATAAGCTGTGTGAGCCACAGGTACTTCAGCTAAAGCACAACAGAGAAACAGCTTCCATCTTGGCTCCGCAGGCACCACCAGCCGGGGCACGGCTCTGTCTGAATGAAACAGCTAAGACTAAGACAGAGAGCAGATACGGCGTCACAAAGGACCACTACCTAAACACCTTCTTACCAGCAAACCGTTACCTGTTCACAGGTGCTTTGCATGTGTTTCATTCTCTTCCTGTACATTGTTTATAGTCTAAGAGCGTTCTTCTACAGGAAAGATATCATGGGCCGAGGTGATGATGTAAACTAAAACCGAAGAAAGGGAAAGCAAAACATCACTGAAAACGTTGTCGGGTTACAACTACCAATCCACTGTTGAAGGTAGAGGTGCAAGGGAAAACGCTAGTATTCCGCTTGAAAGCTGTTGTGAGGTGGCACTCAGCGTATTGCGTGGTTCTGCCTGCCGCATACCAGCTCGCTTGGGGGCAGAGGGTTAATTTGAATCACCAAGGTGATTATGTAGCTGTAGGAACTGGCTTAGAAGATGGGTCTCAAACCTCAGCCTGGCAGATTATAAAGAGAGAAAAATAGACATCTCCAGAGATGTAGAAGAATGGAAAGAAATTGCTTACAGGAGTACAAAGGCATCTAATTAGAATGAAACAGAAGATAATAAGATAGGGAGGAATTTTGGCAGGGTATATCAGAGAATAGTTCCTGACAGTGAATCTATTAAGCAGAGGTAGAACGTCAGGAGACCAGTTGGTTGGAATATATAAAAGTAGACTATACAAAACATTAGAAACCATACAACTATAAAGGAAAATTCCTCTGGAACTGTATCTAGTCTAACAGTTCTTTCCCATCTATAAATTTATAAGCTAAGCTTTAATTAAGAGAGGAGAGAAGAGTCACAGGCATGATTATACTCCCTCACAGCTGCTTTTCCTTTGGTTCTTGATGTTGTTATTGCTGCTTTCTTACACAGCAACTGAACTTTGGAATCATGGCTACGAGTTTGAATGAGTTTGAAATCGGTTCGGAGAGTACTGCGCACGGCGAAGAACAACAAGTCAATGTCAGCTGGGAGACGTACTTGGAAAGGAGAAGCCTTGTTCTGCAGTTCCTGCACTCCAACCTGAGCCCCCACCACCTCCAGCACCACCAGAACAAAGCTGAGCTTCTGAAGAAGTGTTACTTCTACTTGGAGGTTGAGCCCAAACACGTGAACGTGAGAGACCAGAACCATGTGATGCATCGCACTGACATCTTTCAACTAATAGACCCCTTCCAGTTCCAGAGGATGAAGAAGGTCGGAAAAAACCAGACCGAAATCCAGCTGTCACTTTTAACTGAGCTGTTAGAGCAGCTGGAACGAGGTCGGGAGGAGCTGAGCTATTACGTAGAGACCTGTGACATGGTAACTTTCCTCTCCCGGTGGGACTTGATTGTGCAGAGACTGTCCCAGCTCTCCGAGTTTATGGAAACTCTGCTTTCCTTGCAAATGCCAGGAAAGCTCTATGTCAAGCACCGTTTGGTGTCGCATGCAGATCTTAGAGGTACTAGACTCCCCAACATCAGGCTTTCTCTCTGTATAAAGATGCCACTGATTTTTGATCGAGACGAATCATTTGCACAGAAGGACTGGGCCACGCTCAAGTGGTTTACCGAAAATCAGGAGTCACACCCCGAACCATGTGAACTGCACTGTAAGTTACTGGCCAATGGGAATCAGATAGAAGAGGGATACGGTAGGATTCAGACAGTCTTCTCCAACACATGTGTAGTCCAGGGCCTGCAGCCTGGCAGATCATACGAATTCACAGTTAGAAGATCAGACACTCACACTCGTGTCTGGGAAAAATGGCATGACAGCATTATATTGAAGACAAAAACTAACGCTGTTGAAGACGCGGACAGCAGCGCTTGTGCACCAGAAGGATGAAGTGGCACACAAGAACATGTTTCTCATTTTATCCATTTGAAAAAGACGAATGAGAAAAATTAAAGGTAAACCTTATTTTTAAACATTTTGCGTAAAGCTGACTCGTTCTGTTTTCAACAACAATTTTACAAGCGCCTTCCCCAAATCTTTCCAGGTTAACAGTAACCCATTCCAAATCTCTCACACAAAATAACATCCTTGGGCAGCATTCGGCACTCAGCACTCACTTCCCGCTGCCAGAACTCCCGGGTGGGAGCAGCTAGAAGCAGGTAGTCCTGCAGGACACCTCGGATTCAAAGCACAGGAGATAGAAGCATCTCCATCATCCAATGCTTTCCATCCACCGAAAGATGCCCAGTGCCAGCTTCTTGCAATGATGTTTCGGTTTTTTTACCCCAAGTTATTTTCTTCCCCCATGTCCTTCCTCCAAAACACCTGAGCTGAATCCTAAGCTCTTCAAATCACTCACCCTAACTTACCTCCATCTCTGGTTCCTCTCACCCTCTACACCCTGTGCCGTATAGGTACCTAAGCATGATTTCATGCTCACCCCTCTACAGTGCATGAAAAGATCACTCTGATGGAACCCCCCCCCCCCCAAAAAACAA
>VZTQ01005327.1:52630-79503 GCA_013400755.1 Pelecanoides urinatrix
CAGGGAAGGATAACACATCCACACGACCAATATGTAGAAAACAATCTTTTCTGCAGAAAACAATGTACTGCAGTTAATGCTCATTTTCTTTTTTACCGTTTGGTTCAGTCCAAATATAGCTGTCCCCACACAGACTGTAGTCAAACCATCACATAACCAGACCTTTTAGTAGTAAAATTTATTATTTAAATAAATTCAAATCATTTTTACAATTATGGCTTAAATATCAAAAAAGGAATGTTGAGGTTCATTCTTATAAACGGTAGAAGCAGGTAAAAATATTTGTATCCAAAATGTCATTTGAGGTTTGCTGCAAGTCACAGACATACAAAAGATAAAAACCTGCCACATTTAAAGTTCCTTAATTTACACTTCACGACACTTAACATTTCATTTCAATTTTAAAAAAACCCAACAATTTATTGCAGTAAACTGATTGTCCTACACAGATCTGTCCAAATCCTTAAAAACAGTCCAGTGGGTGTCTCCTTTGCCGGCTGGGGCCAAGGAGAGGTTCCCTAGTTCTGGACGTCTGTAACGTCACTGCCAGTCCCAGCGGGACGCAGGGCGATGGCCGCAGCCACACGGACCGTCACAGGCTGACGCCTGGCACACCGCTTACTGCGCGCGCAAGTTCCCGCCCTTCAACTTGGGCTCAAGCTCTAGGTAGTGCCAAGGAAATCAAGTTATCCTGTTGGATAAACCGTCATTTGTGTCCTGCAACAATATTCTTTTGTCTGTGAGCTGCGGAAAACGTAGAGCCTGT
Source organism: Pelecanoides urinatrix (assembly GCA_013400755.1). NCBI lineage: Eukaryota > Metazoa > Chordata > Aves > Procellariiformes > Procellariidae > Pelecanoides > Pelecanoides urinatrix. The sequence continues at coordinate 53,397 of VZTQ01005327.1, forward strand.
AATCGGAGAGATACCCTGTGCACCATGCTGCCAGTGGTTTCCTACTGGAATTACCAAAGGTTTGGTCTTTTTGGTTTTTGTAAGTATTTTAAGAATATGTGCTTGAACATAAAATTCTTTCAAAAGTAAATTAAAAGCTCTGTGTGCAAATGCAACCGGATTACTTTGAACTTTTTTCCTCAATTAATTTCTATGCTTCTCTCTATCCATGAGCATAAGGACAAGAACACGATATTCAGCTGTCACTAAGAGTCTGTAAAAAGTTTGATTAATCGCACTTTCTGCTATCCCTGACTATCGCAGCTGCATGACCAACTCTACAGGTACCTGCTCACAGCCCAAACAGCCCGAGTCCCGCCTGGCTGTTGCCACTGCTTGGGTGGTCTAGGGCAGCGTTTTCTAAACACCAGTTACAAAAAGCATCTTCAGAGGAAAAAAAACATGTATATTGTCTTGCAACACAGAGGTGACCAAGCAAAGCATTTCTGTCTAGGCCTTACCCTCCAAGGAGTAGCAGTAAATGTTTTTGCCCCGCTGAGGGCAAAGGGAGATGCTTTGTGAGGTCTCTTTCTTGGTCCGCACAAACACATGGCCAAACCCCACGCAAGAGCACTGGACTAAGCCACTACACTTGGGGTGAGTCTCCTCATTTGTGTTACATGTAATGAAATGACCAGCAAAAAAAATGGGAGAGACTCTTCACTTACATTAGATCATGAAAATGAGACCCACTGGTTCTAAAGGGACCAAGGTGACTTTGTTAGAATGATGCTGGCACCATGCTGAAGTATTTATCCCAACAATTCCAGCATTTTTTGTAATTCTCCACATCATCTTGGAGATACATGATTACATTTCAGTAGTCCACAAAATGATTCCCATACAAGCTTATTTTGGAATTGCAGTATTATTTCAAAATCAGGCTGGCGCGGAAGATCCCAGCTGGGATGACTTCAAGGAGGAACAATGAACTTCACATCTTACCAGCTTTTATCAAGCATCTTTAGAACCAGCAGGAGTTACTTCCTACGGGCTTTTGTCCCTTATGGAATGGCCAGCCATATGCCCGTTATTATGCTTCAGTAAGACAAGAGCAAGCCTGGGTGGTCTCTAGTGTACAGATCAAACCCACCACATGCAGAAGTGCAGGAAGGTAGTTTAAAATAAGGAAGAGAACAACAAAATTTCTCCATAGGTTCTTGAGTCAAGTCTAACACAGAGTCATGAGAAGAAACACAACATCAAGTAAAGACTTTTCCAGACACAACGCTTTCTTATTGCACATTCCTCCACACTGGAAAGAGCCATGCTGCATTTTCAGTTGCAATCACGGGACAAAATTCATCCCTGCCATAGAGCTGTGAAGTCACGGGGACCCCTCGCTTACGCCAAGGAGGACTTGTGTCCCAGCACAGCATATACTTGGTGCAAAACCACCGTGATTGCACCTTGGCTCCATCCCACGTGAACATCTAGAGACAGCCAAGCGTGTGGTCGTGGGGAGAGCTGAGGCAGGCACTTCATACATTCAGAATTGGAATGAGATAAAAGACACCCCTCCCTCAAACCGATCATGCTTCGAAAAGTAGCTCCATGATTCAGCAGAGAGCACCACTTCCCCGCTATACATCTGTATCTAGCCATACGTTACCGGGCACAAGCAGCCTCCTCCAGTGAATCACAGCTTCCAGTTCACAGCAGTTTGGCTACTTAAAATTAAAAAAAAACATTATACACATATATGCTGTGGTACATTTATCAAATTTCCATCACTGCTCTTAAAAACTCAGGCCATAAGACTGTGAAACAAATTCACAGAGTTAAAAGTTAATAAATTAGAAGCAGCTTTAAAAAACATACGGGGTAGGAAATGGGGTCTCTTGCAGGAGGAGATTTCAAATAAAAGTTTAAAATATGTTTCCAACATTTCCTGGTAGAAGCAGTCCTCGCTTTTCATTAACTTTATACTGCTGAGGACAACCTCCTTTGTACAAAGGATAAGTAAATCTATTTACAAATCAGCTTGGCCTTGGCTCTGTGGTATTTACACACTCAGACAACAGCGTTTTGGCTAGACAAAGAGTGGTACGTGGTTCTCTCTTTGCTTTCTTCCTTCACTTAAAAAACCGAAAACAATGACAAAAAACCCCAAAACAAAAGAAATTGGTTTTCTGCTTTGAGAAATGAGAAGCCTTAAAAATTCCCTTGATTTTAAAACGAGTGGTAGCACTCAGAAGCTTTGGTCCCCTATGGCAAATCGCAGCTTGCCGCGCGGCTCCGTTGTGTGCAGTCATTGCACCCTCGACGAATGACTGAGTATTTGGTCCCCAAGTTGCAGCTGCACTGGGAGATGGGATGGGGGCTCCGCTGAGCATCTTACAGTTAAAAAAAAATAGTATCATCCTCAATAAAGTCACACACCCATCCATCCATTTCCACTGCTTTTTGGTTTGCTAGAGCTGAAAGTTCCTGTCCAAGGTTGCACTGATTAAAAAAAAAAACCCAAGATGCCAAAGCACGCACTGAAGCTGAGCTGTCACTGAGCAGGGGGAGATCCTGGCTCCCCCACTGTGTTTGGCTCCATGGGTCGTTAAATAATGGAAAGACCGCATCCTTCCCAAGGCACACGTAACGCGGTTCAGGTAGAGAGGGACGAGCTCATCGAGGTACAACCCATCCTCATCGGTGGAAGGCTGAAGTCTTCCTGATAAAAATCCCCTGGGCTGCAGTGTAGCAGTTGTGCTGTCGGTAATGCTGAAGCAGTCTCCTCCACAAAGGGTTGCACTCCAGGAGGTACCGGTTCCCTGTGGGCACAGGGATGGGGGCAGCGGGTTAGTGGCGAGAAGAGGCTCGGACGATACCGTCAGAGAAACTTTTGTCTCAACATTTCCAGCCTAAGGGAGCTGGATAACTTGCAGGGACACAGAGCCAGAGCTCTGTGAAATCCCAGCTCCCTTTTCAGTGCTGTCGTATCTGCAAGCAGCTTCCCTACACATCACAGCCTACGCCTGCGTGATTAGGAGGAAAATAAGCAGCCAAATTCTGTTAGGAGAGAGCTCTAGCATGCAAGTGACGGAAACAACATGGTCCGAACCAGAGGGTGAGAAAAACTAATTATACATGCTGCATGCGAGCCATGCACGATCTCTGCTTTGCACAGATTGCCCAGATAGCAGTTTCAAAACCACAGACAGTCTAAAGGGCAGAAGAATAAAGCAAGACCATCGGTTGTACTAGTTTGGATCTCCACCCCTTCGTCCAAGCATCCTGCTCCCCTGCAGGCCTGTGCACACGCCCAGGAGACCCACCTATAATGCAGAGTCCCTCCTTAGCTCGCGTGATGCCGACATTGACCTGGTTTGGGTCGGTAACAAACCCCAGGTACTTCTTCTGCCAGCTCTTCGTGGGCTTCCTATCAATCTCTGATCGGGGGCAGGAGCGTACAGTCGACAGGATCACGTATCTCCACTCACTTCCTAGAAAGCGGAATTGAACCAGATTTTTTTAGAAGGAAGCATTTGGCCACCCCTCCACCCCACAAGACACTAATTTCTCTACAGCAAGACCCACAAAACCGCAGCCACCGTTTGAGTTTCTCCAGCTTTGGAGGCCATCGGACTCCTGGTCGTTGCTCTCCAAAGAGCACGTGTTATGGCAGTTCTTTAACACCCCCTTCAGCCGTCCTCCACCTTCCTATCGTCAGCACCTGCCCGGACACTCCAGAGGTTTCCAAAGGATTTATTATAATCACAAATCACCCAGAAATCCGGCCCAGTGATACTTCCTCCATGGCTGAAATGACCCTGGTGTAGGATTTGGGTTGACGGTTGGACTCGATGACCTTAGAGGTCTTTTCCAACCTTAGTGATTCTATGATTCTATTCTATGATTCTACGATTTGCTCGAAGACTGTCTCTGTCAGAAGTGGCTTCAGTCCTCAGGAAGGCAGGAGAGAACAGGACCCCCCCTCCCCTCTCCTGCCAGCCTCACCTTGACTCTTCATGATGGTGCAGACGGTCACGTCGGGGATGCCCTCCTTCAGGAGGCCCTTGCTGATCACGGACACCTGGGCGTTGTAGGGGCTCAGGATGGCGATGCTCTCCGGCTTGATGGTGCCATCTAGTGTCAGCTGCTTCGCCATCCTCACCTGGGGAGACCAGCGTCCTGCTCACCCGGGAGCGGTGGCCGGAGGGACCCTGTCCCCAGGGCAGCAACGATGCTGTGCTGCTCCCCCTGCTCTGGGTCACGCTTCCCCACAGCTGCCTCTGGCCAAGGGCACTGTGGGGTGCTCCAGACCCGAGAAGACGCCAGGCAGATCCTGCACCCCACTGATCTTTATCCTATGTCGCTACTCATCATCCCTCCACGATCCCCAGAGTCAACACCCTCCCTTTTGCATCTCCAGCAATTCCCCAGGACCCTCCTCACCGCCTGCGCCGCTTCTTCTAGGTTAGCTTTGGAGTTCTCGTTTCCTTCCTCAGTAGAAACCATGAGGCTCTGCTCCTTCCCCTCCACGTGCCCGAAGACGATAGCGCAGCAGTCGTTACCTTTGTGGTGGAAGACACTGGGTTTACGAAGAAGCTGGGGGCACGTTTGCAGCCGCATTTTGTAAAACTCCTGGGATGGGAACTCGCAAATGTCTTTGTGCTGGCAGAGAAAAGGGGAGAAACAGAGATGAACAAAAACCATGGAACTTCTCAACCTGCAGCATCTTTTTGGGCAGGCTTCGCCTGCAACGCCACTGTGCCATAGCTGGCACTGGGCGAGTGCTTTACTCATTGCTCTAGGAAGGGAAAGCCCTAATGGAAAATCTCTGTTTCCCAGTGGCTTGAGGCAAGCCCTGATAGCAGCATTTTCTGTGATGGAGAAAAGACAATCCACTTGGAGGAAGGCCTCACCATGCGGTACTGCATATCCAGCATCCACGCCTGATTCTGGTAGCGCTCAAAAAGAGATGTCTCCATGCCAAGACTCTTGCATAAGTCATTGTTGACCACAGGCCGCAGCTGTTTGTGATCCCCAAGCAAAACAACCTGGAACGAAGAGTGGACACCTCAACTACGGGGGTGGTGGCACTGGTGAAGGCAATCAGTTCTTTGAAAGACTATTTGCACACAGACATTTGTTGCTCCTTATTTACGTTATGGTTACGGCAACCTCAATCAAGGACCACGCTGGGCATTATATAAAGATCCTGACCCAGATGACGCGGAGCCTTGTTGCATCGGATAGGAGAAAGACATCATGTAGTAAGTCTACTGAGATCTGCTCTGTGCTTCTTTTCACGTTAATACTTTGTACCTGGGCAGCACATTTTTTGGTGGCAGCGATACCCACCCTGTAAAGAAGCACCAAAAATCCAGCCACACTACCACTTGTTTTCTCTTGCAGAAAGCCAAGAGCAAGTTTAGAGGAGACAGCATGGGTGTCACTGCCTGAAGACAGAGAGCTGAGCTGATACACGCAGCAGAGAGGCCAGCAGATCCACGAGTTCTCTACCACAGCTCTCAGGCCTAGAGCAGGTCTTACGACTGCTTTACGTGATAGAAACAGATAATGCACAGCTCATGCATCTAGTGAGAATACTTATGTACGGCATGTACCCCTCTGTGCCTCGGGATTTTAATTATAGTTAGTAGAGTTATACCCCAAAGGAAGCAGCTCCCTGAAGGCTACAACATTGATACAGCGTGATAGATACTACCAAGAACAACCTCAAAACCTGGTAAAACTTGGAAGAGCAGCATGGTAAGGGGTGGAAGACATGCAGAGGTTTGAGAGCCCTGAGCAGCTGTCCTAGAGATGCATCTTTAGAAGGGATTTACCTTCTCAGCACGCTGGTGGCTGACCAAGGGGATGAGGGTCTCGGGCTCTGTGGACATGGCACACTCATCAATGATGATCTGCTTGACATTGAGCTGCTCCAGGGAGCCGGCAGATGCAGCGGAGCACGTGCACAGGATGACATCGTGGCGTGCCAGTTCATATGCACGAGCGTCTGACAACTGAGATTTGTACCTGGTGGTCAATGCAGAAGACACCAGGTTATGCATAAGGGAAGCATCTCTGGGTTCCTCATGCAGGAACCAGGCAGAGGCTACACTCTCCCAAATTATTATGGCTCTATCTCCCTCCCCAGGATGACCCGGTGTTCCCAGAAAAGGGCTTTGGATGGACACTGTAGGAAACGTACTTTGTCCTGAACTCAACAGGGCAGGGGCTCAGGGCAGAGGACGCAAGTGTCACACATGCGTAATGTCACTTTTGGTCCAGACGGACAACAGCACCAGAGCAGATGTGATGCTGAGGCTCTGCACCGCACCACTAGCCTCGAGCTAATCCCTTTTTATCATCATTCCAAACACACAGCTTATTAATCTGTCTTGATGTTTTCACCTAGTCCCTTGGCTTGCATGAGCCAGGACAAATCCGCCAACCTCCACGCAGTCTACCAGTTTGTGTCAGCTGAGACCCAGCAAGTGCAGCCCAAACCTCTTCTGGCGGGGGGAGGAGACGGCCGCACCGTGCTCCTTCGGGCAGTGCTTCAGAGGTGGCACGCGGCCGGAGTCAGCCCTCTCTCACCAGGGTCTCTTTCTACTCACTTCTTTGTTTCTTCTTCTGTTATCTGCTCTCTTTTCTTCATCCGAGCATCAAAGTTACAGATCTGCCGCCACAAAGGGTTGGGCGGCCGCCGGATGCGATGATGCAGGATTATTTTGCTGAATAAAGAGTCAATATATAAATATTTTCCCCCAACACAGACCCAAGTGATCTCTTCTACAGTGAAGCATAACACACCTGTCTATGTGGAGAAACCCCATTAGATAAAGAAGTCACAGCCAGACCTTTCCACCTTTATAGAGCTTAGTTCACCCTCGAGGACACAAAATACAACCACTTTTCTTTAGCAGTTGCAAGCAAGAATGAAGTAGAGGCTTTTAGAGCTGTTCAAAAGAGAGATGAAAACATCCTAGATGTTTTCAACAACCTGGATTCCCTGACTAGGTGCTACATTAGACTATACACCTTCACTTGAAAAAAATAAGTACAAAGCAGGTTAATAGTGCCGCTCCACAGTAGCAGAGTGGAAATTGCACTTGCTCTGGCTTGTTCGGCTTTACCGGTGCAGAAAACATCGCTCCCCAGCACTCTCAGAGCCTGCGGGGCCAGGTGGTCCTACCTGAGCTCATGCTTTGGTTTTGCATCCCGCAAGGCTTTGCGGCTGAGGTGCCGGTTGCTCCCCGGGTACGGGTATTCCATCGTCTCAATGGCCTCCCCGTAAACCCTCAGTGGTTTCAGGTTCTTCATCGTCAGCAGCATCTCTGGGGAAGGAGAACAGGTCTGCTCAGACAGCACCAGGCACCAGTGACGCTGAGAAAGCTCACGGTGTGCGAGGTGCCCAGCGTTTGCCGTGCACTTGCCTCTTCTCCCCACGCCTCGCTCACCAACCCCACCTTTACTGGTCCTTGCCCTGCAGCGAGGGGTCTTTTGTGAGGACCAGCCCCGCTTTATGCCCCTCCTGTCTCCCAGCCTCCCACTCCCAGCCAGTGTTCTCCCTCCCACCAGTACGAGCTGCTTCAGGGGCTTAAAATCAATACTTACGAGCAACAACATCAACAGACTTGTTGGATGGGCCACAGTACAAGATGCACTTTCTCCTCTTGCACTTTTCTTCTTCAGAGGGTGCGGTTTGCTCCTTATCAACGCTCTCCTCGTTCAGCTTATGGAACCAGTAGACAATGTGAGTTCCGACAACAGTTTTCCCTGTGCCTAGAAAAGAAGGAGTTTGCCGAGAACACTTTATCCATGATACCCATGCTCTAGATCAGCATCCAGATGATCAGCCATGAAATAAAATCAAGAACCGAGGGGACTGCACTGAACAGCCGTGGGTGATGCCAACCCACGCTACCTTCTTCTGTCTCACCGAGGGGCCCAGGGCAGTGGTGGAGTCCCCATCCCTGGAGGTATCTAACAGACGTGTAGACGTGGCGCTTAGGGACATGGTTTAGTGGTGGACTTGGTAGCGTTAGGTTAGCAGTTGGTCTTTTCCAACCTAAATGATTCTATGAAAGCAACAGATTATCTCTAACCTGCCCTTCAAAACAAAGTAGGCAGGTACTCCTGCCGTCCCCCAGCCTTACCTGGTGGGCCTTGGATGAGCGTGAAGGGTTTTCTCAGGGCATTTAGAATAGCCTGGTTCTGGCTCTGATTGAGCTTCTCCTGGTTGCCAGGGATATCAAAGGATCTTTGCTGCAGGATTTTGGACTTTGTCACTGCTATGTAAAGAGACAAGAAAGCAAGTTTAAAGAAGGTTACTGAAGACAGCACACAAGCGATTCAACAGGAGGATGCAGCAGGTACCAAGCAATCATGGCCCATTTACAAGACCACCTAAAAGTAATCCTTGTCCCATCCCAAGATGTTCTGCCCATGAGCCTTCTCTGTGAGTCCTGGGGATTCAAACATCACCCCTGCCACTCTCCAGCAGGGCATCCCATATTACCTTCACTCTGCCAGGCTAGCAGCTCCTCTCCTCCTCTTGGCAGAGGAACCTCCTGGTCTGGGAGAGGGACCCCCACGGCCAGGGCCCACGGAAGCTGCCAGGGCACCTCCCTGGCCAGAAGCAAGTAGCCACAAGGTAAGAAAGGGGAATATTTGCACTTACCTCTTTTAGGAGGTTCATGGCCAAGGGCGATGCTTTTAGCAAGATCGGAGGCATAATTGAGCTTCCAAATTGCCTTTTCTTTCCGTCTGACAGACAGGGAAAAATAAGAATGAATGGGATGTAGCATAAAATAGCAGAAATTGTAATACAGCTTTGTACAAATGTCTTGCTTATTCTTTCCCTCTGCTTTGGTGTTGCATTAAATCCTTCCATAAAGAACTTAAACCAAAACAACTCTTATTCTGCTCTTTTGCATCTGGGACTATTTCTCAACTGTCTGAAGAGCTGAGCCTGCAAAGATGTTGAGAGCGAGGAGCAGAACTTCTGTCTCAATTCCATTTTACTATGGCCCACCCCATTTTATTGGATTAGCTTCCAATTTTTTCCTAAAATTCATGATACAAAAGGAAGCACGTTATGTCCTGAAAAAGCTGCAGCAGCCGTGGGTGTGTAGCAGTTCATGCTGTGTAAAAGAAGGGCAAACTAGACATCAGCTCTGCTTTAATAAGAGCAGATCTTGCTTCACAGCAACAACAAAGGGGAACGATTGGGAAATCAGGGAACACTTCTGCTAGGCAAACCCCGATCCAGTGCTTCACGCTGCCTTTTATGACACGTATTGCAGCAATCCACTAACATAAGGAACAGATGCCCAGGGAAATTTCAGCACGGCACCTTCCCCTGTCTCCCCATTCTCAAGGTCAACCAGAAGAGCAAAAGGCTATCTGGAGAACAGACCTGAGAAATGCTGCCGCCCAAACATCAACCAAACATCAACCCAACCGCATGGCCAGTCGGAGCTGGGCACAGCCGCACCAGCGGGCGAATCCCCTTTGGGTGCAGCACAGGAGTCCCGTGGGAAGCCGTTAACGGACAGGTTAACCAGAGCACGACTGCTAAGCACACTTACATGTCTGGCAGCATCTTTGGTATGAGCTCCACTGTGAACTTGGCAGAGGCCTGTGAGATTTCCACGGGGATGTTCTCCATAGACATATAGTGGATGTAAAAGTTCACAGTCTGCTCATTAGTCCTGTCTGACTTCTCGTTGTCACTGAACTCTTCAGTGACCCCGTGAGCCACCCAGGTGTAGGTATCTGGATCAACCACAAGTTTGCTTTCTGAGCTGCCCTTGTTAAGAAAAGTCAGATTCTGGAGGCCTTGGCTGAGGCATTCCTCATCGCTTTGAAGGCTCCCAAGCTTCAGCCCACCTAGGCGAATGCACAAGTAACAGTGGTTGAAGTCCACTTCAATGGCGCACTCCTCCAAAAATGGTTTGTTTAGGAGGAAACTCCCTTGCAGCTGCCCTTTGCTCGTCCTTTGCTTTGCCCAGGTTATTTTGACATCATGGAGGACAATCGAGTCGTTTTCGGCCACCGCACACGAAGCGGACTCCATGGCGCTCATCGGCATCCACACCTTGCTATACTCCGCCGGGTGCTTGTACTTGCCTTTGGACGGCAGGGTAGTGTAGGCAGTGAAGCAATCAATAGGCTTTTCCGTGTGCTGCAGGCAGACGTCGAAACCCGGCGTCACGCACCACAGCTGCACGAAGGGCACCAGGAAGCCCCGGTAGACGTCCGTGGTGAGCTGGAACTGCAGCGCGTCGCCGGCGCTCAGCTCCAGGGAGAGCTCCATGTAGTGCGAGCACTGGCTCTTCCTTTTCCAGCCCATGTGCCGCTGGTACAGGTCCGTGGTCTTCCGAAGGAGGGAGGCCGCGGTCTCAAACTCCTCCCTCCTGATGGCTGCGAGCACGTCTCGCCAAGTCTGGGCGCGGAAGAGGGTGACGCTGCGGTCGCGGAGAGGTCCCTCCCGCAGGCTGTGCTCCTTCATCCCCTCCACAGAGTACACCCTCCTCTTCCACGTCAGCTTGATGCTGTTCCGCTGCTGGATGAACATGGGCTGCTCTATCAGCTGAAGAGACCTGTAGTTAATTCTCTGGGGATCTGGAAGACTCTCTTTGTTCAGTGGAAACAGGGCTTTAAAATACTTGTTCATCCCTTCGATATCCACCACGAAGGCAACCTTCTGCAGGACTTGGCCCTTCAGCTGGGTGGCCATCTGCAGGCAGCGGGCTCTCTTCTCGTACGTCACCGCCTTGGAATTCTTCCTGTTGAAGTCATAACAGAGAAACTCAATGTCGTCTGAAGAATAGAGGATGGGCTTCTTGCGGAGCACGGAATGAAGGTGCCGCTGGACCACAACATCCACGTACCGGCGGATGGGAGAGGAAGCCCAGGTGTACGAGTCAACGTGCAGGGAGTAATGGCCCGCTTTCGACTGGACGGTGGAGTTGGAGCAACTGAAGTAGGAGCGGCTGAGCAGTCTCCTGAACTCCAGGGCCACGGGGGCCAGCTTTGGGTGGATGTCATCAGTAATGATAAGGTCTAGCATCTTGTGGAAGTCATGGACATTAGCGGCTGACTGAAGGTGCTCCCAGATGGGGGCCAGGAGGCTGAACTCCACGTTTTTAGAGGAGTCTTGGCCAGGAGGCACCTCTCCCAGGTGGTGTGAGAGATGGATGGACAAAGGAAGGATGTGGCTGTACTTGTTTTTCATGAGTAATAACTGTTGAAGGTTTGGCTCACACTGACACCGGAGAGGAGTGACATTTTTGGTGACCTCCCGGTTGGTGAGGAACTCGGCCACGAAACTGTTGAACATGATCATTAACTCCTCTATCATCTGATGGGACCTCCTGTTACCTGGGGAGCTTTCTTCATCCAGCCGATCATAGAAACAGTCCTCCTGCAGCCGAAACTTCCGATGGATCCTGGAGAAGTGATAAGCCACAGCTATGCAGTCCTCCAGGGTACCGAAATGAAGGGCTCCTGCTGCTCCCCTGTAGTGGTCCTTAATGCAGAGCTCTGCCTCTTCATAGGACAGCTGTCTGTCCGAGCAGATCACAGAGACGGTGAAGACTCCCTTTAACATCTTATCAGTCTCCTTTTCTATGGTGAGAAACAAGGAGATCACCTGACGATCTTTCTGCGGCAGGAGGCTGCAGATGTCTTGGCTAATGTGGGGTGGGAACATGCACAGCGGCTCCTGGTTGGGGGCGTAGTAGGTGACACCCCGCTTCTTTGCTTCCAGGTCCAAGGCGCTGCCTTTGGGAATGATGCTAGCCACGTCTGCAATGTGGATCCCAATCTCATAGCAACGCCCAAGATCCCTAACAGTGACAGCGTCGTCCAAATCCCTGGCGCCTTGGGGGTCGACAGTGAAGGTCAGGTAACTCCGACAGTCCTTCAGATTTTCCTTGGTGAGGTTTAGTTTGCTGCTGGAGGTGTATTTGGCTGACTCCTTGGTGACAGCAGCTGGGTATTTCTTCTCCAAACTGTACTCCAAGTTGAGGATCTTTAAGCCTTCTTCCAAAGTCAATGCTGCATGCAGAATCTCCGTTATTATCCCCAAAGGGTAGTAAAACCCTTCCCGCCAGGAGATAACCTGGACGCAGAATAACTGGCATCTCCTCATCCCCTGGCTGATCTTCTCGCAGCTGACCACTCTGTACTTCCCATTGACAAGCCTACGGATAGGAATGACGTTGGGTTTCTCCTTCAGCCCTGGGACGAATATTTTGGTGACAGTGGGATCGATGGGTATCATCACCCGGGGATCAAATTCGTCCATCATGCAGATGAAGGTCCGCTCTCTCTCCGCGCGCTTTAAGATGCCCACCACCTTCCCCTGAGGGCGGTGGCTGCCGCTCTCAGCCGTGCTGCTCTGCAGGATCTCCACCAGCACCTCGTCGCCGGTGAAGGCCGTCCCACAGTTAACTCTGCCTTTGATCTGAATGGTCATAGCAGGGGAGTTGTTGAGGGTGAAGGCAGAAGCTCTGTCAAACCCTTCTTTGATCAGCTCGCACCTCTTGTACATTTTGGGGTGCATGTGCAGATACTCCTGCATCATCTGAGAAGAGAAGCTGACGTATTCCTGCCTGCCTTCAGAGCGGTTCGAAGCCTCAGACTTCACGTTCAGCAGCCCTTCTTCAGACACTGTCACCAGCACGTTCTTGCTCTCATCCAAGAGCTCCTGGAGGATGGGATCGTCAGTATTCATGCTCTCAGCCTCAGAGCTCCAGGAATCCGTGTCGCTGTCCTCCTCGTCCCGCTCCGGGCTCCTCCTGCTCCAGCTCTCCTTGTCACAGGCAGCCTGTTTGATCTGGGCCATCGTCAGGTTCTCCGGGAAGACGCTCCCCTTCTCGATGCACTGCTGGATGAAGCGCTTCCACACCTTGCTGCACTGCCCGTGGGAGCACAAGGCCACGGCATCCCCCACCGCAACAACCAGCGACTGCGCCCGGGTCATGATGGTGTTGAGCACTCTGGCTTCGTTGAAGAACTCGTGGTGGGAGGCCGAGACGCGCAGGCTCTCGCTGGTGTGGACCGTGCTGATGATGATGACCCGGAACTCCCGCCCTGCACCGGAGGGGACAAGGGAGAAGTCACTCAGGGGAACCCAACGGGGAAGACCCTGTCTGGCTGCCGCCCGGCGCTCTACCCATCTACGCTGTGTTACGTGGCCGTGGGCCGATGTAACCTCGCTCGGCCGAGTCATGGGAGTCACCTGATGCGAATAAAGCAGCTCTTGGGGATCGTGAGGACCTCCCGGCACGAAGCAGGATGGACAGCACGAGGCCACCACCACCCACGCACCAGGGAGAGGACGGCAGCGTGGAGATGGGAGAAAGGCCGGGCACCAGACCAGCGGAGCCGCGAGCACCCATGGAGCACCCATGCTCAGTGCCACCGCCGGCCACTCCTCGCAAACACAGGTAGAGTTTTCTGTGAATCCCAAATTCCTTGGGGAACCGAGGGTTCTTGCAGGAACAAGAGCAGTGACCGTTCACAAGAATCCCCCTCCCCTCAAGGACAGCTCTGCTGGCTGATCGCACGACAAATCACAAAGAGCAAGAGGCACCCTGGTGATTTCAGAGCTGAGAAGAGACTGCAAAGAAAGGGTGTGGAGATCAGAAACACACCCCAGGGGTCAGTTATTCTCACCATGAGGAGTCCCAGCTGCACAATAAAGAAAAAAATAATAATAAAAACACAGATGAGTCATAAACTAAGTCCTTGAGGACAAAACCAGCCCTATCCCTCTCTCGTCATCCAGAGCAGCGGACTCCTCCTCTAGTGAGCTGTTCTGCGATTTTTGCTGTGGCTGATACCCACAGGCCATCCTGGTTTCAATTCCCTTCTATTACTGGCCTCCCCCGCTGGTACTTGGGGCTTCACATGATTCACACATGCTCAAGTCCCTGGGATCACACTTACAGGGTTTTCACCCTCCTACAAAGCAACATCCATATATTTGAAACGAGCTGACAGCTGGGTGCAGGTTTAATTCAGTGTGAAATCTTATTCGCTAAGATTAAGATTCGCTAAGGAAAGGGCAAAATCAAAGAATTACCAACCAGAAGGGGATGGAAATCAGCCAGAGGATTTCCAGGCGCTCCCTCCTCATCAGTCCTCCTCATCGCTGCAGCGGCAGCTGAGCCACGGGAAGGGCCGGGGAGCTCTGCCTAACAGCACCGCACGCCCCCTCCCAGAGGGGTATTTTGCCATGAGATCAGCCAGTATTTTGCATTTTAGCAAGGAGGACAACGTTAAGATGCCAGAAAGACCTCTGCTAATGACCCAGCATCTCTTCCCCCTGCCCCACACAGTGGCTGTAGCTGCCATAGACTCTCCTCTCCACCAACATGACTGCAAAAGTTCTCCCTAGCACACAGAAGACCTCAAAACACAGCCAGGCATGGCTACTATGGCACAAGACACAAACCTGGCAAGTTTTCATAGTTTTCTACCACCACATCTTGCAGCTGCTTCTTTCTCAGTTCTTGTCTTGTTGCAGAAACCTGGTAAGAAAGAGAGAGGCACAACTGAATACAGTTTCAGCTCCGAAACGCCCCCCACCCAACACCAAGGTCCCTGACCCTTCTCGGCTGCAGGTTCCCCAGGAGTTACTCGACAGCAATCCCACGCCCTGGGCTGACTCCAGCAGCGCTCCCCATCTGCCCTACAGTTAACCTGCCCAGAGGATGCTGAACAAAATCTTCAACTAACCCATCCCACCACGAGGCATCTCTGCTCCAACCACCCAGGACTACTACCCAAACGGAGAGCGCCTCGAAAAAACACTGGTGGCACGCCAGACCCCAGATTCCCTATTTTTGCAAGCACAAGAGACAGGTTTATCGTAAATAGAGTCCAGCATTTACTAGGGAGCGTTTAGAGAGCGGTCAGCGGTGCCTGCATAGGGCCTTCAGGTGGGGAACACGTCGTTCTCCGACATACCTGCATCCCATGGGAGACCACACAGATCCTCTTCAGATCTCGGACACCCCACTCATCTGGCCACCTCTGATGGATCTCCTTCACTTTCTCAATCACTTGTATTATCTCGGAGGTGTTGTGCCAAGAAATCATGGACATATCCCTTTCAGCCACGCCAGAGACGTGGCAGAACATGAGGGGGTAGATTTCGGGATGGGGTGGGATGTTCCCGCTGGCTTGGATAGCATTGCCTTTGCCAATGTAGAAGTGCTTGGAGACAAACTCAATTATGCCTGCAGTGGAACGATAATTCTCATTGAAGATGATCCTGCTCTTCATGGCCACTTCATGCCTCTCTTTCTGGTAAAACTGAAAGAGTCGGTTTAACAGGGTGTGATCAGCAGATTGTCCATCCCCAACGCAGAACAGCTTTGGGGTTATCTGCATGTGGTCCCCAGCGAGGACAATCCGGGTCTCAAAAGTGGCGTAGGAGAGTGGAACCAAAGCTTCGCACTCCAGCATCTGAGCAGCCTCGTCGATCATGATGTGGGTGAAGTAGCCTGGGGCAACCTTCAAGTTCTTGGATAACATAGAGGTGGTAATAATGATGTGGTGCCTGTCGATCTCTGCCTGCGTGGGGTGCCGGAAGGAGCGCTGGTCTGGTGAGAGGCAGCAGTACATCTGAGTGATGGGGTCCGTCAGGTTGATGGGACGGTCAGTGGATATGATCCTCAAGGGAACAGCCCACGGATGCCCGTTGGTCACGTAGTTATGGAAATACTCCCGGATGTAGATGTCAGCAGCGCTGGAGGGGAACAAAAGGGGAAATGATCAAGGAATTGTAAGTGTTGTTCCCAATGCTGTGACCATCATCCCAACACGCACCCAAAATCTCCCCCAGCTTCGGCTGACAACGCGCTCGTCACAGGAGATATTCACAGAGGCGCAAAGAAGCTGGTGTTTAAGCAGCCACCAATTCCAAGCCTATTTTGAGAGTACGGTTTAAAATAGGACTTGATACTCGAGACTAGGGCATCTCTCGATGCTCATATGGAGAAATGCAACGTGCCCAACAAAATCTGTGGCCCTGCTTCTCTCTAGGGCCAAGTCACACAGACGTGACCCCGCGCACCTCTCCAGCCCGGGCGGGTGATACAGGATCTGCGGAGGAAGCTTCAGTGCCACCAGACAGCCTGAAACAGGCTAAGATTAGCCGTCACCCATCTATTATACATTAAAAACTAAGGCAGTAACAGCCTGCAGGATCGGATGTGGACACTCTTTTCAGCATAACTGCTCTAATTTTAACAATCTTGGCCTGGTTTCTCTGAAAGCAGGTTCAACGGCAGTCAGACCAGACCTGCACTTCCTCTTCCCCAAACTCTCCCTGGAAAAGTAAAAAAATTGGTATGTGCACAATAGCCTTCAAGGGCAAGCAGAGCACAGCAAGGTCAGGCAACGGCTTTCTACTTCTTCCAGCACACAGCAAAGCCTAGGAAGAACTAACCGTCTCTCTAACCCCATCCCCATTTTATAATGAGGCAGGAATATGCTGCCTCTTCCACAAAGACTTCCACCCATGCCAGGCTTCTTCCTAGCAGGACGTGCTAGAGCAGCGTAAGACATAGTAAATAAAAATGAATTTATTTAAACAAGTAATTGAAATGCATACTAGGAAAAGGGCAGTTCAGCTCCGTCTCACACACCCGCGCTCCCGCTCATCCCACCAGGTGAGTGATGGGCCAGCGCAGGGACTCAGCCCATGGCTGGTTGCCTCTTCCCTCAGCCCCTGCTAACCTGTTCGTGTGAGTGCAGATCAGCACCCGTGTCTTGGGCTGCCTGAGGATCTCGATGGTGGCCATGGCCAAGGTGAACGTCTTCCCTGTGCCAAAAGGCCCGTAGATGAGAAGAGGTGGGACCTGCCGGCTGGTGGTTGCCTGGCCCGTGATGAAGGAGATGGCTAGTTTCTGCTTGCTATTCCCTTTTTGTGGGGACTGAAGAGAGTAGGGGACAGAGCAATTGGCAACATCTGGTAGGACCAGCTTCTCATCCAACAGGCGGTCCACGGCCTGGTGCCACTGCCGGAACAGCATCTGGTCGATTTGGAACTGGATCTCCACATTGTGGGAGGTGTTTGGCTTGAAGTTTAGCTCTGAGCAGCATCTCTTTGGTATCTGTAGCCAGATGGTCTTCTCCGTGGTGGCTTTATGCTCCACACTAACCTCGTAAACCCGATTGTCTACAGGTGGGTCAAGTGCCAGGAAAGCAGTGGGCACGGACCTGCTCAGCAGATACCCCTCGTCCGTGTCCGGCGAGAGGTTATAAGGGGTAGGCACTTCAGCAAACAGCTCACCAGAGAGGGCAAACTTCATCCCCACGGAGAGGCTTTGCAGCATGGGGGTCAGCGCGATGAGGACCCGCAGGTTGAGTCTGAAAGGAGGAAACACCCGAATGAACAGCAGAGAACTGGCCCATCGGTTCATCAGCAACCGCCCTCCCCGCTGCAGAGGGGGGATCGCCACCTACACCCAGAGAGGGTCCACCAGCCCCCAGAGCACACAGAGGCAGAAGCCGTGCTTCTAGCTAAGCCACCACTGCGGGACAGGACCCGGCCCTTCCCCTCCTACCACCACCCAGCCAGCCATCTTTCTCGGCAGGTTTCCATTCTTCTGGGAAGGCGCCCCAGGACCCAACCCAGAAGAGATGGAGACTTCAACAGCGGCATGGCCCCAAGGGCAGGGTTAGCGAGGAAGAACCCCTCGGGGTCGTGGCACTTACTTGGCAATCAGAGCCTGTTCGGCTTCTTCCTCGCGGAAGAGGAAGCTGTGCATCCTCTCACGATAGTTGAGACGGGTGATGGGAACGGTCGCACCACCTTCGCGCTGGTAGTCCAGTGCGAGAGCAGGAGGTTTGTACTTGGCCAGCAGATCCACATCTTCGCTGGTCCTTGGCATGCTGGGAACGATGACCCGGTTACCTCTATCCCATCGCATGAAGTTGACGGGCTGGCGGCTCTCCCTGCTGCCGGGGATGTGCTGGGGGGTCTCCCGCCGGCCCACCTTCACCTTGATCTTCTGCATGAGGACGGGGCGTCTACCGAAGTCGAACACCACCCACTGCTCGAAGACGCCCAGCGTGCAGCACTCCATGCAGACCTCCACCAGCGCGGCGGGGGGGGAGGACGGCAGGGTGGCCACGTGCTCCCCCCGAATGTAGTGGAGGCCCCGGGAAAGTCCGTTCCCCGAGAGGTAGAAGTTGACTCCAGGTTCCCGTTTCAGTAGTGCCACGTGCTGCAGGGGCATCTGCCGGGGGAGGAGAAGACAGGGACAGGGTGAGGGCAGCTCACGGCAAGAGCCCAGCGGCTGATGAGGTTCCTCCCAGCAGCATTTCCTACCGAAAGCTGCTGCAGGAACCAAATGCCACGCCGGACCTACAGTGCACTTGAAATTCTCCTTAAAGGAGCTTATTCCTCGTGCAAACCCACAGCAATTATTTTAAGTTCTTAAAGAACCTCAAGTTTCAGTTTTATAGCAATCGAGCCAGTCTGCTGTAAAGGGGAAATCTCCTGTGTTGGAGAGGACAATTAGAACCAGCCTCTTGCCCCCAACACCCACGAAACCCTGGGCAGGAGAGCAGCTGAATCTTGTTATTTGTGATGATACGTGGGAGGTGCTGAGAGCAGCCGGGTCCACCCCAGCCCCACCGCACGAGACGAGATGAGACGAGACAGGAGACACGGTGGCTGCACCCCTCACACGCGGCCCCCGCTCAGGCACCACCCGAGCCTGAGCTGCGCCCGAATACCCAACGCACGTCCTCATTCGGACATCCCACCATCCCTATCCTTCTGCCCCTTGCAGAAATAATCATTAAAACCCCCCAAAGGACAAGGACTGTGCACAGCAGCAGGCGCTGCCAGCGGCTCGCAGCCTCCCGCTGCGCAGAGCTGGGCTTACCTGGGAGTGGACCTTGAACCTCCACCGGTATTTCATCCTCCTGTCCTCCGACTGCACGTGCAGGGGCTGCTCACACACAACTCTGACGCCCTCGACGTGCTCAGCCATCTGTGGGGGAGGCACGAGAGGAGCGGGACTGAAGGCAACACCCCAGGGACACACTGCAGAGCCCTCCGCGGGGCCATCTTCATCCTTTGCCTTTACGCTACGTCCTCCCGAGAGGGGACCGTCAGGAAATCCTCACGCTCAGTCCTCACCCACCGCTGCAGCAGCCTTGGGAAACGAAAGGACCCGCGGCAGAGCAGCGCGGCCGGGTACCCCGAGCAGGCTCTTGGGTTGCGTCTCGAAAGGGGTGAAGGAAGGGGGATGCAACATCCCTCTCTGCTTCACCATCAGAAAGGTGAGCGGTGGGCTCCGTTCCCGAGCTCTTACGCAAGAAGCTTCTCGCGACGCGCCGGACCAGCGCGCTCCCACCCTGCCGCCCGCGACTCACAATCAACACCTCGTTGGAGCACGTCCGATACTCGTCAAGGAGCCGGTCCTGGTAGGACAAAAGCCCTTCCTTCAGCGCTTGCTTCTTTTTCTTCGCGGCAACCTTCACCCTCTGGATCCACTCCTGCAGCTCCTCGGTGGAATGAGCCTTGGTGCAGCTCTTCCCCATTTCGCACACCTCCGCTCTGTCGGAAGAGAGGTGTCCCAGGTGCCACCCGTGCCTGGTGGCATGGGGGTCCACGGGGAGCCGGCAGCTTCCCCGCTGCCCTGGGTGGACGCCTTACCTGCTACACAGCGAGAACTTGGTCAGCCCGAATGGCGGCGCGCGGTGGACCCACTGGACAGAGGTGTCGGCCGAGAGCATCTGCAGGTGCTCCGCGGAGGAGCAGTGGCTCTCGAAGCTCTCCTGCGAGCTGGAGGTCACCAGGCAGACCCGGCAGTAGAAGTGCACCGGCGCGGGCGCCGCCGGCTCGCCGTTGGTGCTGCAGGTCCCTGCGGCCGGCAGCAGGTCGGAGCGAACCAAGCCGTGCTCCCTCTCGGCCTTCCAGACGGCCATCTCCACGTCGCTGTGCGCGTACTGGCAGCGCTGCGGGGTGTGCCGGCAGGGCTGGCCCCTGGAGACGAACCTGCAGTAGCTGAGGGTGGGCATGAAGTCGGGGCAGGGCCGGACGGCGATGTACTGCTGCTTCCTCTGGCTGTCCAACACCACGTGCACCAGGAGGGGGTCCCAGCTCCGGTGGGACTCGCAGAGCCACCCCTGGCCGCCCGCCGAGATGCGCTGGGGGCAACCGAAGAAGCAAGGCTTGCAGATCTCCTGGAACTGCCCCCCGAACTCGCTGGCGATCTCGCCGGCGGCGTTGGCCGCGGGATGGGGGGTGGCGGCGGGGTGAGCCCCCAGCTGCGCCTGCAGCACCGCTGCCTTCAGCTGGCGCCGTTCCAGCTGCTGCTCCCTCTCAAAGTTCCAGACGATGGCCTCCTCCGGGCTCCAGGCGAAGGTGCACTGGTTCCTGTGCTTGCTGCAGCCCAGCCCCACCACGTAGTACCTGCAGACGGCGTAGCGGGCCGGGTTGGGGAAGCCCGGCCGCCTGGACACCTTCCTCCAGGCCGTCCCGCGGCGGCCGCGGCAGCGGGCCAGGAGGATCTCGTACATGCACTTGTGCTCCACCTCTCGCAGGTGGTAGGTGATCTCGTTCTCCTTCACGCTGCACTTGGAGCAGACCAGGCGCAGCTCCAGCTGCTGCTGGAGGCTGCCCAGCGGCACCGCCGGGCCATTCGCCGTCGGCATCCTCGGCCGTGGCTTGAGCGGAGCACAATCAACAGCGGGAAGTTCCTACAAGGTGATGCCGGGGGGAGGAGGTGCCATGGAGCGGCCGTGTCCTAGCTCGCTACGTACCTGCCAGCCATTGGTGCGAGTCCACAAAGCCTGACAAAGAAACGAGGAACCAGCGACTTAGCAGGAAACATCAGCCGGTCCCCGCTCAGCAGCAAGCAGCCAGGAACCTCACCCACCACCCAAACCCACCAGATACCCCCACCCTCGGCACCCAAGTGCCTGGGGTCTGCCCCCACCCGCTCACCCGGCTCCCTTCACCCTCCAGCCCAGGTCCCAGGGGACCGTGTCCCGCAGGGACCGGGCTGCCGAGCGGCGAGGGCGGCTGGCAGGGCTCGGCTTGCCGCCTGGCGTGCCGCAGCCTGCGGAGCATCAGCATTTACCGCCCAAGGCAGGAGAGCCGGCTGCGGCGGAGGCTGCCCCGGAGGGCCCGGCACGGTCCCCACAGCGGCCACCGATGTCCTCCCGGGCCGTGGCCGGAGGATCCGACTTCCTCTTCCCGCTGCCGGCGCCTCCCCCGCCTGGGTTCACTCCTGCCAACTTTCTCTTTCTTTTTCCTGCTCCCTCCCCTGGGTCTGGCCAGGCAGCCCCACGCCGAGCGGGAGAAACCCGGCTCCAACCTCCCAGCCTAGCTCCTCCCGTGGCACAAAAGATTAACTGGAATTAATTAACAAAGCAACCACCCTCTTTGCTCCTCGGATGCAGCAAGGCCGGGAGATGGGCATGCTGGAACAGGGACCTGACGGCATCTCCTCCGGCCGACAGCTCGGTAAACATCCAGCTGGGAGAGCTCCGGCTCGGAGTGAGGAAGGTGACTCACGGCTCCCTGCCCTCCCTGGCCACGGCTCCGGCATTTGCCAGCAGTTTCCTGCGTAACCAGCGGCCAGGAGCATCCCTGGGAATGATGCTGCAGGGTTTCGTGGCTGGGCCACGCGGCTCGGGGCGAAGGGAGCGCGCCGGGGCGGATCCGCGGGCAGGGTGTGCTGCCAAGCAAAGCCACCAGCCTCGTGCTCCAAAATACCAGCCTCGTGCCGAGCGTCCGCCTCGGGCTCCCGACCCGCAGCCTCGAAGGACCGGCTCTCGAGCAATACAGGGGAAGAGCGGTATTTATGGCTGCGGTCCGGCAGACGATGGCACTCCAGCACCGCTCTTACAGAAATACTTTTCACTTAAAGACTCCTTTCCCCACCTCTGGGATAAATGGGGTGCTTGGTGCCGGGGGAGGCGGGCAGGGGGGTGCTGAAGCTGCTGCTCCGGCTGGAGCTCCAGGCAGCAAACCCCGAGCTGAGACTGTAGGGGGGAAGCAGCCGGAGCATCACCCGCCCTCCCAGCTCACCGTTAGCGAGCTCCTCGCATCCCATCCCAGTGCCACAGCACCCACCCGCTGCCGAGCCAGGAAGAAATCACCTAATCCTACTTCTCTGCCACGCATCAGGTTGGACACGCGCTGGGTAGATAAGCACCAGCCCTGTTTATCTCTCAAGGTCTGGCAGCGAGCCTGGCGCTGGGCAGAACTGCTAGTTTCTCTTTCAGTAAGCTGCGAGACTCTGCGGCGCAGTCCCACGGCAGCGCTGGCTCTTCCTCTGCCACGATTTGGGTCACCGCGCAACGCCATCGGCTCTCCGCACCGAGAGCTAAATCACCCCGACTCATCTCTGCGCCTTCGTTTCCAAAGCTTTACCTGCAGCCCTTACTGAAAGCAGGGATTACAGCCGCTCGGGCAGCGTGGCCCTGCCACGGCTCTGCCTGGCCTCGTATCTATAAATTGTCCAAACCTCCAACATCTGCTGGGACGACCGTGGTCCTGCTCAGGCAGCATCGCCCACGTGCTGCGTCCTGCCCGCGCCCAAAGCCCAGCAGAGCTGCTGGACGGGAACGCAGCACAAGTGCCAAGGAAGAGCATCCCCGACCTGGAGCGGGGCTGGGCCAGGAGAGCCAGGGTATCCCCGTCCTCTGACTGTAACAGGGTCACGGTCATCGGAAGAAAACCATTTCTGCAGCCCAGCTGCTGCGCAGGGTTCAAGAGCTCTTTCTTTGCTCTGGTTCTACCACAAAAAAAAAAAAAAAAAATCGGGGCCTCAGCAGAGGTTTTGATGCTACCTGACCAGCAACTGATGCAGAGAAAACGCTTTGCACTGAAATGAAATAACTTGGGAAACAATAAAAATATAGGAGAGCACCTATAAACAATAAAAAGGCAGGAGGGGGAGTGGGACGCTGTGTCTCCTGCCCAAGGGCAGCGAGGGATGCTCCGCTGATCCCCAGCGAGACAACGACGGCCACGCAGCGCTGGCACGGGGCCGCAGACCCTGCGCCCGGGGGCTGCTCCCGCCGAACCCCCCCAGGGTCCTTTACACCTGCAAAACCCCCGGCCGCTGGGAACCGCGGCACGGTCTGGGGAGACACGCTCTGCCGGGCTGCAGGAGGGAAAACCCCTGCACCTCTTTGGGGGCAAATATCCCCCCTCTGCCAGCCTGGGGAGACTGTCCTTGTCCAAAGCGCGATGCTAAGAAGGAGCATTCCCGCTCGGCTTTACCCGGGAGGTCTGGAATCAGCTGGAGCTAAGCCGCGGCGACTCGGTGCGGGGTCCGGCAAGGCGGGGGCTGGCAGCAGGCAGGGCAGCAGGCAGGGCAGCAGGCAGGGCAGCAGGCAGGGCAGGGGAGCGAGGGGCCGGCGGGGCCAGGCTGCGGCGGAACCGCAGCCAGCAGGACCACCCGGAGCGGGACCCGAGGTCACGCTTGGCCACCAAGAGCCTTTCAGCTCCTTTGAAGCTGGTTCCCAGCGGGACCAGGGCTTATTTTGGGGGTAACATCTGCGGCTTTGGGAACACTTTGGTTTCCCTCCAATAGCAGCTTCACCTTCCTTCCTCTGGAATTCTGCTCCTTAGGATGAGCCCTCCTGGGAAAAGCACTCACGTTCAGGATTTGTGCAACATTTGTGCGATGCCGTCACTGGTGAAAACTCCAAAATACCTCAGTAATACACACGAGAGAGGATGAAATCTGATCGCTGGCACTCGGCTCTGTGAAGCGGGAGCTGAGCTTCCCGGTCCCGGCACGTCCACAGACGCAGAGCCCAGAGGAGACGCGGTCCTGCAGCAGCGACGACACCGACCTGCTCGGTTAAACAATTTCAGAACTACCCATAAAGACCGTACAGGACAGCCGAGCTGTTACTGGTATTCATGCCAAAGGCAGGGCATCCCAGTTTGAAAAAGCTAAGAGGGAATATTCCACCTTTAAAGGGTCAATTCTCTTACTGTTTATTTTTTTAAGAAAGCCTTTGATTTTGAGCAAGCTGCCAGAACATGCTCTGGGTCTGGAGGTGGGTGGGACGAGGAAAGGGAAGTGCAAACCCCTCTTCAAGTCTCTGCACAGCACCAGCACTAAAGCCAAATTAAAGCCTTTTTTTCTCTACAACCATCTTATACCAGAAAAGAAAGGAAAAAAGGAACAAGCTATGGGAGCTTTTGCAATCCAAGCCCGGGCGGAGGAAAGACAGAAGGCACGAGGAAGCTCGGGGAGGTGCACCGTAAGATAGCCGCCTGAGTGATAACGAAACTCTGATGTCAACAGGGCAAAATTCAAGTGCCCTGAGGGAGGTGGGAGCTGATCGAGAGCAGTATTTACCAGCAAGCCACAGATCATGGTTTGCAAGTTGAATTTTGTACATTTTAAAAAAAACTACTTCTTTACACTGGTCCTGAAGAGCCCAGCCTGGCGTGTAAAGCCGCTTGCATCCTGCTGATGGGTGAAATGAGCCGCTCTCGCAGACGGAAAGGCTGGTTTATCGTAGCCCAGCTCCGCACCCACTCACGGAGGCTCATGGCCCCATCGGGTGAGAATCTGCCTCTCTCCCAATAGCACGTACCCTCACCAGGCACCGACGCGGACACGCGCGCCTGCTGCCCAGCACCGGTCCAGCCTCGCCGCAAATCAAACCGAACCAAACCGCACCACCGCCTCGCTAACGGCATTTCCTCCGTGCTCGGGAAGACGCTTCGGGTCAGGGCCGGGCCACGCTACGTCCGAGCATTGTCCCCCGGCAGGCGCCTCGCGGGGCTGTGCTGACGCCAGGGATAATCACGTTTCCCTGGAAATGGCGAGTCGAAGCACCGTCGTGGCAGAGAAACGCTCATCGCACCTCCGCGGCCGAGTCCTGCCGCTCCGCACCCCTCTGCCGTCCCGGCCCACCGGGAGGAAGGCGGCCTTTTCGTCAGGTCTTGCCTTGATTAATTATTGACAGGGGATTAGGCAACACGCTACGCTGGAGTGAGCCAAGTGCCCCTCGATCAGGGCAAGCCACACACGTCAGAGGGCTGGGACAGCCCTCTGCGGGGACGGGGACAGGCCAACGGCGTGCCTGGGGCACCCCGCACCCCGCTTATCGGTCCTGGCCAAGCACAGGATCTGGGCACCCGGGGAGTTTTTCCTCTCGGCTGTGAGTGCCCGGAGCAGCGGTGCAAGACCAAACACAGCATCCCCCAGCACCCTGCGAGCGAACGGTGCGGCCGGGCCGGATGGAAGGGTTCGGCACCGATGGAAGAGGAGCTACATGGCGGATGCTGCCCCGTGCCACCCCATCGCCTGCAGTTATCCTCCTGCACCCAAGCCAACGGCCCCTCCGGCATTTCCTTCCTGGGCAAAACCAACCTCAGAAGTTCCTGGGGCCCCTCCTTTCCCCAGCCTTTTTCAACAAACAGTTCGCTCCACATCCCGCCCGGAGAGCTGGCACAGCTCTGCCAGCCCGGCTGTTGGAGGTGACAGCCGTGACACCGCTGCCCGAACCGGGGGGCAGGCGCCAACCCCCCCGGTTTGTGCACAGCCCCCCAGGCACCTGCACCCCCAGCTCTTGCGTTTTCCCTCATCCAACTATAAAAAGTTCACCGGGGGCTCCCAGACCGCACCCCCCCAGCTCAGAAGCGGCGGCAGAGAGGGAAGAGCTGCCGGGGGTCGCTCGCCGGAGGCAGCACCGCGCACCCCGGCCAGCCCGGGGCTTTGCACCCCGAGACCTGCGCCCGGACCGTGATCCCCCCCCCCCCCTCCCCAAAGCGCTCCAGCTCCAGGGATGCTGCGAGCTGGGGCGGCCGGGGGCTGAGCACCCCACGCCGTGCAGCACCCCAAAGCACGCTGCAGGGCTACCGGGAGCACCCCGAGCCCTGCAGCACCCAGCACCCTGCAGCACCCCAGGGCGCTCCGCAGCCCCCCCAACCCCCGCAGCCCCCCGCGCCGCTCTCACCGCTGCCGCGGCCGGGGGAAGAGGGGGGCGGACCCGGGGACTCGTCGCCGCCGGCAGTTTCGTTTCTGGGGCCTCCCCGCATTCAAACCGGGGCCGGACTTCGCGGAAATTGCATCACGGCGGCCCCGCCTCGCCCCGCCCC
>VZTQ01005330.1:6514-26711 GCA_013400755.1 Pelecanoides urinatrix
AAATATTTGTTCTCGTTACCTAGACCTCTGGGGTTTCGACTGCTGCTGGAAATTTACTGTCAATTAACTTGGACAGCAAGAAGCTTGATAGGTTTAGGAGTGTTACATAATAATAAAGAGGTTTTGTGGCCTGTTTCAGGGCCACTGTTGGAAAGGAGGCTCAGCCTTGTGAGATGTTGGTGTACTGGCTCTGGCTGGCACGGAGTTAACGTCCTTCATAGCAGCCCATATAGTGCTGTGCTTCAAAACTGTGGCTAAAACAGTGTTGGTAACACAACAATATTTTGGCCATTGCTAAACAGTGCTTGCACAGTATCAAGGGTTTCTCTTTCCCACTCTGCCCCCCCAGTGAGTAAACTTGGGGTGGGCAAGATATTTAGGAGGGTACCAAAGGAATATTCCATCCCACATAGCGTCCTTCTCATCAATAAAAACTCAGAGAAAGGAGGAGGAAGGGGGGACATTCATGGTTATGTCGTTTGTCTTCCCAAGCAGCTGTTACATATGCTAAGGCCCTGCTTCCCAGGAAGCCTTTGGACATCTGCCTGCCAATGGCAGGTAGTGAATGAATTCCTCTTTTTGCTTTGCTTACATGCCCAGCCTTTGCTTTCCCTACTCAAGTGTCACTATCTGGATGCCGGAGTCTTTTTGCCTTCCTTTTAATATCCTCCCTGTCTCACAGGAGAGTGGAGTGAGTGGGCAGCTGTGTGGGTATTTGGCTGTTGGCCAGGGTCAAACCATCCCCACAGCTGGCTACCTACCAACATGAAAAGTGTAGACTTTTGGGGCATGTACTCCTAATACAGTCCTTCTAATATAGCAAAGATAATTGAAGAAAATAAGATTTTTTTAAAAAGATCTAAATACTTTTAAAATACTTAAAATACTTCAAAAAGTATTTTAACTGTCTCTTCTGAAATATTTAGTGTAACACTTATCTTCATATTAAAAAACCACTAAAAGTGTAAAGTGACTACAGGTGAAGAGTCATACTTACATTAGTAAGAACACCGGTGGCTTGATAAGGTATATAAATGATTGCTAGATGGTATTTTTCATCGGGAAAAATTAAAAAGTGGGCAAACTGTACCTTAATTTCTCTTCAACTCAAGAGTCTTTTAGTCTGATATGGTGAAAAACACAGTCTTGAAACAAACAAATCAGTATTATGCAGTTCTCCTATACTTATTGCAGTATTAACCCATAAGAAAGAGAACAACTAAAAATTCAGTGTGTTTCTGCTAGTAGCCCTTAGCAGATCATCAGGAAAGGGTATGATAGCATGGCAGGCACACAGTGATATGCTGCAGGGATATCTGCCACGATTTGAACCATCCTTGGATTAGACTATCCTTGAGACAAAGACTCTAATCAGTACTTGATACTGGCAGACTTTTCATTTGTGAATTTACATAATTACTTTTTAAGCTTGTCTAAACTTTGGTATTCACAATAAGCTGCAGCAGTTAGTTCTCAGTTTAATGACATCTCATGGGAAAATTACAACCTAACAGTATGTACATAAACTAGCTATTGTTTTGCTTTTATCAACTTCTGTTATCTGCCACTTATTCTTCTTTAAAATGTTATTCTTCTAAATTCTGAGAACTCATTTTCAGATTCATGGTTAGGAACTATCAGCAAACTTTCTCATCTCACTAAGCACCCTTTTTGCTTTTATTAGTATGTTGAACAACATGGATCTTAGCATTAATCCCTCCTTACACTGTGAAAGCTAAACATTATTCATGTTTCTTTGTTTCTTGTTAAAGCAAGAAACTGTTGGTCTGTAACAGGTCTACTGCTTTTTTCCGTAGTCTTTTCAGACATTGCTGTTATGGGACCTTGTAAAAAATGTTTTAAAAGTCGAAGTACACTATTTCACTCTTTCCACAAGTTCATTGATTCCTTCAAATCACTCCTACAGATTTGTGTCGTGACGCTACTCCTATGCTGACTCTTCCTCATTGTATCATTTATATTCATGTCTGCTGATTTTATTCTTTACTGACATAACAACCAATTTACGCATGAAGACCTGTCTCTCACCTGAAGGATTTCTTTACAGATGCTTTCCAAATTTTAATTAATAATGAACAGGGCAGGCTCTGATCTGGAGGACAGGTTTTCTTCTATCTGCCTCTTATGTGTCTCTCAGCGACAGATGTGCTGCTCAGATGTCTTACCTGGTTTACTCGTTCTTGCATTCCTGAGCTTGTCTGGTACCAGGAAGGAGAACTTTTCTAAAGGGAGTGTGCTTGAATTCATCACCAATGAAGGCTTTTGCCATTCATCTCCCTAGAAATTTATCAAACACTTTCCATTTCTTTCGCACACATCTTTGTCCATGCCTGCTCTCTCAGGCTCTCCTTGTCACTTCTGCCCCTCTGCCCACTTACAATGTCCTAAGGTCCGCATTCATCTTCCTCTCTTTTCCTGCAGGTTATGCTCTCGTTTGCCTTACCTATCTGCTGAGCCAATGGCCAGCAGTATGATTCAGTTGTAGCATGGTTTATCCATGCTGTGATGGATCATCATAGAGTATATTTTCCCCACACGTTTTTTGGGAGAGAGGTCACTAGCAGGATCAGATCAAAGGCACATCATTCAGATTTCATACAGGATATCTTGCAAAAGCATACATAAAATCTCTCTGGATTCAAAGGAAAAGTCAAATGATCCACTGTTGTATTGGGTTTTTTTTCTGTCACTCAACACACATACTACAACCATGATCTTAGAAAAGGACATTAGGATGCACAAAGATAGCTTTTCCTAATGTACTACTGTAACTGTAACCTAATATATGGTGTAACTGTGTATGTAGGATGTGGCAGAAAAATTATTAGCCTCATTGTCTAAGTTTGGTATCTATTTTATCAAGTAGTAAACAGTCACATCTTCTGCAGTAAAAGCAAACTTTTCCTCTCTATAAAGCCACAGTTCTTCCCCTTACCCCCCATTTTCTAGGACCTTTTCCTTTGTATGCAGTAAGATACAGTGCCCTAAAGTAGCCCACAGATAACTTGACATAACACCTATTGTCCTGTTGAATGAACAATGAGCATGTCATCCTTTACTAGGTCTGATGCACCCCATTATCAATACAAGCTGAAATAGCAGCTGATGTCATTCTTTCCAAAATGCGAGTTAGGAGAAAGCTTGCCCTCCCTTCTCTGCACACACTTTTGTTAATTACTACCAACACCAAAAAACAGCCAAGCAATGTAAAACTCTTCCAAAGGTGTGCAAGTCCAGTTACAGGAAGCAACTCAGAATATGCATTAGTTCTTATGTCTGCACTGT
Source organism: Pelecanoides urinatrix (assembly GCA_013400755.1). Taxonomy (NCBI): domain Eukaryota; kingdom Metazoa; phylum Chordata; class Aves; order Procellariiformes; family Procellariidae; genus Pelecanoides; species Pelecanoides urinatrix. The sequence goes on from VZTQ01005330.1 coordinate 9,821, forward strand.
CACTAACCAAGCCTTGCTAGAAGTGAAAATCACCTGAACTGCTTTCAACCATAGTATCTTATTTCCTCATGACAGCATTTGAGGCTGCTGTAGACATTTGCAGTTCCTTCTGTCTAGCCTGACACAACAAACCGATCAGGAAGCTAGTTTCCCCAACTTAACTGATCCGACAGAAATGTTTTTATTTACTTCTCCAAAAGCAGGCTGTGTCAAATTGCATCATATTTTCTAAGTAATATCTATACATATTTCAATGGAAAGAGGCCAGTAAGAATTTTCACATACACTCTACTTTTCTGAATTGGTGGTTATATCTCCTGGGATTCCTTTTTTCAAGCATTTTCCTGATTCTTTCTTATCAGTTCTTTCCTTCATTTCTGTGTCATAAAAGTTAATGGTCATAGGGATTTGCACAGACACTTGCTGAGCAGAACCACTGCACAGGAACCTAGAACAATCCCAAGTCCTGATTGTGTAATTGCATGTAATGGCTGAGCTATGCAGCAAATTGAAATTAGCTCATCAAGAGAACCACATCACCATAAAAACAAAGTAATTCCCAAGTTTCAAAGAGTACCTGCATGATCTCATTCCTTCTGATGGTCTTAGCAGGAGCTGAGGATAACAGCATAAGTGCCCATCTATCAAGTAATCTAAAGGCTAATGTATTTTAAAATGTTGGACATGGTTATCAGCTCTTTATCCACACAAACAGAATTAAAGGGATTAAACAACAGTTGTTAAATAATATGGAAAGGCTATTGCTATTTTATTTGCACTGTGGAGAGGATGTCTTTCCAATCCATCGTATGTGTTAGAGCTGTCAACTTTTTTCCAGACAGTATTGTTCTATATATTTTCCTTTATGGTTTTGAGAAATATGCATGCATTTAGAAGACTATGACCATCAACAGCACAGGATATAAATCCTCTTACTCCTCTCTTTTGGAAGAACACCAAACTTTGCCTCCCTCTGCTATTACTCTCTCTTTTCTACATATTGCCTTTTAAATTTCTATAGCAGATTTTTAAAAAAGACAATATAGAAGTATTTGGTATTACAAACATATGGCTTCACTCTCTTATTCTATGGCAGTAAGTTGTCCTCCAAGTATCTCAGCTGCACATCCTATATCTGCTTAAGATGTGACTATTTATTTGAAGCAGTTAACTTTAGTCTTTGATATTTTTGCCTAGACTAGTACTTCTGCACAAGAAATTCCAAGTGGCAGAAATAGAGCTAACAGTACTCTTCAAAAGGTCTGTCTGCCTTCATATCCTGTGCTAGGGGAAAACAGATGTTCACAAACATTCAAAACTGCCAAAAGGGAGACTGAATGTATGCTTGCTGCTGTGCAGTTTATTTTAATTATTTAATCTCATTTGAACTCTTCAGACAAATAGAGCAATCAGCAAGGATGAGATATGTTACTTAACACAGAGACAGCATTAATATGTACTTTTAAAATGTCTTATTACCTCTGTTTGTGATCACCGTAGACAGCAACCTAATGAAACACCCCTATGTCATCTTTAAAATGATAATGAAGAGAAACTACTATATATTTCAATTTCCAAGCCAAGTGCAGAGATTTGTCTTCATGGGAAGACTAATACCATTTTAAATATGTTTTGACGACTTGTGCTTTATAAAAAATTAACACTGTCTCAGAGGCTGAAATTTACTCTGCTTAACTCCAGATTCCATTTAGGTTGTTATTTTCTACTGGAAGATAATCCTGCCCCGCCATTAACAGAGGAAACAGAGGGGATAGGTTCCTAACTTATACGTCCAAATTAGAAGGGATAAATCTAGGCCAGATGCAATATGTGCATTTAGAAAGGAACTGCATGGACATCACTTTATCTTTGGCAATTTCTACCTGAAGGTTACAGATCTGCGTAAAGACAGTTTGGTACTCAGGCACATGAGCAGTTTAGGTCTAAAATAAGAACTGTGGGTATGGACAAACAAAAAGAAATGAGAGAGTCTGATTTTGTTTCTCTAAGATGCCAGGCATAAGTTCACTCTCCACTTCATGGATTCTTCATGGTTAAATTTATTGAATTATTTGCAAGTACAATATTATCAGTTCACACTACTCATAACTAGTCTCCTTGTTATTGCATAAGCATCAAACATACAGAGGCTATTCCATGTTCTGTATACATCTTACTGTTCAAGCAAAACAATAAAACAGTTGAGTGAGCACAGAGTATAAAATCAGAATGTAAAATAAGGCAAGTGTGATAAAAGCATTAGACTCTGTAGTCTTTCACTAGAAAAATAGATTTTACTGTCAAGTTTCCATTTAAACTTTTAACAAACATATTGCAAAAGAGAAAAATGAACTTAACTACAGTAAACAAATTCCTTCCTTCAAGGCACTGTTACATAACTTTGAATGTCAATTTGAAAATAATTCAGGAAGTCAACTGATAGAAGTATTACCCTAATAATAGATAAGAACAAAAATCTTTATTTGGTTAAATAAAAGGCTGAATGGAAAAACAAATAAGATTACATTTTTGTGTAGAAGAAAAACAATCATCATTTTGGCTAAGATGGAACAAACATTACAAGTTTGAAGTCTTACAAAATTTAACTACAAAAATGAACTCTTATCAAATTTAGACAATTCAAAGAGTTTTAGCAACAAGTTGTAAAGTTTGGAACTTGGGTGATTTTTTTTTAATAAAGAACTGTCTAATGAATTATAAATGCATGTTGTAGCATAAGAAAGTAACATGTCTGCAAAACTATTTAAAACCAGTGGAGAAAAGTTTTCCAGGGATGTAACTTCCAATTATTATGAAACATATCACTTGGCTTTGTGTTTTCACCTGTGTGAGTGCTTAGCAATGGCAGATTGTTTTCAGTCACTGTTCAGAACTTCCTACACAAACACTCTGAATGGCACAGCTAAAAAAATCATTGTTTCTCCTACAGATTTGCACTCTACCTTGCCTGTACGCATCTAATTGCAAGTCATCTCAACTTCTGCTGTCTGTCCCTCAGGACCCCTATGGAATACCTGCAGGTCCTTCCCGTGTCCCTACATTCTCAACTGGTTTCTTCCTCATTCCTTGCCCCTTCCTATTTTTAGAGAGCTCCCAGACAGGTCTGCAACATGATGCAGCCAATTGTGGTCAACCTACACTTGCTGGGTAGCTCAACATGTAGAGGACCACTCAACTGAGAAACTCCGCTTACACTTAAGATACCAATCAGCTTCTTCCTAATTTCTATTGTTCAGCAGTCAGTGTTGAAAAGTTTCAAGAGTGAATTTAAAGGCAGAATATAAACCTAATTTTCTTTGACTGAAAAACAGAGGCACATGGATGCTGATTTCAGTATCAACATCAATACTGATGCATTTTTACTCTCTTCCTCAGGAGTGTATGTATCAAAAGACATATAGCTAATCACTTAATTATCCTGGCCCACTACTGGGTAATTCTTAGGTCTCCATCCTAAGGAAATATTCACAGTTCTATCTGCGCTAACAGTTTGGAACTTTTTCTAGTATTTCTCAAGCTTCACTTGGCATCTGGTCTCACAGCTGCCTGCGTCTACTTTGGACCCATGAAAAGGAGGAATTTGCAGTGACCAGTTTGAAGCATTAGCAAACAGTCCTTCAGAATTCTTTTGCAGACTTTAATCTTTTCCTCTAAGAAATGGATAAGGCTTTTGTTGGTGTAGAAACCAATAACACTTTTGCAAGAAAACAAGGATTTGATCTTGGAAGACAAGATTTGCCAAAAAAGTGTAATGGTTAGGCTTAGCCTACCCGTAGAAGTCAATTATTACAGAATAATGTTTGTTATTAAAACTAATTTTGTGGATCCTTACACTTAGCTCTAACTGCTGTTTGAAGGAAATATCTTAAGGAGTGTTTTGGCTCTCATTTGGTATCTCCTGGCTTGAATAAGGTAAAAAAAAAATCATTGCCTAGAGTTTTGGTTTTTTAAGGTTGCCAAATTTTTGTTCTATTGAAGGCTATGTTTGCATAATAAAACAGGTATACAAAGCAACTGCAGTAGGAATGTTTTGAACACATACAACACGTATTTCTCAAAATACACATTTCTAGATTTCCAGAGCTTCCTATGCGGTATCTCGACTAAAAAAGTAGGGTTTATGCCTTTGAAGTTATGACCATTAAGTATCCCAATTATTTAATGTTTATCATTTAGTATTATTTATTAGTCCCCTCTGTAGGGGAGTCCAAGAGGGTACTAATAGGCAGACATATGAGGAATAAAATCACTTGCCAAGGTGAAAAAACTACTTGCCAACCTATAAAAAAAACACCAAACCCCCTGCAGACATGGCAAGCAGAATGTGCTAGAGGCAGGTCAAGACAAAACCAGTTACAGCAGCCAATTTGACCAAACTCTAATGCAGTCCTGGTAGGAGGAACACATCATAGATCTAAATCCATGTTTAATCCAGGTTTTCCAGTTCCTCCTGCCTACAGTGCAGCCCTTGTTTGCTAACACCAAAAAAGTATCTATTCATGTAACTTGCCTATGTTGGCCAAGACTTCATACCCCAATTTCAAGATCAGGTAGGAATGCTCAGTGAAGGCAGAATAAGTTGTTACCATTTCTGATTAAAAGGTGGGCTTTTTTCCAGATAGTACCTAGCCTCCTTTTTGTTGCAAGAGATATTAATTCTGCTTTATTCAGAACCCAATTCTTAGATCTATAAGTAAGCTACTGCATTTTTATTACTGAATTTCCTACAAAAAAACCCCTATTTTCTACAAAAAATAACATTGTATGTTTCAAACAATTAATATACAGAAATACATCTTGTTAAACTGCAAACATTTACTTGCTATAACAAAAATGCTGTTATATCAACGATAAATTAATATAAAAACCTGTAAATGCATTCTGGTTTTTATAGTGCATAGAAACTCCAAGGCAAAATACAATAAACACCATGTCTTAGCAATGGAAATCTTTATCAGTGTTCAGCGCCTACAGTCAATCACTTAATGCTTATATACTTCCCATTGTTTTTTATTTAGAGTTAACTTGTAGTTGTTAAAGCTGCAAAATAAACTATGAAAACCAAAAAAACATAGATCAGACTGGATTTTGCCCCCCACCTCCAACAAAACAGCCAATGCTAGGCTTTCTGATATTTTCAAACCCATAAGAACAGTAAAATAGAAAAAATAAAGGAAGGGAATTAAATCTATTTTATCTTTTATTTTTCTGTATTCCTTTATCTATTTAAAGAGAAATGACCAGTTTGAAGAAATTCTATTTAGATGTTTCTTCCTTTCGCTTCCCTAGGGAGTTTGCAAATGCTGCCTGTTTTTTCCTTACATTTTCATCAAGAGAAGAAATTCTTCTGAAGACTTTACTTTTCCCTTTCTTAAAATGGAATTTTTTCTTATTTTTCTTTTGGATTAACAAGCAAAGGCAACAAATGCAATCAACTGTTTTTCTATTAGCTGCACATTTTTCAATTGCTGAATTCATAATGTCATTAAATGTAACTAAATGGTATGTTTAAAATTATGGCAACTAGCTCTTCTAAAGCAGCATCGTAAGTCATAAAAGCAGTGTCACTATTTTATATATAAGACTAGTGGTATAGAATAAAGTGTTGCTTTATTCTATTACCCTGAAAATTTTAGCTGCTCAAGACCTTCTCTATGCTCTGAGAGGATTTTAAGGAACAATGCAGGATGCTGCAAGAAGTAAAAGTACTAACTAGACAGGATGCATGATAAGAACCATACAGGTATATTTGTGAAATTTCTATGTTCTGTATAAATTATAATCGCAAAACTGGTTCTGCAGCCTTCCAAGTCTGCAGTAATTTGTGCACGCATAAGGAATTATTTCAGTTATATTCTGGTATGGTTCTGTATCCCCTTTGCTTCTTTCACCTACTCTGAAATACTGCTGAAATATCTGATTTGTACAATATTTAAGTGTTTAGCCTATTTAGAATTACAGTATAGTAGCACAGACATATGGCAGGACATCTTAAGAAAATTCCTATCTTAAGTATTCAGAACATACCTATATTTCTTCCTCATTTAAATGAAGCTAAGAAAACTTAAAATGAAGACATTTTACTGTTCAGAGCAAATTGCAAAGCTATTAATGTTTCTTTTAAATCATGATAAAGATTTCCCTTTGACCATTTCTTTCGTAAAAATGGCTTTGTCACATTTGCTTCATCTGCTAGTAAAAGGCATTTTCTTTGGTGGAAATACTTTTTTGGTCTTACAAGTTCAGCTTTGTAATGCTTAGATAATAGGCCCATTCCGTATTACCTGTTCATTCAGTGAATGCAAGGTTAGTTCAGGACATTAACTTAAGACAAAATCAAACAGATCAGTCATAAAACAGGAAGTCTGATCTGATCATGTAAAAACCGCCCTTTAGTAGTAAAATGACAACGTTACAGACAGTAAAGGTCTAAATGCAGAATACATTGTCTGCATAAAATGAGCAGTTTCACAGCTATTTTTAAAGCATCTTATTTCTCGTAAGTGTAGAGGAGTTTACTTAGAAGCATAGTGGATGTTTAAAATGCATAGCCGCATACATTTTCTGTAGCTTTGTGATGACTTCCACTTCCCTTGGGTTAAATCTCCTGAATTAAAAAAGAATAAACACATTTCCTTAAAACATTAATTCTATTATTTTCTGCTTAATATTTTCCCATATTTGTTTGAAAATAAACTTAATTCCAGTTTATAATTTACAATTTTTTTTTGAATGGTCCAATCTGCAAATCTGAATCTGATTCACTGAGTGTCATGTGCCAAAGGGACTTTACAAGAATGGACCTTAGATCCAATATGGGATAAATCCTTGGGAACCTAAGTCACAGCAATCCAAACAAGTACAATAACATGCAGGAAACAGAGGAGAAAATATACTCTTGGACAGTATTTGTTCTTGATTGTTTTCTGATTTGTTACTCTCTTTATATGAACTTTACCTGACATTTTTGTTTCTGTTCTTTAAAACAAAGGGTATAGAAACAATCTTCCTTCAGGTAGATGCCTTGTGATGAAGAAAAACAGTACCAGCAGTGACATGAATGCAAAATCACTCACACCTCTCATCTTGAGATGAGAGATTGGGGTGCCAGATGTAGAGGGGAATAACAAGGGGAAATTTCTAGAGTGTGTAGGATTGGTCCTCAACTGACAGACCATCCTCTGACAAGCATTTCCAGCTGACGTAAGTAGAAGCAGCCTGTAATTAGACTATAAAGAGGGCAGAGAATCAGGGAAGTTCATTATGTAGCTTCCACAGGGCTACATATCCTCTGCTTCTTTCTTCCACCACTAATCCCTTCAGTCACCATCCATTAAGCTCTGTCTTCTTTCCTAAACTCCTATTATCCTTTGTTTCATATCTCTGGTACTTTCATATTCCCCACTTGCAACCTTCCTCCATAAACTCACTCGACACAAAATACAGCCTGAAAGAGCAGGATTTTGGATACATCAGCAATTTGTATGCATCTCAGCACCTACGCTGGCATTCACAGAAATGTTTCATGATCAGGAACCAAGCGATTAAGCAGGTTAATCTGGGTCCTATTTTAAGGACTTCATGGGTGAACCAAAGTATTAAACCACAATGATGATGATAGCATTGAATTAAAAGGTTTTGGACTCACTTTCTTGCTGATATTACATCATAAATGACTATATATTCGTTTATCTAAACAATGGTTCTATTACTATGTTGTTTCCACATAAAAAAAAAACAGACTGGGATGGCACAGTGGATTTCTTTGCCCTTGTATTAGGCTGCTCAAGAGAAAAGCAAACTCTGGTCTCCCTTTCATCTCTTACCTTTTTAGGAACCAGATTAAATTCTTCTGTGCCTAGCACTACTGTTTTCCAGACCATTGCTTTCTTCTGATTTACTATAAAAAAGAGACATTAAATTCCAAAACTCAACTTTTAAGTATAGGATAAGGACAGTCATTCCAGTCCCACAATCCAATCACAGAGTACATCTAAAACGTATTTGATTTTCTCTTTTAGCATGTGAAGTTATAAGAAAAAAGATTAAACAAAATTTAAGCAACTAAAATACTGACTCTTGAAGTGTTTTGGCCAAGTAATAAAAGCTTAACTCAATCCCCCTCAAAAATCCCACAAAGTTCTGGGCAGAAGTTAACAGTGATAGTATTCCCAGAAATGACTGCTGTACTATCATTTCATTCAGTGTATAGAATTTGTATATAAAGTGAATGCTCAAGTAATATACAAGCAATATACAGCTCAACGTCCTCAGAACATGGGCTGAAACAGTCACGATTGCTCCTTTTGGAGCACCTACAACTAGCTATATGCTATTGGTCACAATCAAGATTTGAATTAACAATTCTCTCTTAAAAAAATTCTGTTTCTGAATCACTAGCCTCCCACCTAATTCATTGTTGAATGTGACTTTTTAATCATAGACTCATCAACCAAGTTCAGCTGTGTATATATTAGTCATCACTTCACATAACAGACCAGAAAAGTTCCTTTGGAGCCATTCTCTCTGGTCCACAAATCTTATCTTCTAAACAGCCAGTAGTTGAAACAACTTTCAGTTATTAAAATCAGGCAAGAAGTACATGGTTTGATAGACTTTTCTCAAATGTGTTTATCTAAGAGAGAACTCCAAAGTAAAGATCAAGCAGCTGATCAAAACCACATCCCACATCTCAAACATGACATTATTTTAGTGCACTATACTGTGTTACAATCCTATTGTAATATAGTTTCAGCATGTTTATAAGAAGCAGGGCTGTGCAACAAGTGCAATTATTCAATTTTCAACCCAGGACATATCCCCAAACACTCAGCAATATAATAGCATACTATATTCCCAAGACATATCCCCTCTTCACAGTATAATTGAATTACAGCTTTAAAGGTGTTTAGATAAGGGGAAAATATGTTTTCAGCAAGCACTGGAAAAAGGAATGGGAAAGTGAATAAAACACAGGGAAACAAAGGTCACTGCACCAAGAAATTTAAGAAGGGAAAGACAGCGTTATTCAGAGGGACAAGAAAGAGACAAACAGGAGGAGAGAAGGGACTGAGGGGAAAGAAAACTGGAGTAGACTGGACATATAAAAAGATGAACTGCTAGGCTGCATCTTAAAACAAAAGGAGAGTTAACAGGTCAAATGAAGTGACTGGGCTTCAAAGGATGGGCAGAGGGAGAGAAATATAGCTTATTTTAGCAAACAAGCCTTTAGAAATGCATCACCCTAAGGAGGCGGGAGCCAGCATGGGAGCACCACTCCTTAAGCAGCAGAACAGCAACAGAAGTGCCTACATCTGCTCCTTTGGCTCCAGTAGTGCAGCCATTCCTGTGCCCAGGGAGCCCAAGCCTTCAGCACAGTGAGAGGCCACCCAGAGAGGTTGGAGTTACCACGAAAAGAGCCAACACCACCAGCTCCCAACACCCCAGCAATCTACAGGCTTACCTAGGACAGTTAGGGCTTTGATCACATGCAAGTGAGAGAAATGTATGTTAATATGGACAAAAAAATACATATGAGAAAAATCTCAAAGCCTCATCTGTAAAATTTCCACCTGAAAGTTATTTTCCTCATAGTTACAGCCTTTTAGAACAAGCTTATAGTGAGGACACACGGTGCTCTCACAAAAAAGTGAAGCATCTTCCAAACACCAAAATGAAGTGCCAAGCAGAAAACAGCATTCTGCACACTCTGGACTTAGGAAGTCTTAAGGAAAGGAATAAACTGTACTTTCACATTCATCATTAACCCTTACCAATTGGGTCAACAATAAGGTATCATTTTATACAACACACTGTAATACACAAAAGAGCAAATATTTAACTACAGTACTTACAGTTGCTCAACTTGGTCAAATTCTTTTTCATCTTCTGCAAAACAGAAAAAGGATTATGTAAGGTCTCAATTCAACAAACAGTAGAAAAGTTATGTTTAATTATATTTTTTACTCCACGTATAAGCAAAACTAAGTCTTACTTTTTCATTTTATTTGTTTTCTTAAATTTGTAATTCAATTTATCTTGTACCTCTATTCAACAGAATTACCTGCAAATTTGTCAAAAAACTTACTTTGCTCAAGTGTTATTAATCTGATTAATACGTGTTATATATTATATTATATATAAAAATGTATAAAATAGACAAATGCATATATCCATATAGGTATAATACATAAACACATATATAGCTAGATTTTATATATATGCCACTTCTGTTTCATCTTGCACATCTAGTTCAGCTCACCTATGTGTGCCTTAGGTTCAGCAACCAACATTAGTGCATTCTGTTTCAATGCATTTTTCCTTCTTACTTAATTTCTTGACACAAGTTTCTCCCATCAAGACTACTAACAGTTGCTTCCATTCCTAAGCATTCCCCAAAGAAGTATAGCCTCTAAATTCCTTTGTCTTGTCAGGAAAAAAAATACAGACTATATCAAGATTTGTATACAAAGTATTGTTTTTTGAAAGCACTTTGTACCTGAATTCTAGACTCATAGAAGAGATGTAAAAATTTAAAATAATGCAATGTCGTAGAAGAAAGTATTTTATCAGAAAAAATACAGATATGAAAATCACACTGAAATTTATATATGAAGTGCTATGGGTCATACCTTTCTACCTTTGGCTGCAATTTCAATGGAAAGCTAGAAAAGACTAAAAAAAAAGACTTACCTGCACGTTTCTCTTTCTTTTTCGAATAGATCTCGTAAAGCAAAACAATAGCTACTAAAACAACAACTTCTGCCACAATTGCTAGAAAGGGTTTGAGAGGCACCATGAGGGATAGAACTTTAAGCTGCAGCTTTCCTTTACTTTTCCCTAGTTCAAAAGCAGCTTCACACCAATATACACCATCATCTTCCTTGGTGAGCTTCAATATTTTCAGATGGGTTACACTGGCAGATATTCTATTAATTACATACTTGTCTGCCAGCGAAGAGTCATTAATGGCAATCTGAAAATAAAAAATATATAACAAGTCTTATTAGTGCAATGAGAAAGTGTTTAATCAAATTATTTTTACTATCAACAGATAGTTCTATATAGAGAGATGTAAAATGAGTTAAGAACAAGTGGCATTTGTGAAGCCTGTTTAGTCCACCTCCAAGGAAAGGATTTATCTTAGCTGGCCACCCTGGTTCTCTTTGCATTCAATGGCAGAAAATATGCACTTTTAGTGAGCAAGTTGACTGACCTGTTCTAGTCTATTTAAGAGAATATGAAAGGTACCCTTTACTGACTCTCCACTGACAAAGGCAGTCTCAGGTGTCAGGATCTAATGTCCAAGTTTCACCACAGCACAAAGCATACACTGTCAAGTTCAAATGGGAACACTGCCTCACTGGGAAATATGTTGATACGTCTTACAAGTCAATGCTACTCTCCAGTAGTATAGAGGAGACTGATCTATACCTCCTCTCCGTTGACAGTGCTTACCCCAGAAAAGGGCTAGAACAAAGTGGCTATGCTTCCAAGGCTAAGGGGAATCCTGAAAGGTGGGTGTGTGAAGGAGGAAAACTGCTGTGTGAGATTTTTCCTCATAGCCTTTAAGGCAGAAGCTGAAGTGAGAAGATATTTCAGCTCCTTCAGAATCAAGGGGCACAGCGTTACCTCCACCACAGAAGGTTATCCTCCACCACAGGATAACCTCCTTCGGGTCCAGTGCCCCAGAGAGGTCATACAGGCTGGGAAATACAGAAGTACTTATACCTGGAGGAGGAGGAAGAGAAGGGACATGCTTCTGTTCTCCCTCAAGCCTCCAATACCTTACATGTCTTTTTTAAAAGTGTCCTGTTATGGTAAGATTTTTTTTGGTATCAAGTAGTAAGATTTGAGCATCATTAATATAGTAAAGACAAGTATTTCAAGACTTACCTGATTTGTTTTACTCTTATCTAGGCTGTAAGAGTATGGCAGGGACTTTTTGGAAAAGAAACATCATACAAACCAGAACAAAAACTACATCCCTGTAACAATGAACACTTCTAAATATCAGATTTTTTTTCCCCACCTGCAGATATTTACATTAACTTTAATGGAAAAGCAATTTGTAGAGCCTACAGTGAAAAGTCATTACAAAGTGTCTGTACTTGTTTTTTGCCATATTGTTTTGCTTGGCCAACAGATGGAAACCTTACCTGCTCACTTCCATTGGTCATATACCAAGTCCAAGCAACGGGAGTATAACCAAAACTTTTACAAATCATTACAGCTGTATCTCCTTCATAACTGATTATGGGTTTTTCCCTTCCATCAATTTTTGGTACTAGGAACAAATAGGAAAAAGTTCATCAAGTGAGACCTACAGGTTTTAATTACAGTATTACAAAAAGATAAAATATGTTTAGATATGTATTTACAGTAGTCCATTCATTTCCTTTTCCCATAAACACAGATGATCTAAATGAAAAGTCATTTCAGGCTGATATTCTCTATACAGAATTTGTGCAGAAGACTGCAGGAATCCAGCTCTTGGTTGCTGTACGATCTTAAAAGTTGCCAATTAATACTGAAAACCAAGTGATAATCAGACTGATTTCTACCCTTGTCCATTTCCTCCTTCCCTTCCCTGACAGCTGTGAGCTACATGCTTCAGTTCAATCTGCAAAAACTGGTAGAAATCTATTTGAGCCATAATGCTACCACGTAATGTTATCTGGCAAGTTGTGCATGCGGAGAACTTTTTTGTAACTAAGACAAAACTGCAGATTGAGGGAGCTTTGTAATTACAAACATTTTCTAAAGTGAAGTAATGACTTGTGGGTGCATGCCAGTAATGAGGACTTTTGGTCCAATCTTGCTAAGGACAGAACACAGCCAGAAGAACCAAGACATCAAATTATAACTTAGAGCTACTTGTCCCAGCCATTATAACTGCAGATGCCGCACAGCCTTCCGAGAGCAAAAGCCCAAAAAAAGCTGTTGAATATATTGAGGCATCCCATAGATATAGTTAGAGCTGAGCAAATATATCATGATAGAGTATGTATTTCCCCTTCCTCCTTCCTTCCCTCTTTATTAGGATGTTTACCAGCATGTTTTCCTCAGATCCATTTATTTTAAATTTTAGAGCAATGAAACTTGAAGTATCTTTTAAGTACAGATCCAGTACATCTTTTAAATTATATCGGTCACACAAGACTAAGCAGGTCAAGAACTTGCTTTCAGCAGTTACAATGGATTAATTTGGTACAAACTAAGATTGTTCTTGTTCCCTCCCCTTGTTGACTGGCTGAGCACAAATTAATTGTCCCGAAGAGTTCACTTCTTGTGAGTATTCAGACTTAAAAATTTCCATTCCAGAAATACATATGAAACCAATTTGTTAATAAAAAACACACTGCTTACAACCTCAGAATTTTCTGCACCAGACATCAGTCCAGCCTCGTTACTAGTGAAGTCTTTCCACTCCATATGTATTTGTTGTAATCATTAAACACTACCCTTCTAAAGAGTAGTGGCGGAGTATCTTCACTGCTGTCAGTAAAAGGAACAACTTTACTAGTAACTGCTGCCACCTCCTCTGCAATTTATAGAACAGAAAAAAACAAAAGCAGGTTGGAGAAAAAAAAAGAACATGTGAAAACAAATAAAAAACCCTTGTAAGTAGCACAACATTTTTATGTGGCAGTCAAAAAGACTTAGCCATGCTGATCAGTGGCAAAGCACAGCTGTAGGCATACCAGCAATACTTTTACCACATGGCTATCCATCATGAGTTCTCTGTAACAGACTGGTTAATCATTGAATGTGTGCAAGGAAATGCAATATATGCTTTGTCCCAGATATTTGTGCAAGTAGATCACCCAGAATTTGGTGGCAAAACACTGCTGCTGCACAGAAAAAACACTGTTGAAGAGATGAACAGACAGGTGACTGCACCAGCATTTATACCAATGAGATTTCCACACTGGTTTAAGACCACAGTTGTTTCATAGCACATGTACCTGTAGCTGCTTAAGGATCCCTCAACAAAGGGCGAACACAAATTAATCTATTCTACCCTTTAATATAGCTATTACAACACTTCACAACATTTTAAAATACCCATGAATGGTCTCCATGTTTAATAATTTCAACTTTCTATAAGGAGTCTCAAAACGTTATGATTTTCTGCAGACCTGGGTAAAAGCTCAACTCGTCAAAATCTGCAGCGTTATGCCAAGCCAGGATATGGGGGAAGGGGAGGAGAAGCAACACATCCAATAATGTCTAACTGCCTAGAGGAAAAGCTATTGCAGTTAGTTACAGCAGTAATTACTTTAGTCACCTCAGACTGCATCAACACATTACTCATCCTTCAGTTTGAGATTTGTTCTCTCTGCATTATTGACTGGAAGATTCAAGGACTTCTCTTTCCTATTTCCTTCACTCTTGCATTAATCTTGAAAAGTCTCAAGCCAGTACTTTTTATGGCATCAGAAGTGGCAGTATTCAACCATTGTGAAGCAATTCTCCCATCTTCAAGTAATAAATCAACCAGTCTTAAGTACTGTTCTGGTAAAGACGACTTCCCTATTGATTCATCCCTGCCCTTACTGAAATAGTTATTGTATACTTTGAAAAGAATAAGGTCTCCTTTGACTTTTTAAATCTAGAAAAGACTTGGGTAGCCATTCAACTAAACCTTACCCACATGTTGACAAGAAAAATATATCATCATTTTTAGAGATTAAAAGGTCTGAATGAACTACAATTTTGTCTTTCTTCAGTCTAGTCTTCCCTGTCTGAAGGTTTGAAAGCAGGTATCAACATTACTATTCAAGACTTAAACATAGATGACAAGAGTTTTCTCAAGTCATATGACCAGATATCTCACTGAACAAAGCCAGCTTGCAGCACTGAGAATTAAAGCCCTGCTGGTTAGTTCAGCTGAGGTTAGAGTACTTATTTGAAGAGCTAGGGGTTTTAGGAACCTGTGTTCAGGAAGAATCTTTCTTCTATATCACAGTCTGTAGAGCTTTCACAGATCAAATGCTCGCCTTGCTCTTTGCAAAATCTGGATGGTGGGAATAGAGAAGGGAATAGCTCTCATTGGAGATGAAGGTTCTCAGCAGCTTGTATTTGTTTCATTTCCACGTCTTCCATTCTACTGGATTTTGCCTACTACTGTCAAGGGCAACATTATTGGAGAAGAGAATACAGAACAGAAGAAAGGGCACCCATACTGCCCAATGAAGTACACTAACTTTTAATACAAGAGCTATTCTTACATTATATAGAATGAAAGATGCACTAAAGCAGTAATTTGGTGTTTCAGAAATACATCTGTATTTGTTCAAAAACCTGCCTTGATTCTGCCAATCATTGCTCCTCTTGTAACACCGAATCTCAGGCCAAACTTTCAAGTCATTAGCTCTGCTTTTTGAAGAATTTATCTGAGACACCATGCTTTCCTCCCATCCCCTAGAAAGTCATGAGTATTCACTCCTGCTGTAGGGGTGGAGAGGGAAAAGGAAACCAGTTACTCATTTAAGAAAAAAGTAGGGTTATATGTTCTTTTGGTTGTTTAAAAAGGCTTTTAGTTTTTGCTTCAAAATTCTTCTTCCCTCCATGCTACAGAAGTTACTTCAATAGTGATTCTCACTTAGCTTGACTATATTAGTCACTGCTTATCAAATTAAGTTGCAATTTCCATACTATCCACATACCGTATTAATACAGGATTTCAATGGTCAAATGAAGCAAAATTTAAAATAACTTGCCTTGTAAGAGAAACACAGCGCTGATTTCTTCTTCACCTTTCAGAGTACAACTGTAATTTCCCAGCTTACTGTTATCCAAGATCCACAATCTTAAAAAAAAAGTTTCACCAATTTGCTTTTTTGCTTGTATTTTCTTTTGTTGTACAACTATCAGTGACTGCTAATTAATTCTAAAGAAATCAGCAGAGATTAGTAGTGGAGCAAAGAACATACATCGCCAAAACACTAGGATTCAGGTTTAGTGCAGTGTAGAAACAGCATGACATTTTTAAGAAAACAGAGGAGCACAAGCAGAACTGGGAACATAAATATAATTTTCACCCTTGTTGCTCACAGAAGGCCAAACATCTTTAAGCAGTATGATCTACAGGTTACCAAATAAGACATGGGTTCACCATGTGAAGTACATAGCATACGCTATGTATGACTTCAGAAGTGATTATTTAAATGGTTTGTTCTTTCTAAAGCCAGTCAGTCAATGGCAAGCATAGCTCCAACAGAACAGTTTTAAAGAGCTGTCATCCAATGAAGTCCAGCATTTTCTCTGTTGGTAAACTATGCATTTCACAGGCATTTTGAAAAAGATTTACATGGTTGTGTGTGTAAATGGAGTAGATGACAGTAGACAGTACACTCTCATCACATTTTCTATCATAGAAATTTTATATAAATATTATTGATGTTAAGACACCAAAGCAATGCAGAAATCAACTGGAGGCTGCCTGGTTAAAATCAACCCATTTACAGATTTTTAAAGGCCAACAGTAAATTATATCAACTGAAGACAATTTTCTACAACATTTCTTGAGTCTCTGTAAAGGTTTGCAAGAGTTAAGAAAACCTTCAAAAAAAATCAAAAACATCTTTAGTGCAAAGCTGATTTCTTCTCTCTCTTTTGCTAACTATGAAGGAAAGAAAACTGGCCCTTGATGCCTTTCAGACTTCTGCAAAGCAGCACTGAGGTGGAAAAGAGAATGTGGAAAATGGCGGAGTGGAAAAGAAATTAAGGTATTTTAGCAATCTTAGACTGAGATTACACTTCACTTACTGAACAGAATTACTGGACCTCAAAGAACTGTGTCCTTATTCTATATTCTTGTCTTGAAGAAACCTTTTTTTTCCAGCACTAGAGGAACTTCCTCCAG
>VZTQ01005330.1:26818-45272 GCA_013400755.1 Pelecanoides urinatrix
ATATTAGTAAATATATAAAAAGTTATATTAATAATATCTAAAAGAGTTAGACTTGTAAATATCAATAAGCATCCAGGTTTTAGCCACTTGCAGATACTGTGAGATTATAGCTAATGTCCTGTTGCTAGTGCAGTTGATAAAATCCACAAGCTTAACATGGTTGGATCTGGACTTTCATGCTACAGCTACTCAACTTGAAACCAAATCATCTTCAAACCCATTTATGGCTGCCTTTGCCTTCCTAATGGCAAGCCAGTATAATATGAAAACATTCCAATACAGTAGAANTTTTTTCCAGCACTAGAGGAACTTCCTCCAGGCTCAAAGTAACTGCAAACTTTTTCCTTTCCTGCAGCTTTAATATGTTGATTAGAGGCCTATATTAATCACCACATTTGGCTCTTTTCTAATATAAACATAACTAGTATTGGGCAGTGTATATGCATGTGCTAATAACTCCTTAGCACCTGCAAGTCAAGCTGTAAAGAACACTACTTACTGGATGCTCCAGCTGTTTTCAGTTTTATTGATGTGTCTGATTGTTTCATTTCCCCTCTTCCAAGTCACTTGGAGACTTTTCAAATGAGAATATTTATTGTCCAATCTGCATGAAAGTTCAATTCCAGTTGCACTGTCCAAAGTGATATTTTTTTCCATGGAAGTACCAGAAACACCTAAAAAGTTTAAATAATTGTTTATGAAAAACATATTACTTCATTCTGGGGGAAGAAGAGATNACCTGACACCTTTTTGCTTTTAACAAGCACCATGAGCATAGAATGAGTGTATCCAAAAAACAGGTTTCAACAGCAGGTATCTTCTCCGATCCATACAAACAGCCTTTTATAAAAAAAAATACCTTTGACTTTGTGCCTGTCAGCACTGACATTTTATTTTGTAATTGGCCTTTTCTTTCACACCTTCTAGATAGAATTGTGGTTAGTCCATCTGAATACTCCACAAAAATTTATTCCAGGCCTCACCTCAATCCCAGACCTACCCTGTAGTACTTGACGGTGGTCAAAAAAGTGCACTTGTATTTCACAGCTCAAATTCTTTCTGAGAGAAAAGGAAGTTTTAAGGTACAGCTCACTGACTTAGTAATGTGAGTCATACCTAAGAAGCAGTGAAGTCTGGCTGAAGTGGAAGCACCAGATACTCCCATAAAATATTTGAACTTTACTGGGTCTGGCAGAGACATTTACAGCCTGCAGAACAGCATGCCCAGAACTCCAAGTTCCAGCCAAAATATTACAGATCTGTTGAACTGGAGTTAAACTTAGAGGTGCAACACCTCAGTCTTTCACAGCAGAACGAAGTCAGTTACTGCAACTCATTTATTAGACCTATTATGCTCAATAAATGAGCCAAGCATAACTTATCTTGAGGTCACTTATGATCAAAGTAATTTTGCAAATGGAATTGGTTTCACAGTAGCAAAAGTTTTACAGTCAGATTAATTACACCAGCTAAAAATAGAATCCATACCTTTTGAGACTATTTTAAAAATAAATGCACACTTTAAACAAATGGAACATGAAAAGTCTATGCTGTTGAAGATTAACCACTAGCCAGACTGCTATCTAGGGCATCTCTGTACCGAGTGCACATGTACCAGAACAAGAAATAGACACTACATTAAGTTTTCCGCTAGAAGAAAATACAGCATAAATGCTGTGCAATTATGTCCCTAAAGTATCATACCAGTACTTTGCAAAGGAGTTCTAACTTATCTCCTCCAATTGAGAGAGATTTCAGTTAGATCTTTTTTCCAGTTGTCCATGAAATTAGTTATAAATGCTTATTTGGCAACTGGGAACTTCACATGTACTTTAGGAAGAAGCTTACCCTGCCTTTTCTCCATGCTTTAACTCTTGTAATGCTGCAGAGCTGACTAAGACCTGCTGGTTAACAAGTACCCTAGCTTACATGGTTTCTCCAAGCAGATTCACTTGTGTAAAGAAATTGTCACTTGAATTGATTTGGGGGAACAGATAGCTACAAGTTTTTACTTGTGGTTTTAATAAAAAAGAATCATCCTCTGCTACAAAATAGTTATTAGAACACAAAACTGAATCTTTTCTTTTACTGAGCTCATCACTTGCTCACTGTGAACATCTTAACTTTATCAAGAAGTTGCTATCCTAGATACTTCTACAACTCATACAGAAGATTGTGTGTAACCACAGGCATTCAATATAACGTAACTGGAAGAGAAAATAACACACTCACCAGGTAGGAGTACCTCATACTCCACAAAAGTGACATTAGACACATTCTCTTTGGCTGCCTGCTTGAACTCTTGTGTGGTAAGATCTGGACCTAACAAGGTTGTGAGGGAAACAAAGTGATATGTTATGATCCTGTAAAGGTAATGTTTCAGTAGAATGTCAATATGGTATTGCAATTGTCTCTTATAGTAATCTCGGGGGAAAAAAGGACCTTGCCAAAGGCTACTATGGACATCCTTTCATATACCTTGTGTGTTCACAGCCAGAATCTTAAAGTAGCAGTGTTGTGTGACCACTTTTATAGTAATTATGCCATTTTAGAAGGTGGTTTCTAGCTTCAATATAATGTTGTAATTGTGAATGTCAATACTTTAAACAGATCATAACTATCTATTTCACAGCCTGATGCGAAGAGTTACCTATACACATGGCTTTTCCTAAAGCTTACAGGTGTGTCCTAGACCTGTATAGGACTACATCAATGTTTAAGTACAGCTTGGAAAAGCAATAAGCTTTAGAAAAATAAAAAAGCAGCAACAGAAGGACAGAACACTGCCACTCCCAAAGGCACTACAATTTAACAACACAGCCAGAATGCCAGAGGTAGACTATCTAATCTAGATGCAGCTCTAATGAATGCAGGGGCAAGAACGTCCTGTGCTCCACTGGAACATGGTCAGAGTCCCTCACTGCTCCACAAAACTTCTGTTACACTGCAGGGAATTTCCTTCCACACATGAAGAATATCAATATTGACCATCATTTGCCTGACTAAAATATACTCTTTTCCTTCTCTGAGGAAAAACTACATTTTAAAAGTTTAACATGGCCAGCAAAATCTCTTTTCTGTAGGGCTATGGATAGCACACTATTCAGAGACCACCTTTATAAAGCTCTGCAAAGCTTGACACAGCTATCAGGCAGGCAACTGTAAGCATAAACACCCACCACTACACTTGTTCTCATGCTCTGTGCATTTCAAGAACAGAGCAAGAAAGCAAATTAATAAGCTACAGCTTTAACAACAGATGTAGCCCAGCTAAGGAAGCATCACCCTTCCACATCTACACACATAATTGTTTCATTAGTACTGTACTATCTGCATACAAGTTCCAGTGAAGTACACTGCGGGAGAAGGCATTAAAAATTATGATTAAAGGAAAGGTTAATTCAGTAGAGTTATAGCAATTTTCATTTTTTTTCAGTTTCCACAGGTACTTTCTATACAGCTTTAAACATCAAACTCTTTGCCTTGGTAATTATCAACTAATATAAATCCTCCATAACCACTTGATTAAAAAATATCAAGGTAGAACCTTAGGGTAACCGAAATTTAACAATTTAGGTAGAAGACAACATGTGATTGCTTTTACCAGGTACAGCTACATTATGTCCAAGCGTCAAATGATTTGAAGTGCTGCCCTGAGTTTGCCAGTTGGCAGTTCGTGTAGTTGTCATGGGCTCTGAAAGGTGAAACAAACCAGTTACAAAAAATGAATTTTCTTTCAATTTAGTGATGAAACAAAAGAAATAGAGATTCCCCTGCACCATGGTAGGTGAAATAGACTAGATGTTTTAAGCCACATGTTTTACATGCTTACAAAGTAACTTTATTGTCAGTTATTTTATAATGCATTTCAGGAATATATAAACAGTAATTACTGATTGTATCTGCCTAAACATACAGCATTATATGAGAAAATTATTCCAGTTTTTGTAGAAGGAAAGGGGCTTCATTATCTCTCCTGTCCATGGATTGAAAAGGTTCCCACTCACAGTTGGGAAAATAAGAAAACTGGGCTACAGCTTCAGTCTTCTCACTGAGAGAAGCACTGGGTGGCAGAGTTATCACTGCACAGTAGAAATAGTGTCTCTGAAAGCCTAGATCTTCTCAGAATTACTCCTCCTCTTTTCCTGCATTAAAACACTAAACTTTGAGGTAAGGTTCTTAAACAAATGCCTCTCGGCTACAGTTGAGAGAATCTGCCTGTGGTAAAAGAGGTCCCTGCTAGTGGGTCGCACCTAAAGGTCTCTGAGTAAGCATAAGCAGAGGTACCACATGCCTTCCAAGTTGCTGGCCTGTTCCATAAAGCAGTGTTTTTCTTTATCAACAGATCAGCTCACAACACAAGGAATGCTATGTCTGACTTGTTCCATTTGCACTTTCATACCTTCCTCATGCTTCAACCAGTTTAACATGCTTCAAACAGTTAAGTAACAATAAACCTGTGTATTAAGGTGGACGATGCGGAAAAACAGAGCTTCAGGCTAATTCATTTGGTGGTTGTTGACAGTGGACTGTTGTCAGTCTCAACTTAATAGTCCAAAATGGCTTTTTAAGCAAAAAAATTATGAAGCTGTCTCCTAGCTCTAGACACTAAGTCCTGTTCCTCTAGACAAGAGCACAAGCAAGCCTTGATCTCTGCCTGGAGAGACAAACTAGTCCAAGTGTTTACCCCTGAAATAACACATGAAGGCTGGAAGTGTTCTGGGGAATCTTCCTCTGTCTGTGTGTGCAAACACCTTGATGGCATGCCAAGGTTGTCATAGATCACCTGAGTTTATGTCAGTCTAGTACATGCATCACCTGGTTTGTTTCTGAAATCCCTCATGACAGATTCAGAAGGCACCAGTGCCAGTTCATATGGTAGTTGTTATCTGTCCACCAAAAACTAGACGACGTTTAAGATGTCTTGCACACTAACAGGATCTTCATACTGACTTTATTCCTCAATTCACATATCAAATGAAAATAGCCAAGTGAGGTCATATTATACAAAATACTTTGCGTATTTTAGCTCATATGTATATGTGTGTTTATTTGTGGAAAGAGTTATTGAATCTATTAGCTATTGCACTCCTAGTTCTCACACACATTGTGCTAAAAATCTCTGAAGATGAACACCAGGTAAATAGCATTATCATCTCCAATGACAAAACTGTAGATGGAATAACTCTTAGAACTTGCTTGAGTTCATGTATAAATATAACTTAGCCCATGTTTGATTTGCATTAATCAACATGAGCTTTGGTATATTGCTGAATTCCTGCTGCTCTGATCTGTATGGAGAAAGGAGAGGTGGGAATCAACAACCATTGATTTCTTCTCCTGCCTGGAACTTATATTCTGCTCCCTATCAAAACCACAGTTAAGGTCCAGAATACGGTGAATAAAGTGTGGGGACAATAGAAGGTTTTGACACGTCCATAATTAAAAAAAATAGACAAATGAAGCTAGCAGGCACAGTGATGCAAGGGCATTATTGTACCTCTCACTAATACAAGAGCATAAGGAGGAGTCCTCACATGGAAAATTATCAGGTATAAGTACACAGAACAGAACCTGCCACAATGGTTCTAGTTTGGGAACTGTCCCATCTCCAGGATCATTGCCTTCTTTTATGGCATATATGCATAAGGGCAACAGGTCACGCAGCTGGCAGTTTGATAACTTTTTCCAGTCCTTGAGATGCCCACAACACCTATGCTCTTGCAGCAGCTTTAAAAGGCCTAGATGATATATTTGTTTCTTCTGAAGAGTCACAATCTTATTTCAAAAGACTTATTTATTATGAAAATGTAAACTCTACATGGTAACTTAGGATCACTAGGAAAAAGTATTATAGCTTTAGGTGTACTGAAATAAAAGAATTACCAGGTGTTGATTCATTAAGTCCAACTTGCATCTTAGTCAAAGAGTTTGCCTGAGACTGACTGGCATCTTGTGGTGTCATAGTTGGATCTAAAAAGAAAAAAGGGTTTAAAGAAACTTGCTTCTCTCTCAGACGAGCTGAGTTAGAAGTATCTAGTTCATGAAAAGCATTCAAACAGAACATCCTCACCTCAGCCTACCACCTCCATTTTTTCCCCAAATTCTGAGCATATATCAGGCAAAATGCGCAAGAATTACTTCTCATTATTTCTTTAGCTTACTTTAGGCAAGAAAAGATTAAAGAACAGAGGCAGTATTTACTGGACCTCTAATTTCTATATACATACAGATCTTTTCCTGTGGTTAGCCTATAGTCAGGCAAAGCCATTCTTCAGAATATTCCAGCAGACCAATAAACTTTATAACCTGTGCTCAAATCCTGTCTTGTTTCTGGGCTTCGACCACCACAGCTTACAACACTGAAACTAGTTGATTATTTTTAAACATAGATTAGCCAATGCACTAATAGAATAAGGACCTCATTACCTTACATGTCCATCCTGTTTAGAGATGCAGTGAATAACCTCCTTTCCTTTTATTATCACCTTGGTGAGCAAAACAAACCACATCTGTGTCAAACATGGACTTCACCAAGTAATGCTAATGACTATTTCCATTTTCCTTAACACAACCGCAAATCTGATTCTGCTCCTATAACACAGTTTTTATGAGGCAGGCAAGACTCTAGGGTTTTGCCTTATGTTCTTGGCTGGAAAAAGAAGAGCAGGGGAAGAGGCAGAAGACTTGCTTAGTTTGAGTATATTGCTGTGTCACTCTATTAAGAATTCAAGGACCCTAGATGTTTTATAAAAATGGAGATGTTTGCTCCTTCCTTTCTGTTCCCACATTTGGGTGACAGAACTAGTTAGCATAAAATAAACACCGTATCTTCACATTCTTAGGTATTCCAGTATATTGCTACTGCCATAGCAGCAGGATGTGCTCTGAGTCTGAGGAAGACTGATGTCACATTAGCAGCTTTTAAGTGATTTGGCCAGTAGTTACGTAGGGAAAAAAAGACACATGTTTTGCAGCTATAATTAAATTTGGGACAGGTAATAAGCTCTGCTAGACATCCAAAACAGCAGCAAGCATAGGTGAAAAATGAAAAGCTACATCATTTTCTAAGTGTGTTCAAACTTGTTGAGAACCGTGTGCCTTCAGCAGAAGGTAAAGTCAGCACCCTGCCAGTTCCTACAAGTGAACACCACTACGAACACTCCTACCCCATTTCAGCACTATAGGCATAGACAACCTACAAACTCTCACACTGGCACCTCCAGCACACGGTTACTCCAGACTACGTCAGTCATGCCCGGCATGCACCATCTGCTTTCTCAATCTGCCCATCACACTTCAACCAGTTTGGATCAAGAGTAAAACAAGGTAGTCAAATGTAGATATGATTAAAAATTAAGTATTAGTGGTTCTTAACAACAGGCTCTTCATTTCTCATACTTTTTCATACCAATCCACTGGTCCCACAGCCAAGTGTTCCCTCCCAGCCCTTCACCCAAGCAAATAACTTAAGAAATCTGCTCTGAGTATTTGCTGGCTTATGACCCAGCCAGTAAGACAACCGAGTCTCACTCTCTGCTTGACAGAGGTGCTGAGAGAAGGTAGAGCTATTATGCTTCTGATATTCATGGTCTATTACACTTCTGATATTCATGGTAAGGTTGAAGAAAGGTCCATGAATTTTTATATCTGCAGCATCTTGAGGCATTCTAAGCATGTCATGGGTCACCTGACTGCGTCAACTTAGTAGATGCATCACCTGCACAATAATTAAAATCCCCAAAGATGATAAATTTAGAAGGTGTCAGTGCCAAGCTGTACAGCAGCTCTGTTATCTCTCTGCAAGGAAGCCAGATATGCAACATGGTTTGCATACTAATATGGTTCTCATCTTGGCTTTCTTCCTTGATTCACATACCAAGTGAAAGCAGCCAAGCAGTGTTACTTCTAGTCACCACTGCTTCCACATCTTGGCTCTTATCTGTCTGTATGTCAAACTACATAACACACAGATAACGCTCTTATCCTCTCATATACACCCACTGAATAGCGTCACCAAATCAGGCAGCGATTTAAGCAAGTCAAATGGAATAACTTCTCAAACTATTGAGTCATGGCTGCATGCCTCAGCCTATAATTGATTTGCATTAGATTCAATCAATAGTGTGGTAGCTTGCTGAGTGCTTGTTGCCCTGATCTTTACGCAGAAAGGAGTAAGTGAGAGTATGAGGTCATGAATTTCTTTTTCTACCTTAGCTCTGCTCCTTACTGCAGCCAGTATTTGGGGAATAAAGTGTGGATGTACCATACTTGTCATCACCAGAGCAATTTCAGGCTTTAAAATCTATTTGCTCTCTTTTTCAGCCAGAAAAGTGGCTGAATAAGAAAAGGTTGAGATACAATTTGGGTTAATATAACATCATTGTTTTAATGTTTAATGTCAATTAATTTAATATTAATTTTATATTCTGTACAAGCACACAAGAATTCAGCAGCATCCAAAAACTGCCACCAGAACCTCCTAGTGCTCCTAGAAAAGGGAAAAGCTGAAGGCTGAGCTCTCCTGAGGCACCAGAGGATCCACATGAAGGACTTCCAAATGCCCTGATGGAAGCTCTTTCCTCAGAGCAAAACAGAAAAACCCAACCTGGAAGCAAAGTCTTTAAGAAATGAGGTATATCTCTACTTGTATAACTCCTTGGTATCTTTAGGGGCAGAAGTTGGAAGATGAGAGGCAGTGCATTTGCTTTTCCTGCAGGAATCTGGCAGCACATACTGCAACTAAATTAGGCAACCACAACGGTAACCAAATGAAGCAGCAAACTCTGAAGAACAATGTCTTGACTCTTAGTAAGAAACTACCCTCAACTCAATACAGAATAAAAGTTATGGTTTAAGTTTTTCAAAACAATTAACTAAACAATTACAGGTTCTTGCTTTTACTGCAAGCATTTATTTTGACCAAAGAAGGCTGCTGAACCCCCACATCTCCAGAATGCACACTGTTTCACTGGAAGACAGTTTTAGTTCTCCTCCCTCCAAGTCAGCATGAACTTTCCTTTGCTGCACCTGTGCAGATAGTCCCTGTGCTTGACTAAGTTTTTGCCCTTTTGGTTAATAACCAATGGAAGACAAAAATACTCTTCCTCACATTTAAATGAGCATGGAAATCACAGTATGATGCCTTCCTACCTAGTTCATATAAATATGAAAGCTTTTAATAGAAGTCTGAAAAACAACAGCCTCACTTTATACAGATAAAGGGTACTAAAGCAAGTGACTCATTTCTGATGTCTGCTCAAAACCAGACATGATATCCACCACTTCAGGAAGATGGTAGATTTGTGGAAATTTTGGAAACACAAACAGGGTTTTGTTGCAGGGGTTTTGGGGGGTTTTTTGTTTGTTTGGTTGGTTTTTGTTTGGTTTTTGTTTTGTTGTTGGGTTTTTTTAGGTGTTTGGGTTTTTTTTTTTCAGAAGAGGATATAATTTCACTGATGGCTTTACATAAACTTAGAATTGCTTCAACCACCATTAGGTACAGTTTTCAGCAGTAATAGTCACCAAAAATAAATACCATGTGGCTAACTTGCCATAACGTGAGTCACACGTTCCTACAAATATCAAGCCATTTACAGTCACAAAGCTTTTTGATCAACGAAATAAATTTTTAGAAAAGACTTCAAGTTCTACATGTGTGTACATAAATACACATACATTTTTTAAAGAAGCCTTAAGAACTACAAAGCAGATTTTCCTCTGAGTGCGTACATAAATATATGTATTTTAATCAAGCCTTGAGAACTGCAAAACACATTTTCTGTCCTTTCACATTATGAGAAGCTACTATAAATTTTACAGAAGTTATCATCTCACAGGCAGCAGTACTGCTCCTCTCAGTATTAGGAAGACCAACAGAGGCACAAACAAACATGTAACTATCTTCATATCACACACTGAAAGTGCAGCTAAACCACTGATTAATTAAATCCACAGCAATAATGTTCACATACATGTATTGGCAGAACTTTCAGCCTTGGCAAGACATGCTCCAACAATTACATCTCGCACAGCAAACATCAGCAATCTGATATTTCATTCTGTATTACTCTGATGCTTCAAAAACAGGGATTTGTAAGAGAAATCCACTAGTGTTGGAAATAATCTTGTATTTCCTTGGAAGTGGCTGGCCTGCTCCTGAAATGCTGAAGACCACTAGAGGAAGAGTGTGGCTCAAATCCCTCTTCCTTCACGGATTTTAAATGCTACATTTAAAAACACAATACAAAATCCTCCAAGGAACATTCCTCACAACCTGCTAGGCATACTGATATTTTAGTAATTGAACTTGCCAGTTTGGGTTTTTTCAGGACTTAAATGCTGCTTTACTTGCTAAGGAAAGGGCAGCAATAAAACACTGCCTCGACCTCCTGCACCTGGGAACTAACAGATCCTCCTGTTTGCGAGGCAGAAAGCGGGAGATGGCATCAGACCGCAGGACTGGACATCACTGGATGCGGTTCAGCACACACCAGCTGCCCCCCGGCACGCACACGCGGGGAGGCAGCGCTGACGACCACGTTACCGTTCATCAGAGGACGGCAGAGGAGGGGTCGCTGCTTTCCAGCAGGCCTCGAGAAACCCAAACGCTTTTCTGAAGCTAAAGACGAAAGAGCGCCGGGGGCGGCAGCTGCCCCCGCAGCCGGGGGCCGGGGAAGGGGCAGTGCTGGAGAGTTCCGACCCCGGGGAGGAAAAGGGACGCCTCAGTCGTTCAAAAAGGCAAGGCCGAGAGACAGCCGCCTTGCCGGGCCACCGCTCCGCTCCCCCGGGGATGCTTCGGAGCAGGGAGGACCTTTGCTCAGCGGCAGCTCCCAGGCGGTGCCCCCGGACCCCGGCCGCAGCCCACCCCGACGCTGAGGGTGGACGGGGCGGCTGCGGCGTGACAGCTGCCCGGCCCGGCCCGCGAGAGACGGGAGCGTTTACCTGCGGGGCTGCCGCCCAAGAGGCTGAGGCTGAGGCAGAGCAGCAGCAGCCGCCGCCCCGGGCGCTTCCCGGAGAAGGCGGCAGGCATGGTGCCCCAGCCGCCGCCGCACTCCACTGCCGCTCCTCCCGGCGGCGCGCAGGCAGCTGGCTCGGCTCGGCGCCGCACCGCCCGCGGGCAGCGGCGGCTGAAGAAGCCTCAAGCGGGCCGGAGCGGCTGTGCGAGAGAGGCGGCTGCTACAGCTGCGAGCAGGATCAAAGCCAAAACAAAGCAGCCCCAGATCCACGAATAGAGCAAGCGTCGGGCAACGGCCGGCAGAAGGCAGCCGGTAAGCCCCTGCGGGCACCGCTGTTGCTCCTCAAGCCCAGGACGTGTCACTGCCGGCATTGGGGCCGCCTGCGCAGCCCCGCCGGGCTTTATGCGGCGGGAGGAAGGGCGTGGGTGAGCACCGGTGGCTAATTGGAGAGGGGCCTTCGCAGCTGGTCCGGCTGGGAGCCTGGCTGGGGCCAGCTAGAAGCTGACGTAGCACGGAGGGAGGTTGGGTAAAAAAGCGGCAAAAGGGGCTCTTGCTGCAGGACCCGCTCGGCTGGAGCAACCCTCTGAGGCAGCTGGCTCGGGTAGGGTTTGCCCAGAGAAGGCTGCCGAGGGCAGAGCGTAGCCTGTCTCTGCCCTTTGGCTGGTGATCTTCTGCAGAGCCCAGCTTTGAGGGTCAGTGGCTCCAGGGCAGCTGGGTTATACTGTATGAGAGCTGTGGCTTTTCACATCTCTTTTTCTAAATCTCCTGGCTTGGGCAGGAGTGCCCGGGGAGCACCATTTCCACATCTCGGGACTTTGACTACTGCTTGGTGCCTTTAAAATCACAATTTAATTGCTTACACTGTTTTAATCTGTATATATATGTACATATATAGTAAAAACACTTATCTATAAAAATATAGGTGCATTTCTGTTTGTTACTTGATAAATAACTGAATTTGGCTTTTGCAGTATAAAATCTGGCAGGGTGGCACTCTCTGAAGGAGAGTCTCCAGGATGGGGAACTTGCTGCTTCTTCCTTCCTATCAAGATATGGTTACTTCAGCTAATGCAAAAGTTGAATCATGTATAAGGTTTGTATCAATAATGCAAAAAGGTCACTGCAACTAAGCCTTTACATCATCTTAACTCTCCCGTGCTGGTGAAACTGTAGGAGTTTATGCAGAGCAGGAATAAGTCGAATGCCCTGTGTGTTGATTTTCCAGCATTGCGCATGTTCATGCTGCCATCCATGTCCTCCAATACCAATACGGTGTCCTACAGATTAAAATTTTCCATCATAAAACCTCCCAGTTAATGTAAATAATGGCAAAAGACTGGGAACAGGATTAATTCATTAAACTCCTGCTGCATGTCACAGGAAGACTCAGGATTCCTGCTGGTTACATGGGACCACGGATAGATAGGAGCCTTTTCTGTTGAAAGAATGAACGCCCTTCATATACTTGGAGCAATCAGATGGAGCCTTCTGTGCTCCAGCTCTAAGGTTGTTTGGCTCATGTACAAAAGCTAGGGAGTCATATATATGAGTAGTCAATACACAGTGATGTCTGTACAGCTGTAAATCCACTGCTTTTGAAATTTAACTACAACCTATAGTTCTGTGGAGTGGTTTGATTGACTGACAGTACCAGTGTGCACTAAGGAGATAATCTGTCAGCCTGCTACAACTTCACTGAGTGATGGGATTCAGAGAGAGAATCCAATTGAGATAAGGCTGTTTAGGAATGGCAGATCTTCAGCTTTTGATGGGAAAAAATTGGCTGGAGTTTGGAAGCTGTTTTATCTGAACCAGTTAGGCCTGAAGAGACTTATCTCGGGGGGCAGGGGGAGGGAAAAAAAGGGTATGTCAACTGCCTTAAGATATTAAGAGGCGGATTTGTAGTTGCAGTTAGCTTTCCCTGAAACAGGTGAAAATAAAACTTTTATGTTCACCTGATTTAGCAGTTAGGTATGCAACGCCTTTTGGTGAGTCAGATTTTATCCGCCTGGAAACCATGTGGATGGGTTAGTGTGAGGCAAGTCTATGGCTAAATTCTGCCAGCTGGCAGGAATGGAGCTGTTAGGACAGTCTGATCTAGGACCTAGCTGTAGCTTTATCAGTTCTTGTTCAGTGGAAATTGTAGAGGTTCTGACAGAGACAATTTGTTTTGAGTGACTTTACATTATGTCCTGTACAGGACTGGCTTCTGTCTTTCCCACCAAGTCATCCTGGGTAGAGCATCAAAGCAATCTCAAGACATGAAGAATGCCTTGCAGAATTCCTTCTCAACTTTTCTTCAAGGCTTGTAATGGTATCTCCCATGCTTATCTAATGTTGAATGGGTAGAAAACAATTACTAAACTACTCCTGAGGGAGCTGTTGTTTCCTATACTGATGGTACGAGATACAGAAGCCACAAAGCAACGAAAGGGGGAAAGGCAAAGAGGAAGCAGAATTTAGAGGAAGCAGGATTTAGATCGAAGAAAGGAACCAAACAGCCCTTTAAGGGTTTCAGTACTCCAAAGTTTGCCTTACATAATAATATGCTGGTACTAGATTATTCCCCACGTACTACTGCTGGATTTGGTAGATCGTTGAAAGTGTAGGAGTGAGAAATTAAAAGGTTAATGATCACAAACTATGAGAAAACAGAATACTGGAGATATTAAAAAATTAGCTGTCATATTTGCTTGCATTTGGAAACACTGACTGGTGAGTAATTAGGAATTTTAGGAAAAGTATCTCTATTTAAACTTTACATACTAAGACTAATCTGCTCTATCTATTAACATCCAGCATATTTTCTTCTTCTCCTTCAAGCTAATCATTTTCTCTTAGTTCCAGAGAGAAGGTAAATGTGATGGTCATTTTGGAACAAGGATTCATATGTTGAACCTTACTATGGCTTATAGGAAAACTTTTACATTTAATAAAACTTCTGATACAGGAAAATTACTGGTTTATTCATCTGGAAGATCTTTGCCAAAAGTCTTTATGGCAGAAAGAAAGTAAGTGAAGCTCTGAAAATTGCTGTGACGTGTTGATTATTGGCTGAAGAAAAATCTGGATGATAGTTTGTACTTTTACAGCTCCTCTTCTCCAACACTAAGTGTATGTTCTCAAAGCCCAGTCTTTGGCATTTGTTTATTTCTGTTAATAACTAAAACAGTAAAATAACCAAAGGACATACCTGATCCAGCAGTTTCCTTGGCTGGAGGTTTGCTTTTATAAAATCCACTCAATTTGTGAAAGGGTAACTAATATATTTGAGAAGAACAGGGAAAAGGAAGAAACTGTCAAAAGAGGCTGAAAACCTCTTGAGGTGGCAGTTCAGATACGTTTCAGGGATGGTGCTTAGTCGCTTTCAGTATCTGAAGCTGAATGATCAAGACCTTACTAGACTCTAACTAGATTTTTCTAACGTTCAAGGAACTTCAATGAGGAGACATTTGTTTATGGGTGTGAAATTTTTAATTGGAAAAGCATGAAAATAAACAATGGGAAATAGGAGAAACAATTTAGGTTTACTTTAGAAATAAGTCTGGCAAGCATGGCCAGGAGGTAATTTTGCAAGGCCAGGAGATAATGTGTTACTAATCTGTGGACTGCTATCAAGATGTGCCTGAGTAGATGCTATGCAACATCTACATGGATTCCCCATTCTAACATGCAGAATGCATGTGTTTCTGACAGCCAAAGCAATACATTGAATGCGCGTACAAGACTACAAAACAGAATTTTATTGTCTTATGCAAACATTTATCTTTTGCTTGCTCTCTTTGAAGGATTTAACTAAACTGACCTCTTGGCTGGATTTAAAATTACAGGCCAGATTATGCAATCTGCATACTCTGCAGTTGCCTGTTCTGCAATGTCTGCATCCTGCTGAGTGGCTGTAAATCCCAGTATCTCCTGTCACCTCCTCAGAGGCAATTTGCAAGATTAAGCATATAATCTCTACTGAGAATTCTGCTATTTTTATCAAATGTTTAATGTCGCTCACTAATATTTGAGCTGTAGGTGAAACAAAAATTTGGGCTGTAGGACTTTAGAAACATATTTCTTAAAAATCTTAGGTTCTGTCAGTACCGATTATTGAGATTGCCAATACTGATCATACAAGATACAATATCAATTGTTACTGTGTGGGGTTTGATTTTGTGCAGGTTTGCAGATTATGCAGTATGGCTCTGCGCAGAAAAGTCTTTGTTCACATTGCAAATATACTGTCATCAGGAACTGGCAGCCAGAACGTCAGCCAAGTAATATTTTTGGCAAATGGCTCTTTTTGCCTTTCTCCCCCCCAGCCCTCCCACTGAAGCCTGAACAAAATTTACATTTTTAAATGGAAAATATAATAAAAAACCAGTATTTTGTTTAAAACACAACTTAGATTGAAACCTTATGCACAAGACATCTAAAGAATTTTCTACAGTCTGTTAGTTTAATGTAGAAATAAAGTTCACTGCGATACCAATGCGTGCCACCCCATCACAGGGTTTGTTTTGCAAGCTGTTGCTTCAAATTGTGCAGAAAATGTTTTTAAATGTCTCAAACAAGACCAGATTTTGAGGGAGGTAGTATCTTTCATTACAATAATGTACCTGGAAAAAGTACGCCAGCCTCTGACCTGAATACAATTTAAGAACAATTACTCTGGGTAATTATGCTGAGGGCATGCAGTCTTACCTACTGCTTTAGTATGAGGAAGAAGAAGATCACCTCTGATAAGTCTTTCTTTCATGAATTCTCCATTTTCCAACCTTTCAAACTCTTAAAAATAGTTTCTTTTTTTGTTGCAAGATAAAAAATCATGGGAGGCCTTACATACAATCTGCTATACAGGAAAGTCTCCTCCATTGTGCTATTGTACGTGCTCAATTATTAGCAGCAGTAAGTGGGAGCACTAAGTCATCGGTGAAACAGGCCTTGCGTACATCAATGAAATTGGGCTATGTGGGGCTCCTGCTCTGGGAGAAGTAATGCGTGTGATGCACAAGACAATGCTTTTCCGTTTTTTTGAGGGTGTGGTGACAGAGCGTGGACTTTGTCTCATTCATCTGACCTATTTTATGGTTTTCCTCTGCTGTAGTGGTGGTTTTTGTTTTTTGTCAGGTAGTTGACACAAATCGAGTTTCTCTAAATTGATTTTTTTTTATTTGGAAATATGTTTGTAACGCTGCAGATGATAAGACCTGAAGATAAGACAGTGTAAAATAAGCAAAAAGTAAAGTGGCCTAAGCCTTATTGATTGTATTCCTGGTGGAGGGAAGTCATTCAAGTTAAACACCATTCCATATATTTGTCAACTTCAGGAAGCTTTAGAAACTCTACCTCTAATATCATCCTTTCACTTTCAACATTATTTTTCCTTTAGTCTTCATGTATTATTTTAGAAAGAGAAAAGAGGACTTCAGGAGAAAAGTGGAGAAAGCTATGTAATTAAACCTGTTATTTGTAATTTCAAAATCTGGAGTTTTTAAACAGTTTTTATTAGTCTTTTGCTTTTTAATTATTTTCTCTTTTAAATGAAAGCTAAGTTTTTTTACTGAAATCACAGAACTCCAGATGTGGGAACTGTGGGAAGGGAGAAGAAAAAAGAAAGAAAGAAGAAAAAGGATTGCAAAAGTTGTGATAAGATCTTCAGAACTTTTACTGACTGCAGAGTCATCATAGCCGAAACTGAAGAGCTGAAGTAGGAAGAACTATGCTGTCATTTTATCACTTCATAACTTTGCAGAACGCGGGTAAGATATGTCCCTGTCCTCATCAGCACATAGGCAGAGACCTCAGTCCATACGCTTTGGGAATACCTAACAGTAGTGACTCTGAGTCAATGAGAATATTCACTTTCCTAAAACTTAAGAACCCGTATACACGTTGGCAGAACCATGCCATCTAAGACAGCACAAGCCAATGTACGCTGGAATCTGCACGCTACAGCAATATACCCATGTTTCTTGTACAATACTATTTCTGTTAAAGAGAAAATTCAGTTTCAGGGTTTACCACAGTGATAATTCTCATGAATGTTAACATTTGTGTAACAGGTACAGAACTATTCAAATACTCTCTGAAATGATGCATACTCAGAACTGAATAGCTCAGTACTTAAAAAAAAAAAAAGTATGTTGGTCCAGAGTGAGGTGGTCTTGGATGTTTTTCTTTGGGTGGGAAGGAAAACACCATTCTAAAACAAAACAGCCTGCAAACATTTTTAGTTCTTCGCATGTGGAAGAGCTTCTTTCAGAAATTGATTGTTTCCCAGTCTGCAAATATTTTGTCTGGAGAAGTGGAAATGGCAGGTAGCAAACAGAGTTCAGACGAAGGAAAGCCACCAGAACTCTGATAAAGAAATTGTCTGCAGTAAGAAAGAGTATCAAGAGTCAGGCTTTGCATGTCTAGAACTTGTGGAATCTTTATTTGTACAAAACCATTTTCCCGATTGGCTTTTTCAGTCTGACTATGCATTGTAATCCTGTCGTTTCTCTGATACCTAAAGTGGTATGCACTTTACTCCTGCACAGGAAACATTTTCATCCAGAGCTGTAAACTGCCCTATTGGAAGTGTCCAGTGGGATCTGTGAGAGAGAAACTAATGGGCTGTAAAACAGTCATCTTATGTATCTTTTTAGTCCTATTAATACATAGATTTTGTTTGACACTGGTAATAATGGAGTTAAAATGCCTTTTTCAGCTGAGCTTATGTCACACCAGAAGGGTTCAAAGATGAACTTCTGAAGGCGACTCTTTAACAGCAGATTTGTTCTGCGAGGCATTTCCACAAAGGATTCATCGGGGTTATATTATAACTTGTACAACGTTATCAATATTTCCAGGGAAAAAATACATATATATTTTTAAGGGAAAGAAGACTAAAATATATTGGTGTGTAGAATGTGAATTTCAAAGTGAAAAAGAATGGTAATAAGTAGTTTTTAGTTTTAGGTCTGATTTAACAATTGTCACTACATTTCCAAATATTTCTGCACTTAGTACGCTGGGGGAGGATTATGCAAAGATAACTTATCCTAACTGAGTTTTAGCTTTCAGTACAACAATTTACAAAAAAATGTTTCCTCATGAAGAGAAGAATGTGCAGAACATATCAGTAGTGAAAAATCTACAAAGGCAATGTAAATTTTTTCAACAATAACTGGTATCAACTTATCCTGGCTGATCTATAAAATTTATATCAGGTTTTTTAAAGTTCAGAAATGCCAGAAAAAAAGCATCTTTTTGTTCTTCATTGTTCCAGCTTCCTCTGCAGCTTGTTTAACCTTCTGTTGGTTATGAGAGTTATTGGAACCAATAGTAAACTGTATTGTAGAATTTCAATTTATAGCATAAGAATTAGTTTGTTTTAATTATAGCATTTTCATTAATTCAGCCGCAAGTTAGACTTCGTAATGCTAAGAGAGCTTTTTAGAAGAAAAAATAATTTTGTTTGTTTTTTAAATAACTCAGATAAGCCCTGTATGTTAGGAGTACTT
>VZTQ01005331.1:0-75442 GCA_013400755.1 Pelecanoides urinatrix
ATAATAATGATAATAATAAAATAATAGAAAATACAAAACAAGTGATGCACAATGCAATTGCTCACCACCTGCTGACCGATGCCCAGCCAGACCCTGAGCAGTGATCACTGTCCCCCAGCCAACTCCCCCCAGTTTATATACTGAGCATGACGTTTGGGTCAGCTGTCCTGGCTGTGCCTTCTCCCAGCTTCTTGTACACCTGGCAGAGCATGGGAAGCTGAAAAGTCCTTGACTTCGTGTAAACATTACTTAGCAACAACTAAAACATCCCTGTGTTATCAACATTATTCTCATACTATATTCCACAACACAGCACTATACCAGCTACTAGGAAGAAAATTTATCCCAGCTGAAACCAGGACATACCTGCAACAAAAGTATTCTGAAAAAGATGTTTTCCCATCTCTGTCTAACAGAGTGCTACTAGATTTTTGTTATTAGAAATTTGTAACCATATAATCTTTCATTGTTGTTTGCATAGTGTACTTCAGTCTATTCTGTGGAGCAAGACCTTTCTATGGTGTTATGAAACAATCTTTGGCCACAATCACACATGATCGATCACATTGATATTTCCCATCATCTGTTCTGCTTATGTATTTTACCTGCAGAGTCTTATGCTCTGGTATTACTCAGTTTTGGTAACATTGACCTTTTTTTCTCCTGGTAGTTGCATTGTATAGTTGGACATTTGCTGCTGTCTAGAAAAATGAAGTTGCTTCACTAAAAAAAAACATCATTAGTTTTCCTCCAGAAGTCTTGCTTCTGTGGCATGCTTGAACACACTATCCATATTATTTGCTAAGAAATTATGTTGACAACTCTACCCTTGGAATAGCACACACTTATTTTTTTGTTTTCTTTTACAGTACTGATTTTCCTGCTAGGACAAATAAAGGGAAATGGATACTGGGAAAGGTTAAGCTATAGATATTTGCTCACTGCATTCTGACTTCTCTACCACAGAAAATAAGCTAAAGCACAAGTAGAACAAAAACATAAATGTTTTATACTTTAGTTTTATTGTATTATACTTTGGAAACAGTAAAGTTTTTTTCATATTATAAATATCTTTTTATTAAGTTAAGTCTTACAAAGACAGTCTCTAGTTGCACGAGCAGAACACTGCTAAGAGAAACTTCCTTTATATAGTTTGTATTTACTTCTGAGCAAATGCAGACAATGCATTTCTGGCAAAGAGTAAATTCCAGGTGCAGTTCTATAAAGTTAATTTAAGAAAACTTCGTTCTAGAAGAACAAATTTTGGATGCCTGATTGCTGGCAGGATTATGTTTATGTGATGACTGACAAGAGAAAGATGGGAATTGAATTCCTGGCAAGAAGCAAATGCAGGTTGCAAACATTTAATAGGACATTTTTAATGACCAGAGTGAGGAGGATGTGTGGAAGTGAATTCCTGCCCACACAAATCTGTATGGTGCCAGGCAAAACAATTGTCCTCTTGGCAGGAATAAACTAGAGCATTTATTATGTGGGATAGTATAACCAAAAATTGCATTTTGTATGAGAAAACAAAAGTAAAGATTGATAGCTGTCATTTCTAAATAAAAAGGTTTGGGGTTTTTTTGGTTTTGTTTTTTTTTTTTAATATGAACTAACATTACCTGAAAAAAGAAGGTAGAAACTGTGTAGTCTTAATTATGATGTTAAACTAGTCTACAGGTGTAATGTAATTTCGAAGTTGCATGCTTATTGTAAATAGCATCATATTTTTATTGTGATAGCATAATTTGGCTTTACATAGCTAGGAGGAAAAGGATTTGAGTGTTTTTCACCCCATTAGTAGTCCCCATTCCTTTTATTTTTATTTCTGTTGTTGAGAGCTGTTTTCATGTGGAGTGAAACTACTGTTGTCATGGAACAACACTGTACTTTCAATAATAGTCATTTAGACAGATTCATACTTCTTGCTGTGCACAAATGGCTCAGCAGTGTCACTTCAGGACAGTGTGTACTAAGGGCTGTGCAGAATCACATCATCCCTTATGGAGCAGAAAAGACTTTATGGCTGCAAGCATCTACTACACTGTAGGGATTAGTTTAGTGTCTCACCATTAGTCAGTTCACAGAGAGGAGGTAGAGCCCAGGCCCAGTATCCTGCTGGTACATAATTTTGGAATTATTGGGCAAACTGAAAAAGAATTATTTGTGCGATAGTGTCATTTATTGAAAATAAGGCTGGGAGAGATTCTTTTCAGGCCAATTTGGAGAATAAGCACAATTTATTCTAAAGAAGGAGGTTTTGATGACCTGAAGAAAGAAACAATGATTCTGAGCAGAGAATTTGGCCAGGTGACCAGGTCAATATTAAAATGTGCTCTAAGATCCTAGCTGGCCATGCATTTCATCCACATCGTGTTTGGAAGGGCTAAGCTGAGGATGATGCCTATCCGTTTAAATCGGAGGTTCAAATCCTGACACAGTGGGAGAGGCTGAAACTAGATTTCTCAACTATCAGTATAGAAGTGAAAGTTAAAGTAAAAACAAGAAGTCAAATGTCTTTAAAACATTTGCATAGGGAATGAGTATATCCTTAGGTTAAAGGGAGAGCTGTGTTTTCTTGGTGTCCCCCTGTGGTTTGATTGTTTTTCAAAGATGCATTGAATTAGTAACAGAAATATCATTAACGAATTCATAAGATTCTTTATGAAACTTATTAAAGCCATTCTCAAGATCACAGTGTATCATTGTTTTTCAAAACAGCGTGTCTAGAAATGTATGGAAGCTTTTAATGTTTTGGATCTGGGGGCCTGTTTGAACTGCTTTCATACTGTGATATGGAGAAAAATGTAAATGTGCAAATCCTGTACTTCTTCTGAAAAAATGCTGCCTGCAGTTTTCACCAGGTGTATCAAACTGAGCACTGTACTACAGGACAATGCTAAAACACCTTTACTCAGAGATACAGGATGGCAAACATAAATAACATTAGATAATAGTATGCAGTATTGAATAACTCAGTGACAATTTTAAACATAGAGGAAATATTAAAGTATATTAGACAAAGTTCACCCAGAGGGAGTTTCCACTTTTGCAACTCACACTATTCTTTCACTTCTCTCTGGGTGAGTTTCTAATGATTTAATAAGTAGATTTATTTTAGTGTTTATCCTCCTGAAGTAGTTTGATCCTTATCAGGTGTACCTTGTGAAAAGCCGATGGAATTAGAAAAGTTCATAGCAAAGCAAAACAAGTTATTTTCTTTCTGCTCAAAATTTAGAAATGAAATTTGCAAGTAACTTACAAGTGTCCTGATAGGAAATTCTCTTCTCAATGATTTATGGAAAAGACTCACAAGGCAATAAGCTCTCACTGCAATGTACAGTAATGAGGACGAGGAAAGATGACTGAAGACATATTTGGTTAACCTAAACAGAGAAAACAAATATGTTGTGTGCCTACAATGCTTGACACAGACAACACTTACAGAAGGGGGAAAAAAAAAAAACCAAACCCACAACCTTTAATGATTCAAAGCAGCAGTGGCTTTAATGTCACAACCATGAAACAATAGGCTAAAAACAAATGGGCATGTGGGGGAAGAAAAACCTCTTTTGCTTTGTCCTCTGTATTGTTTCACCTGACTTAGAGCTGTGGGTTAATTTCTGCTTGTTTCTTGTGCAGAGAGAGGTATGCAGTTTTCCCCACACTTGTCTGCTACAGTTTAAAAGGACAAGTTGTGCAGGGAACCACAGGTGCTGCTTTTTGTTGCTTCCTGGAAGGGCAAAGTGGATGGGATGTGCAAAGCACATGAAGAGCCTGAGCTTTCTAACTTACTGGACAGCAAGTTTTATGTTACATTTTAGAAGTCAGCACTGCAAATGAAACCCTTGCAAACATTGGTGTATGTTTGACAAGACAAAGTGCTAAGACCTGCAGAACGTTTCTTGCTAGGGTGTGATTTCTACACTGTCCTTTATCTTCTGCTTTAAACATATACACAGTAAGATGAGTGTTTCATTGCAGCACAGGCAAAAGTAGCCATCTACGTTTGACCTTGGTGTCATAGCCAATAATGTGAACAGGATTCAAGATTCAGCACAGGCCAGTAGCTAGAGTACAAATACATTAGGGACTTCTTAAAGTACAATTTTTGATAACTTAACAGGAAAGATGCTAGATAATGCTTATCACCCTTCAGTTCATTTTGAGTACTCAGTTAGTCCAATGATAAGAATACCTTTAAGTATTTCCAAGCCGTGTTTTCCTTTTGCTCTATATACTTTATAGAAAAACTTTAATGATGCAACAGTTGTTAATGTTTCATTCCTAGTGCGCAACAACATTAATGGCTCTATTAAACTCTTGTACTCAGAGCACTTAAATTGTTACACACTCAAATGTTGCTTGGGGAAAGAGAAGAAGGATTGAGAGCTGGTGGAAGAAAACAGAGGAAGTTGTAAACTGGCTGAATTTGAGATAGAATACATATGACATGAGTTCACAAAGTAGTGTTCATCTAGAATTTTGCTTCCATACTCTTTATTTTATGAGCAAATTATCCTTTTTTTTCAATTGTCTTTTCTTCCAGAATCCTTTGTCTTTTGGGCTTTGCATTGTCATATACATACTGTATACAGACCTTCTTCATTTTCTTTCTGGCTGCAGATTTTGTGTACTGATATAACAATAACTTTTCAGAAAGCTTCCTTTAGTAGTGTCCTGGTTTCGGCTGGGATGGAGTTGATTTTCTTCCTATTAACTGGTATAGTGCTGTGGTTTTGGATGTAGTATGAGAATAATGTTGATAACACACTGACGTTTTAGTTGTTGCTAAGTAATGTTTACACTAGTCAGGGACTTTTCATTTTCCCATGCCCTGCCAGGTGCGCAGGGGGCTGGAAGGGAGCGTGGCCACGACGGCTGGCCCAACTGGCCAATGGGGTATTCCATACCATATGACGTCATGCTCAGCATATAAGGAAGGGGGGACATTTGGAGTGATGACGTTTGTCTTCCCAAGTAACTGTTACGCGTGATGGAGCCCTGCTTTCCTGGAGATGGCTGAACACCTGCCTGCCAATGGGAAGTGGTGAATGAATTCCTTGCTTTGCTTTGCTTGCGTGCGCGGCTTTTGCTTTCCCTATTAAATTGTCTTTATCTCAACCCACGAGTTCTCTCACTTTTACCCTTCTGATTCTCTCCCCCATCCCACCCGGGGAGAGTGAGTGAGCAGCTGCGTGGTGCTCAGTTGCCAGCTGGGGTTAAACCACGACAAGTAGGGTGGCTGAGGAAGGGTGAGCTGCTCTGACTGCATAGCTGTGGTACAACTTTATGTGGCAATTTTAATGGAAATGATTGTGGAGTAACATACCAGTACTCAGCCTAAAAAAGGAGGAAGACTGTGGACTTGGTTTGTTTTACTTGCCTTTACAGCCTGAGAATTTGTTCTGGGACAGAACTCACCCCTTGAGTTCTGGCCAGGTTCATTGAACAGTCTGTGGTGAGGAGTCGGAGAAGAAGGGTGGGAAGGAGACAGAGAACCGGATGGGGGAGGGGTGGGCAGGGAGAAGACCCAAAATGCTTGATTTTGACATTTCAACTTGCTGCTTCAAAATGCAAACAAAAACCAGTCAACAACAAGAAAACAAAACAAAAAAACTTTAATTTTTTAGCTCCAGTAAAGAATGTTTACTTTGACTGAGAATTATGTTTTG
Organism: Pelecanoides urinatrix; assembly: GCA_013400755.1. Lineage (NCBI taxonomy): Eukaryota > Metazoa > Chordata > Aves > Procellariiformes > Procellariidae > Pelecanoides > Pelecanoides urinatrix. The sequence continues at coordinate 5,679 of VZTQ01005331.1, forward strand.
AGGGGATAGGGAGAACGCCATTTCTGTAAGTAAACAGAAATTCTTTATTTTTGTATCTGCCCTAAATACTAATATTTTTTCATTGTTTTTTGGTGCAGCAGACAGATCAACAAAATTAATTCTTTGCACAGCTCTACCTGCAAAATTAATTTTGTAATTCTAATGCTAAAAACCTCTTTCTTCCCTAAATAGCATAGTTTAGTTATTCTTAGTAAATTGTATCGTTTACATAGATGTAAATTAATGTAGCTACGTTGCTTAGTCTTACAGAAATTTACTGCAATTGAAGGTATCACCTGGTGAAACTGCCTTGAGTTCTGTGGCCTTCAGATGAGATGCAGAGAGTGGAAGGTGCAAAGGTCCTGGTTTTTGGTCAGAAGCAGCATTTTATTACATTATCCTTAGTAAGAGTGTAGAACACAAAACTGGTCTGGGTAGCAACATTAAAAATGAAAGGTGGCATCTGGAATTTAGCTTGATCAAGTCATTTACATAATTAAGGATACAGAGTATCCTTTGGCTTGGCTATGAAGTACAGCACAAAGCTAGTCAGCTAACTATATTTATCATTGTTCTGGCGACAAAATTAATTCGGAATGAATTAAACTCTTTCCAGCTAAATTATCTATAAAACAATATTAAAGGTGATTTTGTTTGTAGTGCCAGAACAGTAGTTTTCATAGCAAGTTATGTCTACATAAATGAAATATTCAGCTTGAAGTCTGAGGCACGAGGGAAAGCCTTGCTTGGCTTCAGGCTCTCATCATTGTAATTGTTGAAAAAATAAATTTCTATGAAACTGCATAAATTCATATGGACACAAACCCTAGGCATTTCAAGCTGGCAGTTTTACCCGCCTGAGAAAAGCTATTGAAGGTTGTTGCCTTAAGACAATTTCTGCATAGAGTCACTTCATCATGCCAACTCCTACTGTTTTAATGGTTTTGGATGGGGATAAGGAAATAATCATTTTCACAAAGGGAATCTAGAAGGCAGCCTATACTGTTGATAGCTGATGTGACTGCATAGTTCATTGGTTGGACCATTGCTAGGAGTCCAACCTAGTGCTGCGTTGGCAGTAGTGAGGAATAACTGGCTCTGGTTTTCCCAAATCAGCTGACTCTGGACCTGTCCAGGTATCCAGAGATGGCCTGCCTACTGCTGCCTCCCCATATGTGCTCTCTTAAGAAATTAGAATAATGCCCCAAAGGGAACGAGGCAGCAACCCAGCCCTTCCCTTTCTCCTGTACTTGCTCTTGTGTCCTGGGAGAACAGGGAAGAACCAGGTTTCTTTCTTGCACTTTTCTAATTCTAAATACCCCTTTCCAGACACCATCTGTCTTCCCAACAAAATGATAACAGAAGCCCTAAGGTAACACATGCTGCACTGAAGTATTGTCAAAACTGGGGGTTTGTTTGGTGGTTTTTAATGGCATTAAAACAGGTGCTGTGATTGGTTGTCATGAGGTGCCTCATGAATATTGTAGTTAAGAAAATTTCCTGTAAAGGAGAGCAGAAAACAGAATGTCCTGTTGCATCCAGTGATTGTACAGTCTTTTTCATTTCCCTGGTTTACAAAAGGAAATGCATGCAGGACATCATTTCCCACAGTAGCTGTTGCAAGCCCCACTGCTCTCTGTGGGAGTCCTGTCAGGACACTCGTTCCCCTTCACAATTCCCACACTGTCTTGAAGAAGCAATTTGCTATGGAACTATAGGAAGTTCCTATTCCACAATGGCAAAGATAACTTTGGCACATCTATCTATTTATTAACTCCCAGTTGGATCTATTTGAGATATTGTGGGAGAGGGTCCCCCTGCCCTCCACCACCAACATGCCTGTATTTGTTTTGGTTTTCTTGGAAATATATTTGCTGAAACCAAAGTGTTGAGCAAAATGGCCAATTCAGTGTTTTATTGGAAATCAGTGTTTTCATATGGTTGCAAAAGTTGCCTTTTGACATTAAAAAAAAAAATTTTTGTTAAAAGCAAGTTCTTGTTTAGAAAATGTAATTTATCTGTAATATCGTATTGAAACTAATTTCCATAATCTAAACAAAGCATAGGAAACTTTTCAGATTTCTTTCCTGAATTAATTAATGTTGATGTCAAGGAGCACTTCGAAAATTTTTTAACCTCTCCCACCAATTTAAGATGAGAATAATTTTCAGAATTGTCACAGAATGGGGAAATTTTCTTTCCTCTTTTTTTACACTCCATTAAAAATCAGTGCCAAGTTCTATTTTTGGAATCAATCAGGTGAAATTATGAAAACTAAACCAAATAATAAATGCTAAGATAACTACCTTGTAACAAAATTCTTCCCTTTTAAAAGTAATTGTTTGTTTAGATTAACATTCTGTAAATGTGAAAGTCACATTGAGTTTACATTTTCCTCTCTCCAGGTTTGCTGAATGTCTTGCTGTGATCTTCTTCATTATTCAGCACCTTTTCAAGTAGAGTTGACCAGGTTTTTGCTGGGACAAGGCTGATTAATCCCTGAAGCAACAACACAATGCTTCCTAGCAGTCAAATCAATAATTGCAGACTGAAGGTTAGCTGATAAATAGGATTAGGTCTTTTGTTATGGGGCAGTAGATCTACACACCTTTAAGATGTTAGTTTTCTCAGCATCTTTCCCTTAGAAAGCCTATTCATTCTAGAGGTGAATGAGTTCTGCTTCTTCTATTAATTGAGTGCTACATTCTTCAGGTTAAGTGTGTAGTCCTGGGATATTAGTTAAGCAAACATCCAACAATGTTCACCTAAAGTGTTAATAGTAAAATGAATAATGATTGGTTTAAAAAACAAACAAACAAACAAACAACTTGTATCTTTGTGGATACAAGCTTCCATCTACACAAGGCAAATACCAATATTTTTTATCTTCTACTTTGTCAAATAATTGCAGTTCTTGCTTAAACGTCAGTTCTTTGAAATAATGGGATAGTTTACATGGACCTATCACCTCTCATAGTGTTTTATTAGAAGCAGTATACTATATTCACTTAGGACCTTATAACCTTGTACAGTATCATGCTGCCCTCAAAGATACGTTTGAAAAATGCTAATAGGAATCTGGGGACAAGGGAGAAAAAAATGCCTGCCATTCTTCAGGCTTACCTTCAAGTGGCACAGTCCCTATTATAAGTTAAAACATCTCCAAAAGCAAGCTTTAGCAGCTGCCAGATACCTCCAGAGCCTCTTCAGGTTGGTGAAATGGGGGAGAGACCTACCTACATATTCTTTACTTTAATTATAGTCCCCAAACACACTGGGGAAAGGTATGGCATTGCTTTGTAAAACTCACCAAGAATGTCATTAAGAGTGGGAGATCTACAAAATATTATCCTGAGTCTAGTCTGGCAGGTGGCTGAGAAGAAAAGTTGGCATGAAGGATGATGCTAGAAAGTAATACAGTTAAAAATGTTGGCTTAATTTGTTTGTCTGTAATTCTCAAATAAGCAAATGATAAAGCATATGTTAATCATGGTAGGAACACTCCAAATACATATTACTTTCTTCAGTAACCTTTAATAAAATAAAAAAAAGAAAAAAGGAAAAAAAAAAGTTTAGTAATAGAACTACTTTAAGATCTTTAAAATATATTTCCAAGCTTCTGAGGGAGAGAGTAAACAAACCACCAGATGACTCTCCTAAACTCGAAGATTCGAGGCTTGCTGATTTTTGCTATTATTTTGGTTATGATGGTTATTTCATGACATCAGCAGACAGTTAATATTGCTTGCGATGTCTACATACCATAAAATGATATGTGGTGGAGAAATTAGTTTGACCTCTCCTGATATTTCATAGGTGTGCATTAGCTAAGGATGTGATCATGTTTCCACCTAGCATCTTGTTGAATCATAACTATCAGCCTGCTATTTGCTAGAAACATATTAAGTTAATTCTCAGCACAAGCATTAAGTATTGTGATTTCCAAATAGGTATTTCATAACGATTTGTGGCTGCAAGTAAGTGGATGTATTTATCTCTGTTGCTTTTAGGACTTAACATGCCAGGAGGAAGAGAAACTATTTAAAACAGAACAAAACCATCCAGAAAATTATTTCATGCATGCATCTGCATATAGGCAATTATTTATGTTGAGCTCATAAGCCACATCAGTCTCCCCATGGAGATGTAATATTGACAAAGGTTTTAATACAGGGATGTATACAGAATCTCCTCCTGGGCATATCTAGCCAACTTCCTCAGTTTGCCTTTTAGGAAAGCACCAGATAATATTAAAACAAACCACCACCACCCCCAAAAAAACAAAAAACAAAAAAAAAAAAGGAAAAAAAAGCACCAACCCAGACAGTGAAATCTAATTATGCTGTGGGTAGAGAGGTTTTACACTCTGAAGACTGTGTTATTGCATCTGTAACATGTGAGTAACAGTAATGCTAACTGGGGAAGAAGAGGACTAATAAATATATACCTGTTTAATAAGCTGGTAGGTACATTGGTGGAATTTCTTGAATTAAATAAGTATTTACAATCCTGCCTTATGAAAAAACAGTTTTAAAAAATTACAACACATGATGCTTTATTTAAGACCTGCTATCACTCAGATCAGAAACTAAAATACAGGATGGGATTTAGAATCACCATATAAGAGTTTAGGTACCTAAAGTGGCAATATTAACATTTTCTGAAAAGTTGGTTCTTAATGCCTACATAACTGAGGCCTGCATGATTAACAGGGTTTAGAAGCAGTATTATATCTTTGACATTCTTACTCCAGTTTGTAAGAACTAATACAATTAACAGCACCTGAAATAGATCCATTCTTTTTCAATTAGCAAAATAGAAAGAGAAATGATCCTCTGCAACCATTGAAAAAGAAATAACTCTTAAAAAATTAGTGCAATTCCGATGTTCTGAATGGTAATGTTAATGCAGGTATGGATTTAAAATAAAATAAATCATGTCAAACCATTCTTTAAATGAAGACATTTCATATGCATGTCTGAGAACAGAACATGACCCACAATTTTAAATGTGATAACTTCCTTTAACTCTAGAAAAATAGTTATTGCTGTAATAGATGTTTATGTATCTCTGGGCATTTTTAATAAATACTTCTGTCCCATTTTCCTTTCATGTTTGAAGGAATCCACTATGGTGATTTAGGTCTGATTCCACAGAACTTGGCGCCTTCTGAAGACTGTTGAAGTTAGTTTTGCTAAATCGGAAATCAATTCAAGCAAAAAAAAAAAAGTACTGAACTGTCTAATTTTATAGCAACTTAATCATGGAATTTAATTTTAATATTCATAGTTCACATCTAAAGTTGTGCTACACCATGGGACTTGATTACCCCAGCTGCACCCGTAAATACTATTTGTCATGTGTGCAAGTTTTCAAGAACAAAACTAGATAATGAAAATTGAGACAGAATGCCTCTTTCAAAGTGTATGGTAGTTTCTTGGTAAATTTCTATTAGTATTGAACATAAACCAGTTCATTAAAAAGTACTACATCTTTTGGCAGCCTAAAACTGATATAATAAACTATAACAAAACAGTCAAATAGTAAGAGTATAGGTGTGAGAGTAGGGAGAAAGAAATAACCAGTGTATAGGAGCTGAATATTGTAGTGGGACTTGGCACTGACACTAGACCAAGCCACCTAAAGAAGAGGTATAGAAGAAATGAGACATGGTATTTTACACTTACCACTTTTAAAAATAGCAGTATAATAGAAGATAATATAATACCAATAGTATACTACAGTATAATAGTGACAGAATGGAGAAGGAAGACTGAAAGTGATGAGAGATATAAAGAAAGATATGTGAGAAGAATATCATGAAAGCCTGAGTGATTAAGATACCAAAGATGAGGGACTGACTACTTTTTCTCAGAGGCTGATTATTTTCCAGTGAATATATCTTATTAACTAAGAAAATTTTCTGGAAAGAAAGGGAAAATTTTAAGTAATCATCCATCCACTTTTTTTTCTAACTCACAAGCAGAGTGTGGTGGTGTAGTTTATTTTGTATCTCCTCAACACCCCATCCCACCCCTGCTGTTGGTTACATACTTTTTTAAAAGCTGTTGAGTTGTTTTTGTCAAAATGGAAGAAAATCTTACTGATCCTAAAATCTAATTTGACACAGGGACAAAAAAGGACATTTTTCACTGGAGTTATTTTTCACATAGCTAGAGGGAACCAGAACTAAATCAAAAAAGAGCGTGAGCATATTGCCTTTAACTAGTTTGGTGAATAAATCTATTGGTAAGAGAGATAAGATAGCAGTTTGAGAAAAAAAAAAAGGATAAAATGTCACTGCATTGAAGAAAGAAAAAGTAGAATATGCTAGAATTTGAAATGGAGAGCAAACACTTAAGGGGGGAAGGGATGAATAAAAAGGGGAGTCATGGGATTTAAGTAGTCTGATAGATATGAAGATAAAGTGACAGACATAGTAGTTAGAATACAAGGAAAGCCTTTGTCAGGCAGGCTATATTTGTGGAGTACAATTCTGGCAATGTAGAAACTCTGGACTCTTATGTTTGGTGCACAGAATTTCATGTAAACGTTACCATTACTTCGTTATGCTTTATCTAACAACTTGGAAAAGTATGTTCCCTAAGTAGTGGATATGTGTTCAGATCATCGAAGGTAACTGTGTGTATGAATCTTTGGGTTAGATAACTGAATAGTCCATATGAGTAATGCATAAAGATTATTTAATTTATTCTGAGTGTTAGTGATTTGCTTGATTAAGATGATGGTCTTAAACCATACTTGCCACTGATGTTAGTATGTGTGGCTTCAAGTTCCCTAAGGTAGACTCATCATTTTGTGCTGTGCAGAAATAGAAGTACCTAAATGAAACTGTACTATAGAATGTACATAGCTCAGTCTTCACCACTTCCTGGAAGAAATGGTTTTATATGTAAAATATACAAGCAATTTCCATATACAGCCTAAACTAACAGATAATCCTTAAACTCAGTTAAAGGAACTATTTACCTTCCACATATACCTAAACATTTCTCCTCGAAGATATTGTGACTGTGAGGACCTGCTACTGAATAGTTTCTGAAATTTGAAATGTTTTCCGCTTGTACTCTATTGGCTTTCACACTTCAAATTCATAAACTGTATTAAAGGAGTTGACAATAATGCAGATGCAAGACTTTGCTATCTATTTCTCACTGCTAACATTTTCCTATTAAAGATGTACACATTTAAGTGAGTCATGGTATAGACAAACACGATTGAATTAACACATAGAATCATAGAATCATTAAGGTTGGAAAAGACCTCTCAGATCATCGAGTCCCACCGTCAACCCAACACTACCATGCCCACTAAACCATATCCCTAAGCGCCTCATCTACATGTCTTTTAAGTACTTCCAGGGATGGGGACTCAACCACTTCCCTGGGCAGCCTGTTCCAAGGCCTGACCACTCTTTCAGTAAAGAAATTTCTCCTAATGTCCAATTTAAACCTCCCTTGGCACAACTTGAGGCCATTTCCTCTCGTCCTATCACTAGTTACGTGGCAGAAGAGAACACTTTTTGTCTAATTAAAGAGCTTATAGAAATGAAACGCGAACTGCAAGCAGAACCACATCCTCTTTCTCATTCTTGTAGAAATAATCAAAGCTGAAGTGCTCTTTCTTAGAGAAACTGCAGTGTAAGAAGAATATTTTGTAATTGTGGCCTTGTATCTTTCTTCAGGAGAACATTTAAAAGCACTTTGTAAACTGCTTCCAAAAATGTTTTAAGTTTTTTGGCAGTAGGCTGAAATCTGATATTGTGAAAGTTGTTCTAGACCGAAGTATTTTGATATAGCTATGCACTAACTTATGCCAGCCTAGATTAAGCCCATAAGACTTGTGTGATATTCTTTCCTGGATTCATCAAAACAAGTATTGTATAGTTTTTGCATGTGTGTATACACATGTACATTTTGCTTTCATGCATAGAGACAAATAGTCTGTGTATGTTGTAGGAACCCTACTTTTAAAAATACAAGTATTTCCGTTGTTTTAAAATGGAATTTTGTGCCTGTTTGCCAAAAAGGTTTATCTGAAAATTCATAAAAAAGAAAAGGTTGTTTATGTGAATCATGGGAGTGGGCAGGAAGGGCAGAGAGTAATTACACTTGTAATTAAACAATTCCTAACAAATAATTTGAACAACTGTAGTATTCCTCTGGAACTGGACAAGACTTGTTTTCAGTTCAATTTTTTTCTGAATTGAACCTATAATTCACAGAGAAAAATAGGGATTGCTGATCAGGAAAAACTAAAGAAAAATAGATTTGAAAAGTATGTTTCCACTGATGAGTAGCACAGTTTTTCTTTGTTTATGTTCTTTTATATTCTCACTCACTTCAGAAGTTATGTGTTTCCTAAAAATTAATATATTTTTCCTTCTTCCTCTGAGGTAGGAAGGTATTATTTTTCTCAGCTTGAAATGAGAAGCAGTTTCAGAGAAATTTGTGTTATCGAACAACTAACAAAAGAAAGGATTGTCTGAATTTCGTGGTTACTGCTGTAGAACCAAGGCAAGCAGATTGATATGTATGGTAGGGGGCACTATGGATATTGATAGTAGGAAATAAAAAAAAAAAAAAAAAGAGGAGAAAACTGAGAGGCAAAATAGTGGGACTATTTCTGTTATACTGATGGGGGAATTGCAACAAATAGAGAATTTTAAGAGGGATTAAGGCAACTGGGCATTTCTTTTGGGTGGTGGTGTTTAGCTGCTAATGAACCTTTGAAAACATCCCCAGAAATCTGGAATTATTCTGCTTGTCTTTAAACACTAAACTGCAACACCTAAGCTAGCCACCTACTCACTCTAGATTCCCTCTATAATCAATGAAGACAGCTGGCTTAAGATGAGGCTGCATTACTCACTGGAAGATCCTGTCTTATTTCAGAGTAGAGAAGGAGACTAAATCATCCTGAGAAACTAGAACCAAAGAGGAAAGAAGTATGTGTAATTAAATACCCTTTTTTTTTTTAAAAAGAAAAAACAGCTTCTCTTGTATGCTTTTAAACTCTGCAGGTCATTATTCTTTTAGACACTCGTTCTGGCATATTGATGAGCTTGTTTTCCAGTGAGAAACAGCTTTCTCAGGGATTCATTAATTTTTGAGGTGGAGAATGAAACTGTTCTTGTTAAAGAAGGAGAAAAAGATAAAAATACTTATATGAATATAGTTTTATAACATATCCATAACAGTTCTATTATAATTTTTAAGTATTTACTGTGGTGCAGCAAATAAAATATTATTGTTTCTTCACACACAGTCATTTCTGATGCAGAAGATACAGACTCATTTATAATTGCACATACAATGGTGACAACTCCAACTGGTTTATATAACTGGATTCTTTCTGCCTACAGCACTCAAAAAACCCTCTGTGTTTCAATTCAGGCTGTTAATCCTTATAGTTCCCTGTCCTTCATGTTAAAAGAGGCAGCAGGAGAGATTTTCTAACATACTAAAATGCATCCAAAGCTTGTCTTCCCCATATATAGCCAGCAACTGTTGGTCTGTTGTGCATAGTCTCACAGTAGCCAGTGAGACTTCTAAAATGGAGTAGTTTCATGGCCCAACTTATCAGTAGGGTAAACGGAAAACAGGTAAGTTTTGTGAGAGTGTGAGAAATCTCATTTTCATCTGGTGTTTGCGATCCATTCATGGCTTCAGTTCAGTATGGACAAATTCCTACCTTTACCAACAGGATTTTGGCTTGGAGAATTGAACAGATTATTGATGTGCCCAAAATGTTTATGTGAAAGTGCTTTACAAAATCAAGCTAAACAAAAGCTTTTCTTCCTCTTTGCTCTTATTTACTATTACAGTAGCAGGGACCAGCAACAGCCATCTCTGCCTTTGATGCTGCAGGTTATTAATACATATTATTAGCAGCTACACAAAACAACCCAGCTGGAAATAGGAACTGGAGAAGGATATACCTGCTTAGTAAATGAGTTCCTTTTAGAAAGTACATAAAACCTGTGCACTGAAACTTGCACTGACTTCTCATTGATTTCCAGATAAATTCTTAGATAGAGTTTTTAAGCTCAGATCCATAATGAGCCAAAACAAATTGCATTCTCATGACTTTTGGCCAATGCAGAGAACATTCAAACCAACCTCATGCACATCTACAAAATCCCATATGGACAGCTGATGCCATGTTGATGAGATTTGTTACATTTACAAAAATTGTTTGGTAATAATTGTGGGGTTTTATTTTAGATGATTTAAAAATGCATCAAAACTGCTTAGGCTAGATCCTTCTTTTGTTCACAATAAGAAAAATTTCAGGGCAAGTTACACAGGAGTTATCATCCTGACTTTCAAAATCTGAGTACCCTGCAGTTATTCTTGCCAAATGAGGGTTCCAGAGAAAGATCTTTTTTTAAAATGTCTAGCATAGAAAATGTGTTACATAGTAAAAAACTTCAGGGACTGTGTGGTTGAACTTAGCAAATGTGGAACTAGCATGTTTGCACTTGGTGGGATTTCTCAGAAAGTTTTATGGAAATAGGTTGTGTTTCTTAGTGTGGTGTTTCCTTGAGTTCTGTTTTACTTAGCTGTTTTTTGTTTATTTTCCTGTACTCCTAATGGATAGCACAGAACTAAAAAAAAGGAAAAACATCTTAAAAGACAGGAATGGAATTACTTAATTCTTTTCTTAATAATTATGTAGTATGAATGAGAATAAAGCAGGTTAAGAAAACCACTAAAAATGGTAATTGAGATTAAGGAAATTCTGGAGATAAATGCATTTTGAGTTATTCAAGAAAACCCTCCATTTATCTCTAAGTATTAATAATAGTGAAGACAAAGTACAGTGCTGAGGATCTTCGAAGGGTCACTGTTAAAATTTAAATTGCATCCATAATGTAAAATTTTACATATTGATTGCTGAAATTTTGGCACAAATGTCTTCAGAACTGATGGGTCTACAAAATCAGCCTTAAATTAAAAGGAAAAAGTACATTTGCACTGCTTCAGCAGTACTTGTTATGTAATTGTTCACTGATATGAAAAAGGGCTTATAGTTTTTGCTATAATTCATTGAACATTTACCTGCCGTTTATAGTAACCGCCTTCAAAATCCAGATTTGCATAACTCTGAGATCTAGATAGGAACAAAAATCATCTATCTAAAAAAACTAACAATGGGATGCGAACCCTATGGCTGTTCTTTTCAGTTCACCAGGTTCTTAGCAAATCCTCTGTATCCACTGAAACTCCTGAAAACCTCAACCTGTCTCACTTCTCCCATGTGTTTGTGAAAAAGATAAATGAAATCGTTTCAGTGACTTTGCAATGAATTTTAAAAGTAGTTGTCAGCATTCTCTGTATTGAAATTTCTGCTTATATTAAAAATCACTGGACAGCTTTTCCTTGTTGCTTTTCAAGCAACAGTGAAAAATACTCTGCAGTAGCGCTCTGCTGTTTTAGAATCTTTTATAAAATACAAAGCTTTAAGATGCAAGCTGAAATACAAAGTTGTTCATTACAAAAATTATTATCATATACTGGCAATATTACTAATATAGGTACTTTAATTATTTCTCTTGGAACTTCTTCATATTCATATTTTTCTAGTAGGAGTTATGATGCAATTCAATTTTCCTGTGTCAACACACTAAAGAACACACAGAATTTTAACAGTATCTGTGTCCATTCCTCAGAACTCAATAAATGTTATTATTTCAGCATAACAAAATAATGATTTAAGGACATTTAAAATGTCTTCACATATTGATTCATTAACCTTATGAAAAATTCTTGAGGAAACTGCCACCAAAAAAAAAAGCAACACTCAAAACAGCAAAAAAGTGAAAGAGAGGACAGGGGGAGAGAGAGAGGCTGTGTTTGGATTTGCTGTATATAGAGGATATCTCTGTAAAATAAAATACCTTCTTCCTCTTTCTCCCCCCCCCCCCCCCGCCAAATTAATAAAGGTTTCCCTTAGGACTCCTAACATAACCCTAGAATGCTCCTTCTATTCAGAATAAAGTATTATGAGGGCTGTCCATCAATTGCATTATAGTTTATAACCAAAAGTCTGTGTTTTCTATGTCTGAATAGAAAATCTATTCTAACCCAAAGTGCTCTTATTGTTGGAACTCTAAACTGGATCATGTGTCATGAGTATTAAAAGCACAAAAATCAGACACATAAACAATTGTATTTTCTATCATTGTTAAATAATAATGAATGATGTTTAATTAAAAATTTATAAACAAACCTAAGAAGAATATTTCTGTGCATTATTACTGGGACAAACTGATGTCAGAGAGGGTTGTCTCAGCATTTTGAAAGGCATGTGTGGCATTTCTCAGTTCTGTGAGAAATGTTTATATTTAAATGTCTGATTTAATTTTATGAAACAAATTTATGCAATTATTCTGAAAACATCATGGTGTGCTCTGTTTCAAAAAATGAATATATATCCAAGGATACCGCAAACTTCTAAATTCCTGGATCCTTTGGGATGCCTAATTCCAACCATACTGGGATCCAGGTGCAGTAAGTTGTGGTCCAGAGGCTGTCAAGCGGCAAGTGAGAAGAGCTGCTGTTAGAAGTTGGTGCGCTTCTTGCCTGCTTCATTTATGAGCATAATTGCATAGGAGTTTTCTAAAAGGCTGGTCCCACTGTGGGCAACAAGTTTTACCCTAACAAGAAATCAGTACTAGAGGCAAGTTTTGAAACTCAACACTTCATGTGCAACTGTTGCCTGATGTGCAACAGGCTTGCAGGATCCATACACTGCCGCCTGCAGTGGTGTAGAGGATTCTTTTATCATGATTAAGAAATTTCTTCCTCATTGAGGCCTCTCTGATAATCATACAGTTAAATTCATCTCATAAGTAAGCTGTCACAACTCATGCTGACTTGGAGCGATCAGCACTTTTGCCATAGCTGAATTCGGTCCATTGCTCTTAATAAAATTGTGAGCACTTAGCAGGAGAAGCATTACGCTAAATACAGGAACTGTGGAGAGCCATTGTCTGGTACTTGCTATTAATTTATGTTTGTGAAGTGCACAGAGCCTTTCACAGTGTTAATATGCATTGCACAGTGTTGTTTTGGTAGGATTCAAGCCTCTCTTTGCAGTCAGTGATACGGCTGAAAAAAGCTCAGAGCCCGTTGATTTCTCGTTAGCTAGTATTTGATTGCCAAAACATTTTATTCTTGTTTCTGTCAAGTTTTGGGCAGGCTGAAGTGACTTTATTATAGAAATAACCATTATGTCTGATACTAGCATATCACTATTGATTATACGACTAGACTAAACCCCATACACCCTGATACCATGCGTTTCAAAATATTTGCAGATTTTCTGAATAATAGTCCTTTTCCAAAACAGTATTTTAAAAGCTCATGGCACATAAGTAAATGACTGCCTATAACAAGATGTAATGCTGGCAAACCTTCACTTTGTTGAGAATAGAGGGAACAACTGGTGTGAGTCAGTGGATTGTTGCAGACTGAACAGGTTAAGAAATTGTACTTCTATGGAATTTAGCATTGGTTGTATTAATTCTTTTTAAATTTCAGTCTGAATTAAAATGACAACTTGACTCTTCTAGAGTTCATGGGAATTTCACTGTTGACAATAAGGTAATTTGGATTTCTGCCTTTGTTTCTGTGATCTATTAACAGATTAAAAAAAAAGGACACATATATGGTTGTAGTTACATTGCCATTTTTAGATATCATTTCTTAATATACATAAGACATTTTTCTTACTGGTAGTAGCAATTAACCTTACAACTTCAGGATTAATTTACAACACCCAAGATTATTTTTATGATGAAAACACAAGAAAAAATAAGCAGGCATGCATGTCAAGGAAATATTTATCTTAAAAAATAGAAATAAGAATTCAAATAGAAATCCCTAATACCACCTGCTGTGATTTGTTTCTTAAGGAGTACTTGCTGTTTCTAAGTGTAATTAAACCCCATCGGTCACTACGAAGTTTGACTGGACTGTAACAAAAGTATACTTGTCCAGTGTTTGAACACACCCAGGCCCTTCTTCTACCTTGAGAGGACTCTTAAATCTACCAGCCACATGAGGGCAGCAAAGACCCAAGCTCTGAGAGAGAGTCTCATGAGCCATTGGCACGAAATATGCCAAAGTGGCTTTTTGATTCTTCCACTTCTCTTTTTCTTTTCCCAGATAAATTTTAGGAAGGTGATGTTGGTGGAAAGTCCGTCACTGCAGTCTTTTAGAAATAACTGGACAAGCCTCTGATGGTACATACTTGATGGCACTCTTGCCGTGAGGAAGATTAAATGACTTTCGATAGGCATTTCCAACATTAGGTTGTAATCCCAAAACAGATTGGTAAAGCCTGTTTTCGCCACGCTATGGATGAGAAGAATGGAAAATCTTGTCCTTTGTTCCTAAGGTGCAGAATATGGAAAATTTTCCCATGCTGCACTGCTTTAGTAGTATTTCTTCTTCTGAGTAGTATACACTTTGCTGTTTACATTCACACCTGCTTTTTCTGTCACACTGATTACAAAGCATCTGAATACTGTGATCTTTATTATTAAGTTTCAATTCCACAAATGGAAACTTTATGTAATCTGAGCCAAGAGAACCCCCAACTATCTAATGCCTTTTCAGTACAAAATTATCTTAAATGGCAAGAGTATACATTTCAGGTTTCTATATATTTACTTTCTAGTGTTCATAATTGTCAGAGAATAAACTTAAAAAGAAATAGAAATGCATAAAATTTGTATGAATAAGCATGAATGACCTGCAGCCCTCTTGGCTTGTGATGAAACAGAAAATTTCACAACTAAACAGAGTGAAATGGGTTAAAATTTATGTCAAAATTGAGTCAAGTTCCTCTGAAATGTGAAGCTTTTGTTGTAAATGAAAATTGTAAAACCTGCAAGCTGTATGGTTTGATATGTCACTGGTGCTGTGCAGCTGTTGTTAGAAAGTTGGTGAAATTCCCATGCTTCAAGATTCTTCACAACTCAGTAGTTGTCAACCAGTACAGTGCCATTGTCTGAAACTTTATTTCTGACAAATATGAACATTGCCTGAGCCATTAAATATTTGTAATAGGAGAATCTGAGCTCTTCCAGGAATGAAACTTGGTCGTATATTATATAGAGCAAGAAACTGATTATGGTGATCACCTTCTTAGTCTTCCGTTGTTATCCTGGTAGAGATGAGAAGTTGGGCATCATTACTTTTATTGTTCTTATTAATGCTAATATAAACTTTTTACCAAGTGACTGTAACGCTGATGCTCAAGTTGAGCAAGTAGAGATGAATGGTAGACATCTCTCTTCCATAGTACCCTTGCCCTACCTATTAACTCCCAGCCCCCATTAATCATAATCAGAAAATCAGTCTTTCAAGCAGATAGCAATGTGAGTTTTTGCTTATGCTAGTGTGGCCTTGCACATGCTGGGAGACTATTAGTTCTCCTTAGCTGCTCTGTTGAGTGAGGGAATCAAGTTCTTGCAGTAAAGAACTCCTTTTGTTTTTACTATATGTAAGAGCCGTATACCACCTCCCAAACTTCATTCCACACTTTTTTTGTGTGGGAAAGGACTGCATGCCTGTCATACCCTTGTTTGAGGCATAAGCATATATGTGACCTGTCTCAAAGACAAAAGTTAGATTGCTTATCAGATGCTGGTGTTTTTGAGATGTGCAGCCCATATGTGTATATGTGTTCTGCTCACCTTTCTTCCATCTAGCAAAGTCATCTTCAGCTGTTTCTCAGAACAAACAGAATAGCTACAAACATTCTTCCTCTAATATAGAGCATATTAAGCAAGAGGACAGAGGTAAAGGCTAGAACATACCCGATACAGTTAGAGCAAAAGAGGATCTCAATGGCCGTGACTAGTAGCATGAGTGTACTATGCCACAAACCAGATATGATAAGGAGCATATTGATTGTGCATCAAGATTTGTAATGATTGCAGGTCTATTGTGACTGCTTCAGCAGACTGTTGAAAAAATGTGAGTTAGTGGACAGACAAGAAATGAATTGCATGTTTTGGGGCGTAGAGTCTATACCTCATACAGAATGATTTCATGATCCCTTTTAAGTGATCAAGAGTACCAGCACATGAGTAATCCTACTTACACTTCAGAATAGACCAATATGATAGTAATTCAGGATATTAGTGGGCATCTTCTATAGGAGTAATGACCTATCACTGCCCATAGATCAAAAGAAGCTTTGGTACCTGAATTATCCATTGTCCAATTTGCTGTAAAAGTGGAAATTATTTTAGAGACGTTAGTGAAATAGACTGAACCTTAGGTCTGGAAGATGAAACGAACTGTAGCTATACATTAGTCCTGGATTTGTGTTTATTTTCCAATCCATTTGCATGCCATTACCATAATTTCTTAGCAGTATAAGCTTTTTCAGTCAGTTATACTGACTCAGCCAGTCATGCATTGTAGGCTGTAAAAGCCTGACTTGTGTGAAAATACACGATGATAGATTTCTTCGTGGTGCTAACAGAGGCTTTAAACCAGCAAAGGCTTTGAAGCCTTCCCAAATTCCTTTTTATTCCTTTTCAACTCATTTTCATAGGGCAGCATAGTTATGCTTTGGACAGAGGTTGTCTCCACCACAGAATCGTTGATTTTACACCATTTTAGCAAGCTAAGCAATCTCAATCTGAGTCTTTACATTGGAATGATTCATCCTAACAAAATTGCCAGATTAATGATGAAATGATTTCCTTAAGTTCCTTCAGATGCATGGAAATCAATGTATTGAAATGTATTGATCATTAAAAAAATCACTTCAGCCAATTTTCAATATTTATTAAAAATGCTCAGCATTTGGTTTTAAAACTTAATAATTTAGAATTAAAATGTTACCAAATTTTAAAAATAACTTCTTGAAGCCTGGGGGAAATCAACAAACTGTTTAAATACAACGTGATAAAGGAAATTAGACACCACCACATCCAGATGAGTAAAGTTATTTCCAGTATATTCCTAAATGTGCCAGTTTGACTGCAAAGTAAAAAAACCCTAGTTTTAATGTAAGAAACCTGGGGTTAGAAAAAGGGAATTTATTGTCTAGACAGGCAATATTCTTTAAAATTTTTGTTACCTTTTTCTGTTTTTAATGGGATTTAATTTGAAAGGTGTTGACTCAGTACTAAAAAAACATTACTGTCAATTTTTCCTAGTATGCTGTACCTAATTTATTTCAGTGGCTTCTCTTTACTTCTGTTTGTCCTGTGAATCATACTAAAACTTTCTGAAATACTTTAAAGCCATGCTTGAGTAAATTCATGTATTTGTTTTAAATACCTTTCCTGTTGAAAGTATATTTCTTGTTACAGTGCCTAGAGATGCCAGAGTATACTGCTCTACTTTCATATCATTTTTAAATGAAATATCATAAATAATAGTTAACATTATAAAATATACATGTTTTCAGTGAAAACTTGTTCTGTACCCCAGAACAGACTTTGCAACTCAAAATAACTATTATTTGTGTTTGCAAGGCTTGTGTCAGTGTAAATCAGGAGAGTCTTTACTGGAGTTCATGGTGTTACATTACTGTAAAACATGTATGACATCCAAAGTCAAGAAAATGTATGACAAAATGATATAAGTAAAAAAAAAAAAAGATTGTTAAGTGTTATTGTTCAAAAATATTTGTATCTGTTCAGTAGTTAACTAGCATATCCAGATACCCTGTCACAAACAGGTAAACCAGTGTTCTGATACCTCATTAAAAATTCCTTACTGTTTTCCCATGGATTTTTCATAAAGATTTTTTTTTTTCTCCTAAATTTTACTTCTCAAGCTCTCGGTGTCTGAGCATTGCAGGAGGAACGCAGGAAACAGTTTACTCTGCATACTTTAAAACATGATTACCTGCAGTAGGCTCTTTTACAAGTGCTTCTTGTGCTATAAATAGAAAATAGAACAAAATTCTTCAGTTATGTTAAATAATGATGATTCAGCATGTACAAGCACAGACAAAATGAACAGCTATTGAGCACTTAGAAAAAAGCTTTTTGACTTTTTTATATTGAATGGTTACAGAAAGCCATTTTAGGCCAGAAAAAAAGTCAAAATGGTACTTCAGGGTTAACTGTTGGACTAGATATCTAGGTTTTCTGTATGCATCAGAAAGGTGAGTCAGAGCAGCTAATTTATTAGTCAGACACTGAGAGGGAATTAACATGTACCTGATTAGATCTAGTTGGAGCATCTTCAGCCCCAGTCCTAAGAAGCATTTAAAGACAAGCATGCATTTATTCTTGATTAACCAAGCCCAATCTTCTTGTAAAATAGGTATTTTATTCTTCCTGTTGAAGGAAGAGAAGTTGCTGGAAGGAATACATGAATGAAGGTTCATTCTTTCTTGAGGCAGGGAAGAGGAGTTTGCCAAGGACTTTTCAGAGCCTGTAAAAGGCGCAGGATTAGCAGTGGGAGAAGAACCCAGACAGCAGAGTGCCTTGCTTGTGAGCCTAATCTTTCCTATGAAGCATATTGACTATGTTTTCTGGGTTTGACTTAATAAATCTTGTACTCTTTTGCACACAATTTTTACATAGCTTCAGCAGGTGGTGTGAGGAACACAATAGTGGCCTCGGTATGCTCTTGGGAGAAGCAAGATGCTTATTTGCTGTAACATTTGGAGGGCATTAAAGCTGTGGTTCTTAAATTTTGTGTGTGTGCTTTAACTGCTGAGCTATTGCATAGGAGGGAGTGAGTTTCTTGTTATTTAGCAAGGTTAGTTTTTTCTTTTGTTTTGATTGATTTCTGCAAGTCACTTTTGCAGCCTGTGTTATACATGGGATTGCCATTGAAGATGTAGAAAAGAAAGGATTTCCTTCTGCATTTCAGCAGGATGTAGATGTGTTACTGAGCACTGTCAAAGCTGAGGCAGTTCAGCAAATGTAAGCAGGAAGAGGCATGAAGTGAGAGAGGATTTTCGGGATTACATTAAATCTTGATTTATTCTGCTCTGGCTTTCTACCTTAACCAAAAATTCTCCATAGAAAAGTTACCTTGGTTAGTAAAGAAAACCTATGGACAACTTCTCCTCCAAGAACCTGGTACACTGTTTTGGGAGGAAGAGTACTCTTCAGAGCACGTTTTCAACTGTGAGTAAATGAGGCCATGTGTGTTATAGGTGTCTGTGAGAAGGTTTCAGATTATTTGTTCTTCATCACACCTTTGGAGGCTGTACTGGGTCTGGCAGGGATGGAGTTAGCTTTCTTCATAGCAACCCTTTGCATTTGTGACTAAAACAGCATTGATAACACACCAATGTTTTGGCTATTGCTGAGCAGTCAAGGCTTTATTTTTTCCACTCTGCCACTCCAGTGGGTAGACTGGGGGTGCACAGGACATTGGGAGGGGACACAGCCTGGACAGCTGACTCCAGCTGCCCAAAGGGATATCCCACACCATATGATGTCATGCTCAGCAATAAAACGGGGGGGAGGGTTTTTCTTGGGAGGTAGTCGTTGCTTGGAGAATGGCTGAGCATCAGTCTGCTTTTAGGAGGTGGTGAGTCCATCACTTGGTTTTGGTTTTTGTTTTTTTTCCCCCCTTCCTTTTTCCTTCCCTTATTAAACGTCTTTATCTTGACCCATGAGTTATCTGACTTTCACTCTTCCTATTCTGTCCCCCATCGCCGTGGGGTTGGGGAGTGAGCAAGTGGCTGTGTAGTGCTTAGCTGCTGGCTGGGGCCAACCCACCACAGAGGCTCTGTCACATGCATAAAAGAAGCCAGATTTTTGAATTCCTGAATACAGAGAAAATAATAAGCATGATGGAGCCTGGTTCAGCTCAGAGACTTCTGTCAAGATGGAGAGGTCAGTCATGGCTCACAACATTTTATCTGTTTCATGTTATGCTGTTTCATTTAATCCTGCAATGCTTTAGTGCAAATGCATAAACAGTCTCTGAATTACAGATGAGAAGTGATGTGCTATTTCTAGGGAGGCCATTCTGCCCTACAGACCATTCCAATGGGAAGAATGGTCCCATTTAGCTTTTCCCATGTACTAAAGTTTCCTCTGCTGCTTAGTGTTTGAAACAGGGGTTTCACTCTGCTCATGAGAACAGTTTTCTAGAGATATTACCTAGATGAGTTGTCAAATCAATATGCTGTTTCATAAAATCTGAGCCTTGGCAGGGCTTTCTCCTCTCCATAACCATCAAGAGAGAACTCAAGCACCTCTGTCAGCTTGGGCTGCAGAGTACTATCTTCCAGATAGGCAACAATTCAGACAAATCCCTGTGTTCAGTATCTGTTGTTGAATATCTCTGGTCAGCAGATAGTTTCATTAAATGACTTTTTGAGTTTACCTACCATGCTTTCTTGACTACATATGATATTAGGTACTTTCAGTCACATCATCTGGACCAAGCTCAACAACTAAAATATGTGATCTGAAATAATTTAATTTAAGTCACTACAATTGCAATTATAAAAATTAGTCCTAGAAAGTAAAATAAAACACTTACCAATTGTGGAACAGCATTACTAAGAGCAATAATCATTCATTGGTGAGGTAAATTCAGCAAACCTGAAAAGACATAAACTGAATTTCTGTCCTCAAATTTCTCCTTTTAAGAATTGAAAAGTAATATCTTGCTGTACTGCATTTGAAACACTTGTATGTGTATTTCATTTGTCATTGCCAAGTCTCCCTTAGTTTCATAAAATATATTTTTCATAATTTAAGGCTAAGAAATAAAATCGAGCTAAGAAATGTTAGATTGTTATTTATATATACAAATGAATGCTTAATACAAATAGCAGAAAAAAGAGGACATAACAACTCGAGAGTCCTTCACCTTCTCTTTATATCTCCTTCCCTTCACAGAAAGCAGTTATGTGAGTTACATACTGTAGAAGAATGGGAGAAAATATCCTAAAAGTTTTGATATTGTGATCAGTTTTTTCCTTATTAAGTTCATAGTCTGATTTCTGCTGATGTCAGCTTGTAGAACATTAAGTTGATGTTTGTTCATTCTGAAACATCTTGTGTAAACCCAAACTACAATTCTGCACCTGTACTGTTGTGTCATGTGTTTTTTGGTCAGATGTTTCTACCATGAAAGTTCAGCTGTAATCAGATATGCAGCAAGACCCATAACTGGAAGAGTAATGAACGCACAGGGGGATAAAGATCAAACTTCAAAGTAACCTGAAGAGGCTAAAGCAGCAGGGGTTGAAGGCAACGGGAGCATTCTGAATAATATTAAATGTATTGCCCTGACTCCACTGACTACAGAGAGAAAATGAACTCCAGGGACAAAATTAAAAATGTAACTACTTACTGCAGGCAGGTGGCCAAATAACATAAGACATTCTGTTAAGGCATATTTATTTTTGATCTCTCCTAATATGATTCCATTTCCTCCCCATACACCTTGTAGCTTCAGAGAAAGAAGGCGATCAATTTATGCTTCTTGAATTACCCTTTCTGACAGAGGCATATAGTAGAAAAGCATGCATTTGACTAGTAAATGCACAATATTCAACATGTGAGAACAATAAATCACCTCTAACATTACAACACATAGGAGGAGAGCAGTAGGCTGCACTTCTGAATGCTGGACTAACACTGGCCACTCATCCAGCCAGACAGTAACTACATTCCCCCTTCTCTTTCTTCATCTGTTCTCAGGACACAGGGAAGTAACTAGGACGGCTAATGAAGTGAAATGCATGCAGAAGATGACAGGTATTGTAGAGGTTATCATATTTATGCAATGAAATATTTTTTTTTAAATATAGACTAAGCCAAAACGTGTCATCATCACCGACAGCAATCAGTGTTAGTGTCCCTGTTAAAGACTATATAAAGGTGTGCAGAATTGAAGGACATATGGCAATTACAATAGTTAAAATCTGAGGGAAATCATAAAATATGCATGTATATATTCATGTGTTATGTAATAAAAAAGAAAGAATTGGCTTTATCTATGCAATTTGGAAAATTAGAAGTGAGGGATTGGTGATTTGAGGATCAATTAAATTTACAATAACATCATAATATGAAAATAAGATCGGTCAAACTGGGGTAGTAACCTTTTCCAGCACTTGGCTTAAGCTGATATCCCAGTGTGGTGGGTTGACCCTGGCTAGATGTCAGGTGCCCACCAAAGCCACTGTATCACTCCCCTCCTCATCTGGACAGGCGAGAGAAAAATATAACGAAAGTCTCATGGGTCGAGATAAGGACAAGGAGAGATCATTCACCAATTACTGTCACAGGCAAAACAGACTCAACTTGGCAAAATTAATTTAATTTATTGCCAAACAAATCAGAGTAGGGTAATGAGAAATAAAAAACTAAATTTTAAAACACCTTCCCCCAAATCCTCCCTTCTTCCTGGGCTCAATTTAATTCCTGATTTCTCTACCTCCTCCCCCTGCAGCTGTGCAGGAGGACGGGGAATGGGGGTTGCGGTCAGTTCATCACATTGTCTCTGCCGCTCCTTCCTCCTCAGGGGGAGGACTCCTCACACTCTTCCCCTGCTCCAGCGTGGGGTCCCTCCCATGGGAGACAGTTCTCCATGAATTTCTCCAATGTGAGTCCTTCCCATGGGCTGCAGTTCTTCAAGGGTCCTTTCCACAGGGTGCAGTCCTTCAGGAACAGACTGCTCCAGAATGGGTCCCCCACACGGTCACAAGTCCTGTCAGCAAACCTGCTCCAGCGTGGGCTCCTCTCTCCACAGTTTCACAGGTCCTGCCAGGAGCCTGCTCCAGCACGGGCTTCCCACAGGGTCACAGCGTTCTTTGGGCATCCGTCTGCTCCAGGGGAGGTCTTCCATGGGCTGCAGGTGGATATCTGCTCCACCGTTAACCTCCATGGGCTGCAGGGGGACAGCCTGCCTCATCATGATCTTCACCACAGGCTACAGGGGAATCTCTGCTCCAGCGCCTGGAGCACCTCCTCCTCCTCCTTCTTCACTGACCTTGGTGTCTGCAGAGTTGTTTCTCTCACATGTTCTCACTCCTCTCTCTGGCTGTAATTGCACAGGTTTTTTTTTTTCCCCCTCTTCTCAAATATGTTATCACAGAGGCGCTACCACTGTTGCTGATTGGCTCAGCCTTGGCCAGCAGCAGGTCCATCTTGGAGCCAGCTGTCATTGACTCTGTCAGACATAGGGGAAGCTTCTAGCAGCTTCTCACAGAAGCCATCCCTGTAACCCCCCTGCTACCAAAACCTTGCCACACAAACCCAATACAACTAGCAAAACATGTAGGAACAGACCAGGTTATATGGCTCCCCCAGATGCTAATTAAGCACTGTTCAGGGACTCCCTGAGCCAGATGTGATTCCTCCGTATTAAGCAACCCACAAATTATTAGTTTTTCATGAATTTGTCCAGCCTCTCTTTCAACCTATGTAAGCTCTGAGCCTCCATGACTATCTCAGATACTCATCATGTGAAGAACCACCTCCATTTTTTTTTTTTAATCCTGTCTCCTACTAGTTTCATGTGATGCCCTTTACTTCTTATACTGGAAGTTACAGTAAATAATTTTTCCCCCTCCAGTCTATCCACATCGCTAGCAATTTTATAGTTTGCTATCCTATTACTCCACCTCTACCTGAGCTGTCGCTCTAAACCAAGCCATAGTTACTATGCATATGTAGTTAGGTCCCTAATGCCATTGAGTTTACTAGAGGTTAGGAGCCTAAGTACACAGGATGGTTTTAGCATAAGTCACAGAATAGCTGAGGTTGGAAGACACCTCTGAAGATCATCTAGTCCAACATCCCTGCTTACAGCAAGGTCAGTTAGAGCAGGTTGCTCAGGGACAAATCCAGTTGGGTTTTGAATATCTCCAAGGATGGATACACCACAACTTCTCTGGGAACATGATCCAATGCTTGACCATTCTGACAGTAAAGAAGCTTTTTTCTTATGTTTTAATGGAATTTCCTGCATTTCAATTTGTGCCCATTGCCTCTTGTCCTGTCACTGGGTACCACTGAGAAAAACCTGGATACATCTTCTTTACTTCCATCCATCCATTTCTACACATTGATAAGCTCCCTCTGAGTCCTGATAAGTATTTTGAGTGGGACTACAGCAATGGAAGTAAGACAGAAAAAAATTTCTGGGGTTTCTACTTGCAAACTAAAGTTGAATAAGGGAAGTTTATCAATTAAATAAATAGAACATTTAAAAAAAAAAAAACAAACACAACAAAAAACCCTAGGAACTTATCTTAGTTTTGTTCAAAATGTCAACTGTTGCTCATGTTCTGACAACTTATCTAGTTCTTGATTTAAATAAGAAGAGAAAAGGAATCAGGTTGTTATAGATTTGGCATTAAGAGAAGATTGTGAAGTGGTGTAATATAAACTTTGATTTTCATTCACACTTAAATGTCACCTCAGTAGGGTTATTATTAGGGGTCATTTCATTATTTGTTTTCATGAAAGTTTGTAAAGCTCAAAAATATTTCTATACACACAGGATTTGAATTATTATGTTAATAATAATAATTAAAAAAACCCTAATAAAATAACTGCAAATAATTTACAACCCCAAATCTCAGGAAGTAAAATTTGGTCACTAATGTCATATGAAATGAGTGTAACCCAATGGATTATTATATTTTTCCTGTATTTGTTTAATAGAGATTTGTTATTTCAGAGCAACAGACTCTTAAGAACTCCTTCATAACAATAATGGAGGTAAATCTAAAATGAATATAGCATCTGCAGAACCATATTTTTTGCTATTGTGAAGGATCAGTTGTGTTTATGTGGATATGGACATCTTATTCTTAAGAATATTTTCAAGGTAGTCTCTAGAATAATGTCAGTAATCTGTTGAGTCATTTATTGCTCATTGCTCCATAATGAACTCTGCTTCCTTAACTGAGAGTAAATCCTCAGTAACTGTGATTTTATTTTGAACAGCAAAATTTAGAGAAAATTTATAAAATAAGTAAAAATCATAGAAGTATAAAATATTCAAACATCTTTGTGCAAGAGATATCATCTGTCATTGCTTTCCAAATTCTTGCTTTTTGACTCACTGACAATAGTGCAAATTTGCGTTTCAAGAATAACAACAGCATTTTCAGATTTGTGTGGTAGCATTCTTAAATCCAAATATTAGCAACCTTTTATGTTCTGATCCCACAGAGAAATTGTCTGAACTTTCCTAAGTAATGACATTTTCAGCTTTCTTGGGAGGTCAGGGAAGACTTATTCCTTCCTCCCTAAAATTCCTTTCAAATGTTCTGTGATAAATTTGTCTTCAGTTCTGTATGTCCACTATGTTAGTTTATCAGCTAGATTTCCTGAGATACTTCCCTTCTTAGATGAATGCTTTACATTTAGACTTTTACTTCAGCACCGCTAGTCTATGTCATAATTACTCAACTTAAAACATGGATTTGTTTGTGCCAGTGAAGTGTCTTAATGCCTTCATGTGCAGAAGGCATTTTACAGAATGTCTTGTGATTTGCAGGGGGGACACTGTTGAGACATTTAAGATGATGCTAGATGTTTGTGCACCAGTATCTTACGTTTGGAAATTTAAACAAAAGTATTTCTCTCAATTAGCTTCCTGTCACTATGATAGAATTTGAGGTTTATGGCTCTTTCCACAGTCAAGAGGAAGACAGACATCCACTTTACATCTTGATTGTGCAAGGGTTTGTAGAGATTTTTTGAAGATCTAGCACTTAAAAATTGAAGTAATTATCTGATACAATTTACAAATGCACTGAGGTTCCTTAATCTCATTGAATTCATGTCATCTGAGATGCCTTCATGTATTTTAAATCTTGCAAATTTCTTATTTGTCTAATTAACCTTTTAAAAAATAAAGTGTTAAAAACCTGACAAGCATCTTTTAGAAAGAGAGTGAGAGAACATGAAGTTAAACACACATTTCCTGGATCCCAAGTTATGCATAAATGCAAAACAATTCTTTTCCTTGGTTCTATAGAGCTGTTTATAAAAAATACCCCTGTTAAGTTAAAATTGTTTGATCACTCTTTTAAAAAAAGTCTTAAAAGATTTTAATTATGATTTTATAGGAAAATTGCATTAATAATTACATACCATTTTTTAAAAATATTCCTGGAGGTTTATTAATTATGTGATAGAAACACCTCAGTTACAAACCTCTTAAATGTCAAAAATATGCATTTGATATTAAATTTGGTATTAATTTAACATACAACAACTCATTCTCAAATATGGATTGTGTGTAGCAACATGTTTAAGACCACATTTTCTGTCTACTCATTTTGGAAGTTAGGCTCCCATACAGATTGTCCTGCTTATAGCAAATGCCAACCTATTCAAGAGACCTAATGTTCACCCAGTATCTGATACAAATACAAGTTTCCCCAGAGCAAGCATGCCACATGATGTCAAAAAGTCAAACACTGCTCTCACTTATGTTGACTTTACTAATGAAATACATGTAAAGGACTAACAGAGTTACTAAGTGCATAGTTTGGCTATAGGATTGCACATATGTAAATGAGCAGTGTCAGATGCTTATTTTAGCTGTGGCAGCAGGGTAGGAAGCATTGCTATGCATATGCTACACGAGGAAGCATTGCGAAGTACTTCCACAAGTGTGAATTTTGTATGAATCAAACCTGTGTTGTAATTAGTAGCAATTTTTTTTTTTCCCCCCAGAGCTCTGTTTTAGGCCCACTCTGCAGTATCAAGTTGCCTTTGCTATGCTGTCAAGATGTGCAAAAATTACAAACAACACCTTCCACACAGAAATAGCTATGCTGGCAAATGCTGGCTTCACCACTCCATCTGCTTCCCTGTCCTGTAAGAAGAGCTCTTTTGTTGGCTTAGTTTGTCTTTCAGGGAACATAGGATACCTTTGCTGATAATGAAAAAACTCACAAACTTTTCTTGTTACCGTATGCTGTGTCTCTTCCTCAGCGCTCTGCTGGTAGAAGCTATGCCAATCTTGCTTTTAATGCAGCTTTGTCCAATTGTACCAAATGACCTGAACGATCTGAAAACTTATTTAAACCATATACCTTTTAAAGTCTCATTGGGAGATTAGTTTATACAACTTTGAAATACCTTTACGTTTTCCCAAGACAGTAAAGGGAACTTTGTGTATGTGAATATCAGACTTATGAGCTAACTATGTCTGATAGTTGCTAATTCTTCAGCAGTGCAAAAAGTTAGCTGTAGACCTGAGGTGGAGAAAAGACTTCTGATTCATGAAAGACTCAGGCTGACCTTGCCAGTGCTGTTAATCAACAGTAGAGCTCAAGCAGTTTATATAGCACTGCAGAGATTTTAGAAGGAGAATATGAGGATATATGCACTTTGGGGGCCGTAAACCATCATCTTACAAAATGTCTATCCCTTAGATCATCAGAAAAAGTCAGATGAAATAGTTTTGCAAGAGATCTTCCATGGCATAATGCCTTGTGCATATCTGTACTTCTGTTACCTGCACAGCTACATTTATGCATGGTTATGTACATAAAGTGTGGACAAACGTACTGTTTTATATTTTTATTCTGTCTCTGTTAATATTTTGGCAAGAACAAAATTAATAAGATTTCCATCCTCAAAAGACTTTCTAAAATGTTTGATGTGGGTCTGACAGTGAAATACAATGATATGCTGAATTGTAGCAGATGGTCAGTTGGAAAATAACTGTCTCTATAATATGTATGCCTATAGTACCTACAGAGTAACAATCTAATTGCAAAGAAAAGTGATGTGAGTTCTTTACATATACTTCTTCAGTGATACTTACAAGGGAAAAAAATGTCTTGGTACTAAAAATACAATAATACTCTTAAAAAACCCTCTCCATTTTATGTTCCAGTAATAGTCTAATTTTAAAAGAAGAGGGGTAGCCAAGGGAAATGTCCTTCACATAAAGGAATAGCTGCTTTAATCTTTTTATTATTTTGGAAAAATGTAATATTTGCATGAACATTTTAAATATTCATTGATGTATGCTAAGATCTTTTCCTTTTTAATTTGGGCTTTACATCTTCAGAGTGAGCAATAGCATTTTAAATATAAATTTTCAGTGAAATTTTGGAAGAAGAAGTACGACCTCTTGACATACTGTTTTCTTCTTTTAAAAACCCAAACATAACCCCCAAACACAACATACAGGCCCCTCCCCACCTCCCCCTACACCACCACCACCACCCCCCGCCTTAGTTTTAGTCATTAAATATATTCCAGGAAGGATCTCCATTTTTGTTCTAAAAGAAGTCAGCATGTTGCTATTGCTTCTTGTCTTAAAGTTCTTGTCCAATTTACCATTCAGTTTTGTAACACCATCACAGCAGACTCTTTACCACTTAAATGATAAAAGTTTCAATAGGCACTTTAGTGGAATTACGAAAAAGCTACCACTCTTCCACCGTGATGCCAGAAAGCTATCTTCTTTCTAAACCAGGTCAGTAAACTGTACCTTATAGGCCTGAGCTTGTCTCAGTGTAATTCCAGAGTAACAAAATAACAACCACAAAAAACTGTGTATATTACAGGATTTATCTTTCCTTTGCAGATCAAACCAAAACTGACAGTATGATAAATGTAGTAACTTGCTGGAAACAGTTGCTGTCTTTTATAATCAAAGGAATCCTGTCCTATTATAAAGCTTAGGTTTATCTTTTAAATTTGTTGTTGGTTTACTTTTCTTTTTATTTCACTGTTTTAGTTGTACTTAAGTGACTTTGTCAGGGTTATAACTTTCTTCTTCTCCAAACATGTCTGCCAAGATCTTGAAGCGAGGTCCCCAGTCACTCAGATAGTCATAGTCCTGATCTGCCTCTGTAGTAAGGGAGTCTATAGAGCTGAGAGACTCTGCAACAGATCCATTTCCTTCATAAGCATAGGTTGCCAAGGAGTCATAAGGGGGTGCAGTTGGATCTACATCATTTTCTTGCAGCCTTTGATTAATGAAATCTTTTATGTCTGTGTTATCTTCCACTGGTGGTCTATGACGCAGAAAACGCAACGTGTCTGGTTTTATGTCCCTGCGTATTTTGTTATCTTCAATCACTTTGGGATTCCTCAGGGCACCTATGTCGAAAGCCTGGGTGTCCTCTTCTCCACCTCCTTCATCATCATAATGGATAACATTATCTCTGATGTCTTCTTTAGAGGTCATCAGGGTGTTCTTTTTCTTCTGCCTCCGTAGTGCTACATACAGTACCACAATGACTGTAATGAGAGAAAACTGAAGTTAAGACATGCACAGAAATAATTTGGTACTCTGATGATATATCATTATATCTTCCTTTGAAAGTTGCAAGCAATCAAAGGGACTTTTTTCCTTAGAAGATATGCTCCTACTATTCTTTTAAAAATAGCAGTGCTCTAGTCAATGAAAAATCATTTGCTGTTTGATGTACGAGTCTAACTCCTTAGTGCTTGCTGTGCTGCTGAAAGAAGTAATAAATAATTTTTCTACTGGCCTGCTTTGTGAACAAATAGAATTGGACAGGACTTCAGTTTCTTAATTCAGAAAGACAGAGACATGGGATTTTTTTTTAAAATGTCTTCCATAGCAAAATAGAAGAAAAACACCCAAATTTCCATATGGCAGAGAAAAATAACCCACAGTATTAAAGAGAAAAAAACCAATTTGGAATCTTTGAAATGGAGAAAAAATAATCCTACTTCAGGTTTTTATACTTTGGCCTCTTCAGGGATCTGCTTTGAAAAATCCCATATGATATGATTCTGGAGAGAAAAGGGGTCCAGAAGAGCTGGTTGATTTTCAAGTATCACTTCCTCCAAGGTCAACAATGGTCCATCCTGATGAGCAGGAAATCAAGCAAAGGCAGCAGGAGGCCTGCATGGATGAATAAGGAGCTCCTGACTGAATTCAGAGATAAAATGAGGCATATAAGAGGTGAAAACAGAGACAGGTGAGCCAGAAGAAATATACAATGATTGTCTGAATATGCAGGGATGTGGTTAGGAAAGTCAAAGCCTGTCTGGTGTGGAAGCTCACAAGGGACATGAACGGCAAAAAGAAGGGCTTGTACAAGTACGACAGCTGCAAAAGAAAAAGTAGGGAAAATGTGGGCCCACTGCTGTATGGGGAAGGGAACCTGTTGACAAAGGACACAGAAAAGGCCAACCTACTCAATGGCTTCTTTGCTTCTGTCTTTATTGGTAAGGTTGTCCTTCAGGAATCCCAGGTCCCTGAGACCAGAGGGAAAGTCTGGAACAAGAAAGACTTATCCTTGGTGGGAGAGGGTCAGGTTAGACACTTAAACAAACTGGACACACAAAAGGACATGGGACCTGATGGGACGCACACATGAGTGGTGAGGGAGATGACTTGATGTCATTGTGAGGCCACTTGTGATAATTTTTGAAAGGTCATGGGGACTGGGAGAAGTTTCTGAGGATTGGAGCAAGTATCACTCCTATCTTCAAGAAAGGCAAGAAGAACGAGCTGGGCCAGTCAGCCACACCTTGATTCTGAGGAAAGTGATGGAGCAAATAATTCTGGAAACCATTTTCAAACCTATCTAGAACAGGAAGGGGATCAGGAGTAGTCAGCATGGATTTATGAAGGTGAGATTGTGCTTAACTCACCTGATAGCCTTCTAAAATGAGATGATTGGTGAATGAAGGGAGAAAAGTGCATTATTTTTATCCTAACTTTACTAAAGTAAAGTTTTTGATGCTGTCTCCCATAACAACCTTCTCAGAAAAACTGAGAAGGCATGGACTATACAAGTAGACAGTGAGGTGGATTGCAAAGCTGGCCAAACTGCCAGGCTGTAAGGGTTGTGAACAACAGCCCAAAGACCACGTGGAGGCCAGTCACTAATGATGTACCCCAGGGGTCAATACTGGGACCGGTTTTGTTTAACATCTTCATAAATGACCTGGATCATGGGATTGAGTGCACCCTTAGCAAGTTTGCAGGTGGTACAACACAGGGGTTGTACTACCATTCAAAGGGACCTCATCAGGTTGGAGGAATGGGCCAACAGGAACCCCATGAAGTTCAACAAAGGGAAATGCCAAGTCCCGCACATGGAGAGAAACAACCACATATTGTAGATGCTGTTGGCTGACTAACTGGAAAGCAGCTTGATAGAGAAGGACCTAGGGTCCTGGTGGACAACAAGTTCACCATGAGCCAGCAATGTGCCCTTGTGGCAAAGAAGGCCAACAGCATTTGTGGCTGCATTAGGAAGACCGTTGTCAGGAGTACTAGGGAGGTGATCATTCCCCTCTGTTCGGCCCTGGTCAGACACACTTGGTATTCTGGGTCCAGTTCTGGGCTCCTCAGTACAAGACAGACATGGACTTCCTGGAGTCAGTCCAGTGCAGAACCACAAAGATGATTAAGGGATTGGGACATCTGCCATACAAGGAGAGGCTGAGAGAGCTGGGACTGTTCAGCTTGGAGAAGTCTCAGGGGGATGTTATCGATATGTGGAAATACCTGATGGATGGAAGTAAAGAAGATGGATCCAGGTTTTTCTCAGTGGTACTCAGTGACAGGACAAGAGGCAATGGGCACAAATTGAAATGCAGGAAATTCCATTAAAACATAAGAAAAAAGCTTCTTTACTGTCAGAATGGTCAAGCATTGGATCATGTTGCCCAGAGAAGTTGTGGTGTACCCATCCTTGGAGATATTCAAAACCCAGCTGAATACTGAGCAACCTGCTCTAACTGACCTTGCTGTAAGCAGGGAGGTTGGACTAGATAATCTTCAGAGGTGCTTTCCAACTGCAATTTTGTGATTCCATATAATATAAAATGTTACAACCTGATTTTATTCCAAATGGCAACCCAATGGCAATCAGCTTGTGAGGTTTTTTCAATAGTTTGCCTTTGGAGATATATTTCATTTAATGCAAAATCTGCTTGTAGTAAACTGGCCTCTGTTATTTTTAACTCCCTAACTGCCTTTGGTAGAAATGACAGTGTTCTAAGTGCTGTTGTTGAAGTAACACAATAATGAATACAGGAATTGCAATGATTATAAATTCATGGTCAGGCTTGTGTGGCCTAAAATAACTCCTGATTCTGGTAATATGTTGACTGTCTTTTGTGTAGAAATGAGTTTGACAAGAATGACTTCAACTACAATTTTAATGACTCTGCGTCAGGCCAGGTTCACAGCAAGAAATGAAAATCCAAAAGCAGTTTTTAAATTCATCAATGGAATAGTAAGGAGAAAGTCTGGATATAAGATAAATGCCATTCTCTTAGGTTACACACAGCACTGGAGATCTCATTATTTATACATTAGTTTTTTCTAGGTAATATTGCCAGGCTGATTGGAATGAAGGAAGTTATTAAAGGACCAAAACCTCTTTTCCAAACATAATCTCAGTAATTCAGTCTGGCGTTCTGTGCAAAGCAGGAATTAAAATACCTTCATTAGTTTTGTATATGCCAAGATCATCAATCAGCAACAGATCTAGTAAGGAGTTCTTTGACATAATTATTTCTGATTGAATATGCTGGGTTTTTTTAAATAAAAATTGTATTTATTTCAACAAAACATTAGGGAAACATAAACACAGTTCTGTTGAAGGCCTCCATGATCACCTAGCAAATTTGGGGGAAATTCAGACTTCAGGTGTTCCCGCTTCCCCAGATACTCTGCCGTTGTAAATGATGTCTGTACCAAAAGCACCAAGCTCTCTGCTGCATAGTTCACACTGTCCAGATTAGTGGACGCAAAGACTTTGCTACATCTATGTGTTTAGGGCTTCTAGGCACTTTGCTCTGTAACAGAGAGGTTAGATATCCTGGGAGTCCTGCCTTAAAACAGAGCTCTAATTGACTTATCTCTTCATGTGAAAATAAATTAAAGCTTTTTTCGTAATGGAATTTCTTTGATGCTGAGGCTCACCCCTGACTGCTTTTACCCAGGAAACCCCTAAAAGTAAAAAAGTAGTCCCAAGGAGTTATGGTAAAGGAGCATTCTTCTTGATTTTGAAAAAACTGACCTAAGGTTGTTTTGGTTTTTTAAAATTCTTCTGAATGGGTGTATTTGTTCTTAAGTTCAATTCCATGGGAAGTATGGCCATCTGCCATTCTCATTCTGATTTGAAACAACACAAAATTTTTACACAGGACAGAAATTCTGACTTTTACCCACTGCTACTCAGAACCTATTTATGTAACCCTGAGCCCATAGTAATTTACTTAAGTGGTAATTTACTATATTATCCAAATGCAAAGAGGTATCCATATGTTATATTCTGTGTCTGCAGCAATTTTTGCCTATGCATTAGACCTACATAAGGAGTAGCGTGAGATCTAGGAAGCCCACTGGTATCAAGAAGAGGCATAGACTAGCATCTGTAAGAATCAGTCTGCTTTCTGCAGCCCACATTGTGCCTGTGTAAGCTACAAAGTTGGTTTTATTTCATTATCAGTTCATTAAGGCTATATTATAAGTAGGGTGCACATGAGAATTGACTGCTTTGGACATGCTGTAAATAAGGCAATATTTAAATATAATGTAGATTAAATGACAATGACACCTTATGGAATCCATTCCTGCCTGAAATTAAAATGTTCCTGTAAAGTTTTACATGGATCTAGCCAGTCACACTCTACATTACAATTATTTTCTTGTCTCTCATTTCTTCATTCTCTTTTTGCTCAAGTTGGCATGAAGATTAAATAAAGGCCCTTACTAAGTCCTTACTGCTGTTACTGTCAGTAGGACTTGTCCACCTTAGTAATAATCTAAAAATAGAAATTCTTCAAGAAAAGTATTCAAACAAAACTGTTTTAGAGAAAAAATTATAGTTTGGATTCCACTGACAGCTGGTTCTCTTCATGCAATAAGAAATATGTAAATGTTAGCAGATTCACGGTCATGGTCAGTGCTTTGGGATGCTTTTCTAGAAACGTAGAAGCATAAAAATTGTCATAAACTGCCACACATTTTCAATAGCTTTTGTTAAACAATAGATGAAGCTAATAACAACACAAAGTAATTCACAGGTGAATAATCAGAGTAACACACTTCACATGGTTTCATGAGAACTAACCTAGAAGTATAACTATACACAACAAGATTGCAATCAGCGCTCCTGTGCTGAGGCCTACTGGTAAGAAGATTGCTTCCACATTGCAGGACAGGATGGTACCATCAGGATCACATCTGCAAACACGGATAGTCATTGTGTTTGTGCTGCTCTGGACAGGGTAACTGCTATCTTCTATTACTACTGGAAGAAAGTACAGCTCTTGCTGCCTTCTGCTGTAACCATTTCTCCTGGTTTCAATCCCAGCTGTATTGTCTGTAAAACATGACACAGTCATTACAGGATTTTTATTGTGTACTTCAATTCACCGTTGTAGTTTGTATCACCTTTAGTAAAAGGCAGCTATTCCATTTTTGAAACTCAGTGAATGACATGCTTTATGTAATTGCCTTGTTTTATCATTACAGAAGGTATTGTACTGGTACAGCTATTTTTTGCAGAGCATTAATTAATATTCTATTTCTTGTAAACTTGTTAGCTTGACAGCTAAAATTTCAAAGAAGACATAAATAATAATTTAAAAAAGCATTACAGGTATTAGATTAGGAAGGCTTTTCAGTTTTTCTTTTCTCCTTATCTCATTATATTCCAAGCCTGTGGTCCAAAGGACTTTGATTGCACAGGGATTTAGAATCGAGTCTCTATTAATTAATTGATTTCCCTTTGAAACTGAAAGTAATATACCTAGACAAAATGCAAAACCCCTTCAACTTTCCTGCCCCATTAAAAATATAAAAATACTCAGAAATGAACTGAGTACTTTATAATCAGTACATTTTCCATCAATTAGTCATGAATGTGTTCAGAACTCCTAGAAGTTATGTTTTGTCATTTCTTCCCAGTAGATATTCAGTTATTGCTGCTTTTCTTGAATCAAACAGAGTAGTAAGGAAATGATGTGCAGATTAAAAGAATTACACTGAAAGCAAAACCAAAATGAAATTTGCAGGGAATTAATTAGCTGACAGATCTGAACGAAGGTAGCCTGCAGCAGTCACCTATTTACCATCTTACCCTTATGCTTTACTATATCTTTAGAAGAGGTCACTTGCTGTTCATGTTATGACTTTCATCCCTTCTTGGAGTTTTATCACTAAGTAGGATTGAAGGCTCTGAATTCAACACTCAAGTACTTGTGTGCAGTTCTGATTAAGGACAATAAGAAGGAACCCTAAATATCCCAAATCAAATATGTTATGATCAGACACCATTGAGAAAGTACTTGCTGATTAAATGTTTATTTCAGAAGTCCCCTTTTTATCAAACTCCAACGTGGCACATGGACATGTCAAGTTGAGTGACATTTAGTTTTGAAAAAGAAAAATGTCTCAAAATTGTTTGAATTGAACCAACTTCCACATCCAGCTTGTTCTTTCTATGATTAGTCATCTGCACTGTATAAAGAGTTTTAGTTCTAATTTTAAGTCATCCAGCTTAATCTTATTTCTATTCTTACTTCTAATTCTATTAATAGAATTATCTCTATTCTTTTTTTTTAACTAATTGCAATGTTGAAGATCACTTTAATACATTACAATGCAACCAAATTACTTTCCATTCTCCTTTGAGAAGAATCAAACAGATCGAGCTCTTAAGTCTTTGGCTTTGAACAATTTTGTGGCTCTTCTACAACCCCTTTCAATTGTTCAAGGTCCTTTTGAAAATATGGACACAGGCATGTGTTTGAACTCTACACAGAGCAGCCTGGAGCTGCAGTTTGAAGCTGTGACAGCTTCTGGTTCTTCGGTCTGTTGGCAATAAATTCATTTTCAGGATGTGTGTGACAGTCTGGAAAGAAGGAAAATTCTCTCTCTTACAGGAGCAACTGGGTGTGCTCAGCAGGGAAGCAGCCCTCTAGGGAGCTGAGCGAGGCCAGCAAAGTGGAAAAAGGAAGGTGGGCGGTTCAGCTCGAAATACTCCAGCTCTGCCAGGGCCTCTCATTTCTATTCACAGCTGGTGGTTTGGTCTCAGCGCTGCTGAAGGCGTAGTCTAGAAACATAACATTTCCCTGTGTTCATATTTATAGAGACTTCAAATGGCAACCTTGAATTTCTGTCTTGCTTCTGTCCTCATTACGTTATATTCTGAAGAAATATGGAACCTGGAAAAGTTTATTCTCTTGGGTGCACTACAAACATATTACACCTGCTGTGATATCACACCACCCATGATTTTTAGTTGTATAGAATAGCATTGGTTATTGGGCTTCTTGATGTGTTTAAAAGTGTTAAATGACACCTTTACTTGTAAAAGCATTAATTGTAACACAGTGAACAAGATTGTT
Organism: Pelecanoides urinatrix; assembly: GCA_013400755.1. Classification (NCBI taxonomy): domain Eukaryota; kingdom Metazoa; phylum Chordata; class Aves; order Procellariiformes; family Procellariidae; genus Pelecanoides; species Pelecanoides urinatrix. Next base: position 42,004 of record VZTQ01005331.1, read on the forward strand.
TCCTCAAAAAAAAAAAACAAAATTCCTTTCACAAAGTACCTGCTTGGTACTAACATAATTGCTAACTCAAAAGTTAATAATATTCATGTTTTTAAAAGGTTTTTGTAGTGCAAATAAGGCTGTGTTATTATGCTTTAAATAGTGCACAGAGCAGACCTTCTATCTTTTTGGCAAACAAAAAGCAGAAGATATTGAAAATATTGTACAGAGTTTCTATTTAGACAGATTTTTCTAATAGCTCTGTAAAATCATCAAAAATTAAAAAGTATTTTATGGCTGGAAAATATTCCAACCTTTTGTCTCGATAAATAGTGTACTTCTTTTTTCTTTTTTCTTTTTTAGTAAATGTTACGAAATGCTTGTAAGAGTGTGTATATAAGTACACACACAAATATTTATGCATGAAAAATCATGCGTCTTGGTGGTTTCTAATTACATTTTTTATGGGAATATTACCTTTGGTTTTATACAGTAGAGAAAGTTTGTTAATAGACTACTGAGATCCAAAGTCATCTTGGAGTCAACATTACTGGTTTAAATGGGGAAATTTAATTATCTAATAATATTTGAGCAATTTCCTCACCAAACTTATATGCTAAGCGCACTACACAAAAGCTGTAAATGAGAAAGGTCATTGAGTTTAATTACTGTATAACCTTTTTATGTTTAAAGACTCTTTTGAGGAATTAAATATGTTAAAATTACCTGAGAAGAACCGGAAGACTTATATTTAAAACAATAGTTTGTAATTATTTGAAAAACTTAAATCTTGGTGAAATTAAAGGATATTTTAGTAACGGATAGAAAGAAGAAAATAAAGTTCTTACTTTAAAGAAATCTTGACCAAAAGAGCAAAGGTGTTTAGAAATATACAGTATTCATGTTATAAGACTACATAATTATGAAGATACTACCCATATGGTACTTCAAATGTGTTGAAAAGTGAAAAGATGAAAGTAATTCATGTAAAATATGAGGAAGTTCTAAAGAGGTATATTTTCCTTCTTCTGTTAAGATATAGAGAACATTTTTTTTTTAAATTATAATCATTAGCAAAGTTCATCATGCTGAGTTTTCCAACGAAATACTACCAACAGCTAAGTAGGGAACAGAAAATAACAGAAACTACAGTTCAGCATTAAGAGGAAGTAAACTTAGGCATTATCCAAAATTTTAAGTCCAGTGGGACACAGACGCAAAGCATTTAAATCTTGCTTGGCATAATTATAGTTAGATATTGAAATGCTACAACATTTTTAAATACTAGTAGCTGTTAAAACCAAACTGTTTAGACTAAGCATTTCTGGAGAAGAGTAATGACCTAATCTTCCAAGAATAGAAGTAAGAGGACTTGAATCCATTGTAAGGTTGTCCTTCATATTAATTGAACTGTCTGTCTCAAGAAAACTATTTGAATCACCTCTGATAAAATGCTGATCTACATATTTTTGTTTCATAAGTTACTGTAATTCATGTCTGCAATACTATGAATTATTATGGCTTCATTATACACTGTATTTACAAATCATTAAGTGAAATTCTTTGCTCATCTGTAAAATGTTTTTAGTTATCTATGACATGCTAAAATAAAAGTCACTAGTAAGTTTGGGAATAAACCATTTTTGTCTTGTCATCTTCACACAGGAGCTATATAAAAAGAGAAAATAAGCACAGTTTATTTTTCTGCTGTTTCAAGTTTATTTCTTCCTGAACTTTCTTAATGATAAAGGTCTTTATGATTAATAGTTGTGCTTATTTTGTTGGCTTTAATTTTGTATCACATAATATTGACAAAAGTGTATGCCTTCAAAAATAATGTGAGTCATATTAAAACCATTAAATGGTTTTAAAAAAGGCTAAATGAGTGGTCTCTGCAATTTTTTTCATTCTGTGTATTATCCATTTCTAGCCCTTTTTAGAGTTTGGGTAACTTAATTCTCAATAAAGGAACCTTTACATTATATTCAGTATTGTCTCAAATTTAAATTAAAAATAAAAATATAGCTAATAATTTTTTTTGAAAATTAAGAATTATATACTTTTCCTTAGAAGTAATACTTATAATCTACATAGTTAAATAGGCAAAGGAATGTTACTGGACTTTATTGGATGTCTTTAGATGTTCTTTCTTTGCAGAGTAATGTAAACCCTTCTTTTATGAAAAGCTCATCCTATCACAGTTCTTTAAAGATCACCTAATAGCTGATAAACTTGTGGGGTTTTTTTTTTTCCTTTTTTGATTAAAGTAATTAGTGGTGAAAATTTACTACAGTTTATTATGGTGTTTTAGCGGAGCCTGTTCACAAGACTGCATGCTTAAAGATATTTACGATAGGAAAAAAAGATCAATTTTTTAATCTTGGGTTGTTCTTTGCCATTTATCAAAAATATTCAAGTGAAAAAGAAAAAAACCAAGATGATCAGTTATGACAAAAGTTGAGGGAAAAATCAGAGATGTTAATTATAAAAATCTACAAAATATTAAGAGTGTTGTGGGATGTCATACTGCAGCAGCACTGTCCATATTTAGAACTAATTCTTCTGCAGGACTATGCATCCTCCAGAAAGCACAATAGTGGGTACTTTGAAAACAGCAAAGTAATAGTATTTAAACAAGGCAGCAATAGTGCCTTGTTTAAAAGTATACCTGCATTGGCATATGAGTTATTCCTGAGATACTGAATGATAAAAGGAAGAAAATAAAACAGGTAGCAGTGGTTTTGCAGGCCTGTAGAGAAGTCTCAGCCTTTGGTGTTCTGACAATTCCTATCCCCTAAAAATGAGGAAAGGTGCAAGACCTGAATTTATATTAATATATGTCCTAGACAGTTTAACAATTAAAAATGTCAAATAAAAAAGTCTGTAGACATGACTGTAATACAAAGTAATCATATTTGTCATTATAATCACAGCCTGCTGCTCTGAAAGAGAGGTATGGGTAAGCAACTTACTTCTGTAGTCATGGACAGTGAAATTTGGTTTGTTGGAAGCCTCAGCTGACAGTCTGAAGGAAAATTTTTGCCCAGCTGGTGACAAATCTTTGTCTGCTGCAGTGACAGTCTGTATCACCTGAAACCAGATTAAGATTAATTCTGAAGTCAGTTCACTCTTCTAAAAGATGTAGAAGTGCAAAGTGAACATCAAATGAAACAATGAAAGTGAAATCCTGCTGGATTACTCTCATTCCCCTAATATATTGGACAGTGGAGGCAAGAAGTTTGAATACTATAGCCTCCAGAGGAATCGTGATGTTTCAGAAGGTCTCACTTTTACATATCTGAAGGAAATCAGAAAGATTTACCCTATATTCATAGCAGTATTTAATATTTGGTTTTTTGTATCAAAAATACTAGTGATTGTTTTCATGTGAGTGATTACTTAAAGACAGTTCACTTTATCTGCTACTACTACTATCACTGTTACGACTGGTACATGTTGTAATACTTCACAAAGCTACACCCTAATTTTACAGCTTGAAATGAAGTAGAGAGGGTTGAAAGGTTTGCACTATCTAGGCATGAAGGAACTTTGGGTCCCAGAGTCTTATCTACTAGATTTCAGATAAGCACAGTGCAGTTAAAATGTTTCATGGTAGGATTGCCACTGATCTTTTAAAAAGGAAGGCATTTTTTAATGTAACAAAGGTCTAAGTATTTATAATTTTTGACAGCTCAGTGCTTATCTCAGCCTTCCTTGTAAAAGGTTTCTCTTTCTACTGTTAATGACTGGATAAGGTACTAACTAAACGTATCTGATAAACTAGAAGCTAAATTAGGTTGTATGGTAGTTAGTTGAAACATATTAAAGAAAAAAAAAAGGTGAGGTAGGAATATCATATGAAGTCATGGACAAATCTGTAATAAAGGCAATAAAAATCACATGGACTGATTACATATTACATACAAACAAAGAGAAGTCAATGATTACACATTCAGCAGGCTGAATATGTTCGTTCCATGGCTGGCAGTAACTCACAAAGTTGAACAGTTGAAGTTAAAAGTCTTGTCTTGGAAACAGTATTAGCTGTTAATATATATGATGGTTGACCTTCGTGCTTTGCAGCACTGTGTTTAATTGCACAAATTTTGTGCAGAAGGAGCACATGCCAACAGCTTCTGGGTCCAGCTCTATTAATACTGGCATCACTCATGGTATAAGGTGATATTCTGAATCTGAAATAGGTTTTGCATGCTATGTATATATTTGAAACTACTTATAAAAACAAGCTTTCAGGAGCATTGTCTTTGGGCTTGTGTGTTCTTTTTCTCAGAATAGGGTACAGAATTATGTGTAATCCATCCTATTCCATTTATTCACTGCAGTTTTACCTTTACATTTAAGTGTCTTTAAGGAAGGGATTCTTTCTCCTGTCATAGCTATTAAATGCACAGTAAAGGGTGGCTCAGGCCCATATAATCAGAGATAATAAAAATAGACCATAAATAGACCATAAAGGTCAACAAACAGAATTTCAAAAGGTGAGTATTTCCAACACAGACATTTTATTTGTAAAAGAATTCTAACCATGAAGTCATTTCCAAACCCAGAAATTTCTAATGCTATAAATAATAAGGAAAGCAAAAGCAAAATAGCAATTATTACAAATTTGAATTACCTGTCCTGGTTTGGCATTTTCACATACAGATGTCTCATATGGAACTGAAATTTCAGGAGGAAACTCGTTGACATCCAGGACATTTATTATAACGTTGACTTTGCTGGTTAATAGTGGGTTACCTATAAATGATTTTTAGGAGAAAAGCATTAAGGAATACTATTTATGTTTGTTATCATCACCAGTGCCCATGAGCTGTCATAAACTGTTCTAAGGAGAAATCAGAAACAAATTTCTTATCATTTTGTACCAGACTTTGATCCATTACTCTTCATGGACTAAGAAATAAATCAACATGATTATCAGAGCATAAATTAAAGAATTTGAAGTTGTACCTGTAATTAAAGATGCAAACTTTTCTCACATCACTTTTCATGGAGTCTGTGGAAAACACTTCCAATGATTAAAACTGAATTCCCTTTTCCATAATAGAATGCAGAAAATCAATATTTGTTACTTAGCCACTGTTTACATCTTCAAGATATTAAGGAGGTAAGTGGAGCATACCCATTTAGAAGATGGAGAAAAGTAAGAGAGAAGGATATAAAGAAAAATCTTGCTGAAAGCCAGAGTCAGTGGTAAATTTAGCAGTCAAACATGTAGAGCTAGCATTCAACTTGTGGTTAAACCATTAGGCTATGTTGTAACAGTTATTTCTTCAACTGCATAAGTATTTGCAAGCAGCAAATACTTTTGTGCAAAAGAAATGCTAAAACCCAGTATATATTATGCTTCTTTCCATTGTCCTACCAATGCAGATAATCTTCATGAGTCACCAGATATATTTTATAAACAAGTTTACTGCAAATGCAATATCTGACAGAAAGGAGACACAAATTCAATACAAAGCAGAAAATATTCTCTTTTACTTTATGCTGAGACCCCTTGCAAGACAGCAGATAAATAAAAAGCAGTTTAGCTGCTTAGTCAAAAGGATAACTTTATCCTTTTGCATTTAAGAAGAATGGCAGCCACTATACAGACACAGTTAACTACTCAAGATATCTATGTTATGAATCAGGGAGGTGTAGGAGAGGCAGCATGGGGTCATGGTTAAGTACAAGAACAGTTTTCTTGAATCTTCAGACATAAATGGAGCCTTCAAATTATTTGCATTAGCCACTTACTTTGTAGTTTGTATAAACCTTTGCATTTCTGTTGTTTGTAACTAACACAGCGAGGGGCAAAGTCTCTTCATGGTGCCACTGTAGAAATTTTACATGATTTCTTTCTTGTTCTTAGGAACTACTAAATGAATTGTTTTCAAGAGGCCTCTCTCAAAGCCAAAAGGTATTCCCCAATGATTTCCTAGTTAAGTAGGACCAGCTGCAAGTAGAAGTGTGCTTTACCTGTTTACAAGTAGTGGATAAACTGACCATCCTACAAACTCAGCTTGGAATATAAAAAAACAAAAACAAAACCAAAAAAACCCCCAAAATCCACTACCCAAATCACTCAATATTTGCAGTTATTTCCTAGGAACATATCTAATTAATAGTGACCATATCTAATAATATCTCTTTTAATCCTCATTCATTTCCAATTCAGCATCATCCCTATTTGCAGAATGACTCTGTGGCGAAAGGCATTGTGCAATATGGATGAAGACAGAGTTTAGTCTAGCAGCTGGGAATCAGGCAGTGGTTCTTTAGATGCCTGAAGAACCAGAAGAAATCTAGATCGCTTGCTCACAGTTGAATTGGTTCCTTTGTATAATAGGAAACAAAAAAGTACTAAGAAGTTATTTTAGTCCATAGAGGGCAGGACCCCGACTCTGAATATATACAGAGTCCAGAAAAGCCCTGAGCAGGTCAAGTTCACGCAGTTACTGCAGAAACAACCTGACTTAAAACTTCCCTCCTAGCAGTACCCACTGCAAAGAACACAGCAACTCACATGGAGTAACTCAGGTTTTCCTTTAGTTTTTGTGTGTTTATTTTAAGGTGCAACACTGAACAGGAGTTCAGGATACATTCTTCAAACACATTGGAGGTTAGTGTGTTTCCATGTTAGTTTGTTTCCTCTTAGAAATATGTTAACAACAACTTTCCAGTAAAAGAATGAATGTATTCAAAATTTATGCATCATGTACATGGGAAATACTAGCTGATTTTGATAATTTCCATTAAACGTATCAGTTTCTATAAGAAGACTTGTTAGGGTATATTTTTTTGAAATATCTTAAATAAATTATTTTTTCAGCTTTTTGAAACAGTTTACATATTATGGGACTGTATATTTTTAAAACGAACAAAAGGATTTGACATTTTACCTTGTCTTGTTTGCTGTTTGTCTCAAAATCAAATCTTTTTGAGCCCTGTGAGCACAGCAGTGATGTGCATGCTGGTATCAGTGAGTGAGTCACTGAAAACATATGTTCATGCCTTTTAAAACCAGATTACACAGATGAGAAGACAAGTTGGTTAAATCACTAGCCTAGGAATTAAGAAACTGATTTCAGGTTTCAATTCTGCCTGTAAGATACAGGCAAATTAATTAGCTTCTTCCTTCCTCAGTTTTCCTGTCTATAAGACAGTGACTACCCTGCTTCCTCCTTTCCCCCCACTACCATCCATCCGTTAACTTCTTTATGGTTCAAGCATATTACAGTAGTAGAAAATACGTAAAATACTTTGACTAGTGAACTTGTGAAAATCCCAGATATCTGAGAAAATAGATACTGACCATTGAGGAGAACTGGGTTTCTTTAGCATTCACAAAATTTGGGCCTAGACTTAGAGAGGTTAGGAAGATGGTTTAGACAGGAAGGATTATGGTTACTTTATATTTATTTTCAACCTTAACTAGCACCTTGAGGATGGGAAAACAGAAATAAGATCTTTTGCATCTTATCTATTTCCTCTTTTGTAAGATGCAAAAATCATTTTCATACTAGGTAATTATGCAGCACACTGGGGAACTTTTTTGAGCTCTGGTCTGTGATTTTTTTATACCATTATGTTCTTGCCCCAGCCCTTGGCACAGTTTTGGTCTGGGGCAACTAGGTGTCTTGCAGACAATTCACATGCATATGCTGGGAGTTATTATGAGCGAGGGACTACTCTCAAAGAACCGATTTACATGTCGGCACCCTGTTTGGAAGGTAAGTGTGTTTAATGGTGTAGAAATAGGCTACTCAGTGCCAGCTGGCCTTTGTGCCTGAAAGGAATGCAAGCCATGTTTAATTTATTAGTTTGGACAGAGTCTGTGGGATCAAAAATGTTCAGAAACAGCAACCATGAAGGCTACTAGGGTGTTCATTTACTCTTAGAAGAAAGAAAACTACAATGAAATATAGTCAGGGAGCTAAAAGAAGTACAGAGAAATTGGGAAGTGAAACGGGGGAAAAAAATGTGAGTTTGAAACATCCCTTCCCTGTTCATGCACTTTGATCTATATAAAGGCTGATTTTTTATTTCTACGGATAGGTAAGGGACCTTCTGCATTTGGCTGCCTTCAGGTCTGTGTCATCACCTGTGTGTCAGCAGAACAATCATCCACCTCCCACTTAAGAAGATCTCTACTTTGGGACAGACTTCTTTAACAAGAGTGAGAATAAAGTTACGGTGTCTTGTGTTAAACATGACAGCAGGCTATCCATCACTCCACACTGGGTACACCTTTGAGATGTTCTCAAGTGTCAGTTGTGCTGCTATTTGGAGACAGATTCCCAGACAGCGTTTAGATCGGATGTTTGGAATTTTTGCAGGGTTAGCAATAAAGATCACAGTATAATGATACATGGTCAGAGCTGGTCATTGCATAACTTGGGTAGAATAACTTCCCTTATTCCAGTTCCCTATGTGGAACCAGCAGCAACTGTCCATATGAAACATATACTGTTATTGCTGGGTAACCAGGACTTCCCTGGCTGTGAGTGTACAAGTTGACACAGGCAGGACAAACAGATTTCATAATTAACTGTTTGCTAAAGGTCCAGGTTCTACCTCTCTTTAAGCTGCCAAACTGCACTATATCTGGTGTAGGCAGGGATGAAGGGGAAGGACCTGGAGTTTAGGGAAGAATAATCTCAATATATACATCTGCCAAATAAATGCAGAATGAGGACACTTGACCTGAAACCATTTACAAATTCCCAACCAACCGGGCTTTTGAACAAGGCTTTTTTTTTTTTTTCCCCCCACAATAGGCGATATCAGTAAAGGTTACTTTAATAAACACAAGGTAATTAGGTAATTCTCTTCTGCCTTATTTTTGAAGTATATTCCTTTAAAAATTATAACTTCTGGTGCTTTAGTGCTAATAATAGTCAGATATATAAACTTGTAAGAAAAGTCTAAATGGTACATCCATATCTATATTTACCTTTATCAATTGCCTGCTGCTATGTTTAGCTATCTAAGCTGCATGCCATTTGTGCCATTGTTTGAGAGGTAACTTGATTGCTCAAGTTACATATTGCTACATATTTTAGCAATAAAGTTTTTTTAAGTAACAGAACTTAATATCCTATTACTAGTTTGGAGTCTGTTTATTTTAAGAGTTAAGGTCATGGAGAAATGAAAATACTTAGGTAACAATAGTGTCCATGCCTGAGGCAAGTTTATGCAACTGATTGAAATACTGGGCCACTTTCCTTAGGTAATCATGTATATGTCAAGGCATTGTTCAGTGCACTTTTTCACTGATAAGAGATGGCAGTTTCAGTGTTTCTATATCAGTACTGTACCAGTGGCAATTTTTTTAATAGCAGAATTTCTTCAAATATAGTAAATTTTTCCCTTTTTTTTTCTTCAGATATTTTCTTGTCTTCTTTCTAACCTTTTTTGGTTGTGTGCAGTGTGTCATCCCTCAAACTCCAGCTTTCATTTCTGTGCTAGCTCTTAGTCAGATAACTGCATATAAAGTTTTGACAGTTAGTATACCTCAAGTCCTCCAAAAAATTGCCAATTACTGGTGTAGTACCGGTATGGCGGCAATTGTACTTAATGCTGTGGATAACAGTCAATGTAGAAATATTTTGAGGTATGCTGAAATGAATCACAAATATGTCTTAGGTGTAGAGTCTTAACTAGGCAATTGTTAAAATTGGGAATTTCATAATCAAGCCTACCTGATACAGCTCAACATAAACATGATATTACTATAAATGTGCTGGCAAGGTAGACAAGTAGACTTGGAGGTTTTAGCTACTCTTAGTACTCTTGGGAATAATAAACAGATTCACACCAAGTTTACTAAAACTGTTGCCTTACTGCAGAAAAAATTTACAAATCTCAAATGTTCTTTGTCCACTAATAAGTCTAAACAACTAAACTTTACTGAAACATAGACCATTACAAGACCTCCTCTCTGCATCCACCTGCCTTTCAGTTTCTCTGGAAACAAATTACAGTTCTGCTGGACTTTCTGGCATTATACACATGCACATATATCTCCATATACTCAATCACTAGTGATAGATTAGTTTCCTCTGTTAGTGTATTCCTTTTCCAAGCCATGGATAAAAGTCAAGTTTTCATTTGACTGGTGTCCTCGTTATATTTTCAGGGTCCAGGGAATGAGCCTATGGTTCTTTTTGAGATAACTACAACTGAGAATTTATTTTTTTTATTTTAAATAATGTATACTTTCACTTCTTCCAAAATATCCCTCTCCCTGTTAGTAGCATTGTTATTTTTTGAAGACTCAGTGCCAAGAAATACATTGAGGAAAACATGTTCTTTGCTTTAGAAACTTGCATTTCTGGACAAATAAACAATACAGAATGAATAGGAAATACAGCAGGGGTCCTCATATACAACCTATTGATGTCAACAGAAAGACTTCTGTGGCCTTTACACAACCACTCAGTGACCAAAAGGCTTGTATTCAAAAGGTGATATACACCTATGAGAGTTTCAGTCTAACAGCATCATGATGGAGGAATGCTACACAGAAGGATAGCAATGAAGAAAACTGCAGTTGCATAATAGAGCAGAAAAAGGGATTTCTTATTTAAAAAAAGCTATGTAGGAGAAGACACAAAGACAAGAAATGAAAAAAAAAACCACCACAACAAATAGTATAGGAAAAGAAAAACAAGTGGTTAGGTGTAAAGTCTTCGGCAGAGAGAAAACAAGAGCGGAGATGCAGCACACAGATTGATTCATTTAGGTCCTCTTGACTCAGTTTTAGTGTACTTTTTGTCTGAGAATGGAGTGAGTCTTTAAATTTTTCTACCTTCAAAAAGCAGATTGACAGCCCTGTTATTTGACTAACCTAATTTCATATGGAGTGAATTACAAAATCAGAAAGAAGAACTGGAAGGTCTCCATACAGTTCCTCATGCTCTTTGTGCTGACAAAATGTTTTTCAGCTTCTGAGGGAACTGTGCCTACATGAGGGCTACTAGAAAAACCTTACTATACAGGGCTGTTTGAACATCACACTTAACCTCAGAGTGAGTCTGGTAAAATTATATTTATTTGGGCGTTCTTAAATAATCTTTTGGCAATACATGCACTCTTCACAGCATATTTATGCCTGAGTACTACATTCTGAAAAAAATACCACATTAGCATATTAATTCAGTTTGTGTCATACTTACTAACTTTACTTGCAATTATAGAGAAATTGTACTGTGCTGTGCTTTCTCTGTCCAGTAATTCATTAGTAGCAATGGTTCCTTCAGTAGCATCTATTGTAAAGTAGCTGTCCACATCATTTTTCCAATCGATGAAATATCTGTATGTGAAAAATATTAAACAAAGTAGATGCAAATGTGCAAATATTACTCATTTATCATAACAGCAGTCTAGCTAGCTCAAGTTTTGTTATTTTTCTCTTCCCAGCTATTACCATCCTTGCAGGAAGAAGAAAATAAAGAATGATTTGTTTATTTATTTTTTGCAGAGTTGGAATGCTTAAGGGAAAATGGTATATAATAAAAAATGTAGTACTTCTGGTGTTCAGATTATTTGAAATCTTTGAGCTCCCAAGAAGTTGATGAACAGCTTCTGTGACCCTGATGACTCATGCCAGTCACTTTGGAAAGCATTAGATAGGCTTAAAGGCAAAAAGCCTATGTGGAGAAAAAATATGTGAAATAGTGTTTAAGGTATGAGTAGCGATGAAGAGTGGATCAGATCTGGTCTCTTTACATCCATTTGTAGCTGCAATAGGCTGGAAATAACCTCACTGGGCTTGCAAAGAGGTGTCCTAGTGGATGTATACAGGCTGTTGGCACAGTCTACTCAAAGATCCCTCACCTAAAGGATGTTGGAAGAGTCACAGTATGGGAGATGCAGAAGAGCATGCTTATTCCCCCACATACATAAGAGCAATAAAAGAAGCTCCTTTGGGAAGAATAGGCAACTTTCACTTTCACTGGAGCTGTGAGGAACAGGGCAATACCATTGTACAATAAAAATATTGTCCTGAGCCTTTGTTTGTAAAAAAGTATGAACATAGAACAGATTCAAAACTCAAAATGTGTACTTATTTGTTATTTTTCCCTATCAAGGACTTAACAGAAAGCAGAGATGCACTTGTAAACATAGCTGCTTAAAAGCAATCTGATAATTATTCCAAACCCATTTCCCTTAAATGCTAATTAATTTGAAAGTTTATTTTCACATTTGATGCTACTGTTTGTAGTCATAACAGAATAATGATATTTTCTGATGCGGTGCCTCCAGCTACTAATTTGCTTTTCGATAGTCTCTCATACCTTGATGATGTTTTTCAAAAACTAGGCAGGATGAAATTGAGAAAGCCATTGGTGAGCAGTAGGCAACAAGAACAAAATGGCACTCAACAACAAGTACATTTAAAAGATCATAAAGGCCAGAGGACCATGCCTAAGACACCTCATTGCATGTAAATCAGTGAGAATAAGAATAAAAGCTAGTATTTCTTTCTCTGATTAGTTTGATTTAAGGAAAGCATATATAGGGAATGTAATGATAAACACTGTGTTTATTGCTGTAGAAGTAAGCAATGGTAGAAAGGGATATATGGCATGTTCCTGAATAAAATATCTCAGATTGGGATTCAGGAATGCCAATAGCTCAGGAAGACTTGAATAGTAAAAAAATCCAAATAAGATACCATGCACCTTTGGAGACATTTTGTTTAATCAAAATCACAAGAAAGTCCTATCTGTAGATGAAATAGGTTATTTCATCAACTGACAGGCATCATTACCAGTTCACTGCTTTATTTGGAAAACCTCAGAAATTATTTGCTAAAGGCAGCATGTATCCTTTTATACAGCTGAGCAGGCACATTTTCTTGAATATGATAATATTGTCTACCCACATTTGTAATTTCAATCTCATTGTTCAAAATTTGGTTGACATAAAAATTATGAAACATATATAATCCATGTATTAGAAATATCATTACAGTAAAATTACTCTTTCAGGCTTTGCATGTTGAATAGATTATAATTTCTTCCAAAATTAAATTTGCAGCCACACACAAATAAATGTTATCAAAGCATGAGAAAGTAACTTTGCTTATCTTTCCTGTTAGGAAGGTCAACTTTGTCTGAACATCCTACACACCACAGTACGAGCCAGTGAATAAAGTACAGGACCTAATTCAAAGCACAGTGTAGGTGATAGCCTCCTTCACCAGGAGGCTTTGAAACTACAGAAAACATATTCAGTTTGAATATTGTTGTGTTCAAAGTTGAGTTCGAGCATGAATATTTGTAGGATCAGAATGTGATAGTCTGTCTGCAAACATTCACGCATTTTTACTTTGACATGCCCAAGCCCAGTATGCCTATTCCTAAACATAAGCATCAGGAGGATCAAAGTCCACGATAAGCACTGCAAGACTAGCACTACTCCTGCTGAAACTAATAGCAGAATTCCTCTTGGCTTCAGTGGAAGTAGATCTGTGGGAATTGAATAGTTTGAGAAAAACAGAACTGTAACAGTTCTTCCAAATTCTTTGTCTTCGTCTGTGTTAACACTGTGGAAACTATTATGCCAGCTTTTTTTTTTTTTTTTTTTTACTTTGACATTATTTATAAAGACATCCCTTTCTTCTCTCTCCATGTGCTGCACTTTTGGTAAAATTAGGGGTGGAACAGCCAGTCATTTCAGCACCTCTCATCCTAAGAAGCTATATATTCAATTAGACTACAGGAGGAAGTATTGGAGATGTATTGCCTAAAATATATATATTTACAAGAAAAACTGCAAACAAGCAGCCATTCTTCCTCCTTTCATTGGTTGTCCATGTGCAGCACCCATGAAAACATATCTGGCAGAAGATCCTTTTACAGACAGCTCTTCTGGACATAGTACTGCTCCCAGATACTTCAGTAAGCCTGTAAAGCCTAGTAAAAGAGTGAATGGGACCCCATCTGGCTGCTTTTCAGATGGGAATTTTTGGAACATCCCAAAGGGAGGTCACCTCTGGGGGGAGGCCCTAAAAGAAATGGAGGTTCCTTTTATAGCCCAAAAGCACTTTTTCATACAGTCTGATGTCCACTATGAGATTCTTTGTAAGCAGTACATCAAGAGTTCATCTCTTTCTAAGGCCAACAGTGTTGCCTGAGCTCTGTCTTTTACTTGGAAAAAATGCTTTCAAGAAAAGAAGAAATGGGAAAAGGGTCTCCAACCAAAAAAACCAGTAACTTGCCAGAGAAAAACGCAGGTATCTGGGACATAAAGCCTGACATTTGTTGTTAGATTGTGACACAAAGAGGAACACTGTTGAAATACTGGTATTAGGACAGCTGTCTAGATATTCTAATCATGGTCTAGCAGTTTGAAGCAAATGAAGTTGGTTTATTTGACTGCTCAGAGTCCCTGCAAGACAGATCATGGATAACTGCACTAATGCTGAGAGGCAGGTCTCTCCTTGAAAAGTTGGGGAGAACTGGCACAGCCTTACTTGTTGATATAGGACACAGCAGTATTATTTTTCAGAAGCACCTGAACAGGACTGCCTGGCAGCTCTGAGTACCAGGACGTTGATATATTGTTCACATTCACTGTCAGGGAAGAAACTTTGAACTATATGTCTCCCCAAATATACTTCCCAGCAGAGGATTGTATTCCAGATTATATTATTGAAGTGGGGGGAGAGTAAGTGTGGAAGGATATACCTTTGCTAACATTGTTTGGGTCTTCCCAAGTATAGATATATTTGTACATCAAGTAGGATAGAAGAGACAGAATGGAAATATTTGGTTTATAAAATACTAAGAGTCAAGTCTGAAGGACTCTTATCCAGAGTGTTCACAAAGACACACACTGCCTTCTTAGAGTTCCAAGAATAATATGTATTCATCTTGGCTAAACGGTGGGGCTGTGTGTAGTTCATGGGGTCTCACAGAGCATTCCCCTGAAGGAGGGCTCATCTTCTTTAAAAGAGCGGAGGACAATGGGGAAGACTCTGTCAACCCTAGCTGCACAGCAGAAGATAGCAGAATGCTTGATGGAGCACTGTTGAATACATGAGTGACAGCAGATCACCCTTGTGAGGATAACAGGAACTCTAAGCCGTCAAGCAGACGACTGTAGTTGCCTTAGACTGTTATACCATGAATAAAAGGACTAGACAGCTGTCTTGCTGCTGCTGTGGAAACACGGGTGACAACATGCTCAGGAAGGATGGGAGGTGGCAGGAGGCTAAGGAGGCTGTGAAGCTCAGGACTTGGGTTGTGGGTTTTGGTGTTAAAAATGTGGAAAGCAAGACTTCCCCTGCCTAGCAGGGAAGGCCATGGGAACAGTGGGGTCCATCCTCACCAAAGGTTTGTAAACCTTGCAAAATCTTTCTTTGTTTTTCTATCTTGATAGTGACAGCAGTGGTGACACAACGCAACAGAGGAATCATACAAGTTACAACATGTAACAACTTACAACATACTGCTATCTTTTTTTTCTTTTTTTTTTTTTTTTTAGTTGATGTTTAAACACAACACAGAGTATGCATTTGTGTGCCCATGAATTGGCCCTGAGTGGGGATTTCACCAGCTGTTCCCAAATTTGCAGAGGAAAGCATATTGCAGCTTGGACTAAGCTCAAAAAGGGGAGCTTAGGAGAAAGTTACAAGGTCCTTTACAAGGTAATAGCCATTTTTTTTCTGTTTTCCAAAATTCAGCTGAGAAGTCTAGTCTTGCTAGTATTACCTTGATTCTGAATAACCTATACTGTTATGGTTTCATACTCAAATCTCCCCTGCATTCCATATACACAGACATACATATAAAATTTCCTGTTGATATTTCCACCAGCTAAAAAAATTACAGCCACCATCGGTGCTCAGTATCATTTTCTTTTCTCAGCTCTCTTTTGACAGGGTTTTATTGACTCCAAAGAAGGACAGTCACAAAGTACTGGCCTAAGTATTTTGTTCTATGCTTTTCAAGAACGTAGCGACACCTACTTATGAAGTGGTTGTGGTTGCTGGGATTTTTCTAGTGACAGAAGCACTCTCAGGTCTTCTTTTGAAGAGGATGTCATAAATGTAGAGAAAGTAAAAGTAACAGAGAATCAAGAGGTACCAGAAAAAATTATCAAGTGCACAATGTTAGCACGGTGAAAGTTGGGTCATATCAAACTCTAAGTGGTCTCTCGTGCATTCCTATCCCAGAGGCACCCTGGTGTATTTATCTTCACTTGTACTCACATGTAGCTGACAGCTACATCCATCCATCCCGAAAAGCAGCATCCAGGTCTCAGACAAGCTGCTTTGACATCGTTTTGGACTGGAAGGTCTCAGAGACTAATTAAAGGAGCAGAGTTGCAATACCTTGTCCATATACACTCATACCTCTTAAAAAGTAAGAGCACAAGCAGGAATAGTCTTGGGTAGCTCTGCCATATCACTGCCTATGAGATGCATGAGGAGACTTATGAATCTAGAGAAAAAATATTTGTTTCCAGAAAGTTTTCTTTCTGGTACTGGACCTCAAAGATGGAGCACTTGGTTACATGGCTAAACTCTGACCATCTGAAATGGAATATACAGTTCTTAAAACTTGTTCATGATGTTACAGACATGCAATTCAAGCCAGGAAATGAGCAAGGTAAGACATATGTTAAGTATGTGTATTTCAGAGGAAGATAAGATTGCTTTAAAGGAGTTTCAGTTAAAGAGTGCTAAAACACAGACGATAGGTATGGTGCAGGAATGGTAAACAGAAGAAGAGCTCTGACCTGCCCAAACTGTTGAAAGGAACAGTGAAGAAAAGATGCTGTCTACACCCTTTTTCACTGTTTGTACATAGAGATGCTGTTAAGCTGAAGGCACTCAGACCAAACTTGCTCCTGCTGCAACAGCATGCATACAGAAAATCATCTGAAGGAGTAAAGTACATTATTCAATTGGAATTGGCATTAAAATGGAAAGGGAGTCATCCAATTCAGTGAGCAGTAACACATTTAACATTTAATTACTGGCTTTCCCTTTTATTTTACTGTTCTACAAATAGGGTACAGTAATTGCAACTAGCCTTCTAAAAGAAGAAAAGGAGGGGAAAAAAAAAAAGGTGAGGGGGAGACATTGCTTTAATTTTTATATTTGATACGGAGTTGTCCTTCATCATCTGTGCCACTCATCAGCATAAAAACTCTTGTCTGTATTTCACTTTCTATTGTGAAATTGTACCTTAAGCAGACCCAGATGGTGAATCTAAGAAAACTGAAACCACAAATTTTCTGAATAATTTGGCTGCCAACACGTTTAGAAAGCATCTTATTACTCCAACTACAGCTTGTCAAACCCAAGCACTGGAATGAAGCGTATTAGATGTAAGAAAATTCCTGATGTGATCAGATAAAAAGAAGCAACCCACAATTTTTTCCAACTTTAAGTATGTACTTAATGCCTTTCCCTGTAACTGAACCATACTGGAAAGAGGAAAGATCCTTCCTTTCACTTTCTATAGCTTCTTGACTGGCTGGGCTCTTTTTAATTTTAATTTCGCTCAGGGTGCTCTTCTGTTGGGTCACCAGTCCCTTCTGATCTTCTCCAAGCACAGCATCCTTGCCCAGCCACTCTGGAAAGCCCCTATGGCTGGTCAGTGGTGGTAGGAGGAGGTGCCTGCAGCCCTCCGATGGGCTGAGGCTGAGAGTACTTGTGTCACCTTGCAGACACCTGAGGAGCTGGTTGTGACGCAGGTCTCGATTTAGGCAACTCAGTCAACTGAGATAAAGGTGACTTTCTCAGTCCAGGCTGAATCGTTGGTGTATTTCGGTTCTTGGAACTGGCTTGTTTAGTATTACCCACTTGGAGAGGTTTCAGTTTGACTGCTTTGAGAGAATTGCTGCTGAAAGTAGTTCTGTTGATAAGGAGCAAATAAGCAATATGTATGAAATGTTAATATATGCAAATTAGCTAGTCTGGACGATGACTCTTAAATGATTAAGGAATGAAAGAATTTATAGAAAACAGACTTTTTCTGCTTTGAGGGGGGAAAGATCATGGGAAGAAATGAGTACAACAACAACAATAAGACAAAGGTAACGCTGATCTTCAAAGGGGGAAAGGATAACTGTCCTGGCAGTTTCTCTCCTGTAACTAAAAGCTACATTTCGTATCACGTAAAATATCAGATCTGTAGGCCAAGATCCTCACGCATAGCTGTGACTGACTTCAGAAGATATGGAGTTAAGTGATTCCTCTTTTTCTTATTAAATTACTTGGTGCCTCATTGCAAGGAGTATCCTCGAGTCAAAAAAGGCAGTGGCAACATGAGCTCAGCACAACCGGAAATTTGAAAGTTAATGGCTTCTGATCATTGTGCCTTCGTGCAGAATAGACATTTCCTCAAAAATTCCTGTTGATTTTTTTAGTTTGAGAGGGACAAATAACCTGATTGATAGAGGTGCTTTATAAAAATATCTCAATTTGTCTCAACTCACACTTTGCTGATATAAAGCACATTCCTTATTCTGGTGCCTAGTGAGATAGAACACTGATTTTTGGGAGAAAAATGTTGCAAAGAAAAGTGAGGGAAGAATTAACAATTTGCTGTAATGTGATAGATCGATATTTGTGTATGTGACCTTAAATTGTTTAAACTGCTGGTAAATGAAATTCAGGGTTTATGCCAACTTGGGACAGTTAAATATCACCCATCATATCAGAAATAATAGATGGGAACCTGAAAAATTAGAAACATAAATGAAAGATAATAAGATTCATTTGGGAATTGTGATCAGTTAGGATTTTTTGTAATTCCAATACATATATAATTAAATAGATGAAAGAAACATGTAAAGCAGGAGTGTCAAAAGGGGTGAGGGACTAGAAGAATACAAAGGAGACTTTAGGTGTGATTTGGCTACCTGAAAGTCCAAAGGAATTTTCATGAGTAGATTAATCATGTACTATGGCTGGAAATTAATAGATTACTGTATACAACTAGGTGTGAGAAAATGACACCTTTACAACAGAATTTTGTCCTGGGCATCATGTCACTAGATAGATATGAACAAATTGCAGGGAGTTTATAGAAGAGCAAGGAAAACTGTCTTGGGTCTAGGCATCATGAGTTATATGGAAAGATTAAAAGAACAAAAATATGACAAAAGGGAAACATGATAATGGTCTACAGATAGCTGAAGGGCTTAAACACTGAGAAAGGAAAGGTATTATTTTGTTCAGCACAGAGAAGCAGAGAAATTAAGAAAGGGAAAATTTATGTTATGCAGCAAAATCTTTCTGGCAGTGATGTATATTATGCTGCACACAAGAGGAATGATACGAGTTCTGTCACTTGGTTTCCACAAAGCTAAGCTGGGTAAAGTAATGGAGACTGTGTAGTAAGGGAAATTTCTAGAAAGATGGACAGAATAATCCTATTAGTCCCTGTAATGCTAAACTCTGATACATAACAGGAAACGGTTTCTTCATGCTAATCATACCCAGTTACAAATCTGCTCTAAGGTGCAGTTCCTAATATTTTAAAATATAACCATAAGGTTTTTTTTTAAGACTGCAGTTATTAAAAATTAGAGAAACAGAAAAACCACTACTACAATGAGAAACAAGAAATTCAGACCTCAAGTAAGCCTGAAAGAGATTAAAATGTTAGTGAATGTAATGTATTGAAGCATGCAAACCACTTTGTGTCCTCCAAAATCCCATCCTGCCACTGACATTTCCTTCCTGCAATTCCTGAGATGATCCATTCACTGAGTTATAATTATGTAAAACTCAAAAAAATGGTATCAACATATGTACATACATACATATTTGAAACACTAAGTCAGTTCTTTATTGTTCTTCTGAAATATAAGTGCTGAACTCTTCTGCTGATTACTGGAAGTATCTTCCATTCCAGTTAAGACTGAGGAGTGATTGCCATGATTTTGCTAAAGGTGCAATCAAGAGTTTTTAAAGCAAGTCCTCTGTAAACTATACATGCTTAGAGAAGCCATGAAGTTCAAACAAGTATAATTAGATAGAATCATAGAATCATAGAATCATTAAGGTTGGAAAAGACCTCTAAGGTCATCGAGTCCAACCGTCAACCCAACACCCCCTATGCCCACTAAACCATGTCCTTGATGTAACATAAGATTTTATTTTCTTGTGCTTAAATGATAGAGTCATCTGAATTATCTGCTTTTAGGGATAAATAGGATAGTTAGATTTCCAAAGTCTTCCTCGGGGCTGCAATACTTGAATCAGTATTAAGTTATTTTAGTTTCTTTTTCATACCTTTGTTTGATTTAAAGATTACCCTTGATTCTCAGTCTTGTGGTTTTCTGTTCACTTAAAAATGCTGTCTCATGAGGTTTTACAAGAGCAGCAAGAGTAAATATCCTTTTTTTCTCTTCTGTGCAGTGTGATAATATGTAATAAGGTATAATGCACTACTTGCCTAACAGTAGCAGACAATAGTCTTTGCATATCATTCACGTTGTTCTGTGGTAATACAATCATAGGGCTCCTTCTCATATTTAAGTGTCCTTTACACCGTACAACCCAGCAACTGTTGTGCTGTATGCATACAAAGTATTAGATACATAAAAGATTAGATATATGTAATAAAATAAAAATACTTTTTCTTGAATAAAACTGTTAATATAAAAAATAAATTTCTTAATATAATAAAAAGAAATAGGACCTCTCTTGTGCAGAACTCCTGGTTTTAATACTCTGGTTTTAATACTGTGATATTCTGCCTAGAGGAAGTAAATCCAGTCAAACTTATCTACTGTCACATAAAAACATTACCTGATATATTCATAGTAAGAGTTATTAGAAAAATCTAATGCTAATAACCGCAAAATAACATTTGAAGCATTACTGTAAATATTTTCTGTCATTAACCAAAAAGTTTAAAGGACGTGGTAATGTTCCAAAGTGGCAGATGCTGTTCTGCTAGGTTGCTTTTTTTTGTTTATACATTTAAATAATTTATTAAGCCATCTCCCTCAATGGGAGCGGAAGTTTTATGTACCTTTGCTGAATATCTTCAGAACACTGCTAAAGTGTTAGAGGTCAAACCAAAGGAAACCTTGACTGGTTTGCTGTCAGATCTTATCCTTTGAGTAATCCCGTGGATACCAGCTGGATCGCAGAAGAGCCCTACCCATGCAGATACATAATAATCTCAGTGCATAATTTTTTTTTTTTTTTCTCGTGGGGGTACTAGGCATGAAGGAAAAAAAAACAACAAACAAAGAAAAAACAAAAACAAAAAAACACAACCCCTAGCTGAAATGTGAAAAGGAACCAGCGCCACCATTCAGTACTATTTAACTATTGCCATTAAATTTTAACATCTCTGCTAACTGCCCAGTCAGACACAATCACAGAAGGGCTTCTGCTGCTGTTCCAGATTAAGTGGTTATCTCCTACCCTCACCTCATTCCTGCTTCCAATCAGTATGAGTCCTACAGTTCTCCCAAATGTGATTTCCTTTTAAAATGAAATGGGCCAGTTTGTAAAGAGGTAGTTTGGTTTTAGCTGTTTTCTGACCTAACCTGTTTCACAAATTGGGTTAATGGGCAGTTGCACTTGCAGAACTGATGCCGATAGCCCCCTCATGGGTGATGCTTTGAAATCAGCGTCTCAAGATTGCATATTCAAATGCAACCAAAAACTGAGCAGCCAATGTGGTTGGTCTAACTTGCTCTACGTGCCTTTACTGCCATATAATAACACAAAAACAACAAGGTGAGTGTAGGTAGAAAGGTCTTAGTGGCATCCCTTTGTTGACAGGCAGCAAAAACTAGAGATGCCTGTGTGGGTGATGCTATATAAGTGGCAGAATTGTCTTTCATACTATATCACAAAACGCTTGCCACACTTAAAAATAAATACACTCCCCAATTTACCAATATATTAAAGTATTTCTGACAGTTTTACCATGACTTTTCTTTGATCATTCCACTCAAAATGCCATATTTCTTTGTGATTTTGTAGAGATTTTTGAAGGTACTTAGCACTGATGTAAAGCTATTGTAATAGTCCAAGCCGAGTGTTTTTGAACATCTAGTCTTTTAGTGGAAGCATAGTTTTGTATTTGTTAAAATATTTTGGTTTAAAAAGCAGAGAATTTTTTGATTATTTTGATAGAAGCCCAAATAAGTTGTTGTACTCCTCTGTCCTCTTTTCCAAAGGAGTTCAGCAGTATAATTTCTTGGACTGATATCCTGTGAGCTGTACTCCAGCCTTCCCAGAATGAATTTTGTCTATACTGCACATCATCAGGTAGTGATTCTTTAGAGAAGGACAGATGGAATTGCCACACTTCAGGAGAAGGAGCAAACAATTCTTGTCATAATGTCCCGAGCCTATCATCTTCACACCTTTCATATAACACATGATCTTCCACATGAAAAAATAATACAGTTTGAGTCTTCTGCATACTACATGGCTGGGTTCACAGTCCTTCAATGCATGGCTGCATACTTCTGTGTTTTTAATCAGGAGGGTGAAGGATTAGTGATTTTAGCAGTCAGTAGCTTACCTGGTCTGGAATGAGTAATATCAGAGCAAACAAATTATACTTTGCTCCTTTGGAGAAAATCGACCATTATGCAGAATTAATTGACAGGGAAGCAGTGGCTGCAGACAGCCAGTCTCTAACGATGGGTCAGAGTCAAGCGCGGGAAGCCGTTAAACGTTTCATAAGCCTTATGAATCTTACATAAGAATTTTAGTAAAACACGCTAGGCAATATAGGAAATAAAATGTGCTGCAGTTCAGTTATCATATCAACCCTTCCAAAATGCGTATTCTGCCTGTCTACAAGATCCTGTGCTTCCTCCCCCCCTCTCCCTTTAAAGGTTTTGTTCATTTACTTATCGAACCCTTCAGTCAGCTCCATTGTCTGCTCTGCATTTCTCATTACCAACTGAGTATCTTATCAAAAACTGTTGTCATTTGGAAAATGCATTGTTGTATTCAGTTTTAACATCATTTTTCCTTGCCTCATTGAGCAGGCGGAACTGCAACTCACCCAGGCAGAGGGAAAGCTTTGTCCTGTAGTTTAATTAAGTCTCAGTTGTTTGGACTGTGAGCAGCAGTAGAAGGCACGTTGGACTTAACACTCTCACTCCAGGCTTAGCAGTCAATATTGCTATGGTGGGAAAGCAGTAGAGCACTTTCTGTACCAGCACCACAAATTATAGGCCCTGAACACCGTTTCACCCTGATTTTGAAAAGTATACATTTGCCCTCTGCACTGCCACCCATGGTCTGTACTTTCCACCTTCATCCTGCCCATAACATGAAGGACCCGCCACCCACATCCACTGAGGCACCCAGGCACTGGAGGATGAAAAGGAGAGCAGAGCTCCTGCTTTGCTGGTTTTAGGTGGGGAAAGGACATGCTGGGTGGGCATCTGGATGTCTATCAATACCTCTATCAATGGGCAATGTGAGAAACACCAGGTGCAAATGAGTGTGAGTGGACCCCCCCCAACCCTTAAGAAAGCTGAGAGGGAGAAAACAGATGCCATGACTCTGTCAGATACTCAGCCACAGTAGAAGCTGAAGCTTTATTTTGTACTTGGGTGCGTGTGACCCAAACACCATGGGACAATAAGGCAATAAGTAGCATAGTTGCTATAGAGGAGAGCAGGCCTAGTGGCATAAATTCAACAGGAATAATGTTTGATTGCTTTGCTTATGCACCATGTAAATATTAGCTCTGTTCTGTATCTTTTGGATACTAAAATCGGCACAAATCTCTCATATTTTTCCCCAGAAAAAAGCTGAAGTAAAATGCTGATGCTGAGACAATAAAAGAAAAAGCAAATAGCAATCATGCTGACTAGAGAAAACTGCAGCACACAGCAGAGGATTTACTGCTTGCTTAGATCTTCAGCTGGGACTCACTTAGATTGTCAGCTGGATCTGCAAGAGGAAACAGTGAAGTCAGGAGTTGGAGGCTGCATTGCTGCTTTGAAGCTGGCTTGAAGCGCTTATAAAGTAACAGCTCATTCAGGACAGCTCTGACACCGCAGGAGCTGCTGCATTTTCCTTTTTTGTTTTTCCTCCCCAACCCTCTGCATGTATAAAGGAACTCAGAATCTGCAGAGATCAATACAAGTATGGAGTCACCTTTTCAAAGGTTTTATGAATTTCATAAAGGCCTCAGGCAGAAGTTGCTGGACAAGCACTTCCTTGCTCCCCCTTGCATGCTGATGGTCTGACCTGAGCCAAGTCAGGTCCCATCATTTGCCTCTAAAATCAGTTCTTCTCTTCTCCTACCTAAGCTGGAATTTCTGCCCTCTGTTTCCTCCACACTATTTTCAGATTTACTGCCTAAATTAATCTGTTATTGTAAATCTGTAGACTTATAATTTACATGAATGCTGACAGCAGTCTTTTTAATTATTTTCTTTAGTGTTTGCACATACTGAATCTCAGCATTGTATTTAGATTATCTTTGCTCCTTTTTCACATCCAGCCATCTTAGGTGATCCTGTGCCTGTGTCACAGAATCATAGAAGGGTTGAGGTTGGAAGGGACCTCTGGAGATATCTGGTCCAAACTCCTTTCATCTACGGTCAGCATGTGACTGAAACTTCCAAACACATAGATCCCAAAAAGTATATAACTCTCAAAAACCCTGTTGTTTAAACTTCATTAACAAGCCTGCAAGCAAAAAAAAAAAAAATATTACCAAATATATAAGAAACTCTATATACAATAATTATTTAAACATAATAATAAACTTGAGCTTTTTAGGACAGGAAAGTAAACCCAATATTTACAAACAGACCTAAAGGAGAAATTCAGATTGAAAGGACTTGGACTCTGACTAGGTTGCGATGATTAAAATAGTTATTCTTCTGTAAAGGGATGTAAGATCTTTAATTAAAAATGCTAGGAAGCTTAATTTTATACCAGGAAGATGGCTTCAGGTTTGACTTTGTGTACCACTGTGCAGAATAACCAACTAACATGCTTCCTTGTAGCACATAAGTTTTTCTTAGACATTGATTTAAGCCCTGACCCTTCATAATTCTCTTAGTGTCAAGCCCTGAGAGGTTCACAGCTTGAGGTGATATGGCTGCAGCCATTAAACCCCTGTTTTAATCTCACAATTGCTTTCTAGAATGCTTGAGAAATCCATTGCTGGAGAAATTTGGAATAAAAGCCCTTGATCAAAAATCAGGAAGACTATTATTTGAGCTGAAGTAAAATTACAGTGTGTGCCTCTGGGATGCAAACTAGCTTTGTAAAATCACATCACCATGTGGTATAAGTGCTGTGAAGTAAACCAGAACTATTATGGTCATATTGTTCCCTTCCCCTCACTCTGGCTTCTTAGCTATTCTCAATTAATTTAAAAGCTTTCCCTGCCAAGTTGTTCTTTTCTGCCTTGGAGCTGAATGCACACTTCTTGATTTTCAGCATCCACTTCCCTCACAAACGAGTCATTCACTGAAAGCAGTAGTCCATAAACTCTTGAATATACACATACTTTTAGTTCTAAACTCCTGACTGACATTTTATAGCTTAATATGATTGCATATGCCAACTGAAGATCACTTTCTGTTTTTCACAAGCTTCAGTAAGTTGATGAATTACTGATTGTAACTAAAGGTTACTGGCCTCTCTCAGTTTAAAATTTTGTGTTCAGTTGCTTTTGACTTGCTGGACTTAGGAAATAATATTTCATGCTGCAAGTGCTTCCAGGAGTTGATCCAGGAAAGTTTATGCATGTCAAATGAATCCTAGCAATTTTTTATTTGGGAAGGTCTGACTTTCCTCTAGCATGGGCTTTCTGACTTGTGTCAGAAAGTACTCACCTTTCCTCCGTGTTCCTGCCACATGAAAACCCACACAGATCAAAAAGTCAGTCTGCATGTGCTCCAAAATGACAAAGAAGGCTTTTTCAGCTCAAATCTCTGGCTGTTCCGAGTGAACATGCTGCTGCATCACAGAGGGCTAATGAGTGACAGTATGTTTACCTTCCCCACCGAAGAATGGTGTGTGATCCCTTCAGCCTATAGATTTAAGATTAAGGTTAAAACAGTCTATAGATTTAAGATTAAGGTTAAAACAAATCTGCACTTTTTTTGTAGTGGCTACTTGTGGTAGCTTCAATATGATCACTGGAACCGAGGTACCACAGTCCTTGAATTAATACCAATGAGTCACTTGTCAGCTGAGCTGTGGTAACCGTCTGCTTGTGTGCACCTAATCCATTGCAAACGTGAAATAAAAGATATTAATTTAAACTACTGTGAAGGGAATTACCATAATAATTAGTTATACACATCTTGTTTCACAGTAAAGGTAAAACAGAGATATAGTCAGTTGCTGTGACTCTGCTGAAGAGCAGGAATTCATTAAACTGCAAAGAAACAGTTCCTTTTGAAAAGACAGTTTATGCACAGAAGAGGAAGATTCTTCTGCCTTGTGTTTGAAGAGAAGTCACCTTTCTGTTCAGTCCCTTAAACCACCTAGCTGCTGAGGAGGAAACCAGCTCATTCAAACCTAGAGAATGGCAGAGCAGTACGTGGGGAGGAACTTACAGGAAGGGACCACTGTGAACTAGTTCAGAAAATAAATAAGGCTTTTCTTTTGGAAACACATGCAGGGAATACAGTCCTGTCCCCAAGATACTGAGGGCAGGATTGACCTGTGACTAGTACACATGACTTTTTTCTTTCTTTAATATCACGGTGTCATGACTCTAGGCTTGGGCAGCAAAATGCACAATCCCCTCAGCTTTCCTGTTTTGAGTGGTTCTTGTGGTTCATAAGGCAAAATTCCTGAAGTCAAGCAGAGAAGATCTGAAGGGCAGTGTGGTGGCACGGAATATGAAGCTCATTGTAATTGGAGTCATATCTGGGGTTCACATGAGGGGCAAAAGTCCTTTCATGCTTTATGCCAGAAGAACATCTCCAAGGAAATATGAGAACTTCAAAGGTGTCAGTGCAAAGCTGTTGAACTTCACACACACTGTTAGATAAAGCTCACTATTCTAGAAAGTATTGCAGATAACTCAGTCTTGCCATCCATTTGCACTTTCTTGTAATTGAGACAGCTTTGTCTATAATATTCATGCTGTGTGGACACATATAAAAGTGACTTTTAGGAAGTCCTAAAATCCCTTGTACCAGAAGTACAAGGATCTTTACTAAAAACATTTGCATATTTACAAATTACATACATTATAATACACTACAACACAGGTGCTTTTTTTTTCCTCCCAGACAGCTTGTAACCATTGTAAACTAGAGGACTCTGAGAAGAACATGAGATCATTGTTCTTTTCGAAGCGCTTTGGGATTTTTAATGGCCACAAAGTACATGTTCATCCTAACATTCATGATGAGCCTTTCTTACAGAACTATGGATAAAACGGGAATAGATAAAATAGCTCTTCTGAGACACATAAACTCCAGATTAAAAACAGTTTGAAAATCAGGTGCCCTGGGGTAACGTTCCAAAACAGCTTCAAAGCCAGTCACCCTTGCAGGTGTTGAATACCTGCGGCCCCTTTTCTCCATGTGCTTTAATTTCCTGTTTCTTACTGAATGTGTGGCTCTGTGCCATTTCATTTCAACATCTCCACCAAATATCATCCCACAAAACAAACCTCTTAAATTTTCTGGCTTGTCCAAAAACTTGATTCCAGTAATAGGAGAAAATAGAAAAATAATATAAACCTCAACATTTTCAATGGCTTCCAGCAAAATATTTTTCTACCAGCTGAATCCAGTCTTCATTCTTAGCTGTTATCTCCCCCTTCCTGATGTGTCTAGAATAACAGAGCTACAGTTTTTGTCTGATGACATGGATTTAGTTGCTGTGACTAGTGCTGCTTCCTTTCATGTGAACTGTTCTAGCCTGCTTTGTTCTCCAGAGTTTTGCCTTCTGTTGCACACAGTGCAGATTTGTCTTTTATCCCAGTCTCTACTGTTAATTTTTGTTGTTGTTGTAAGGGGCATCTTAATGGCCAGACTGCTCTAGGAAAACATTTCAGAGAAAATGAACGAATATGTAGAGAAACTGTGCCACCCAGCAAATTGTATGGGCTGTTGCCTCAAAGAACATTACTTGCTTTTCTATGTTTGTTTAGAGGGTATATATACTCAGAAGATGCTTGGACTCTTTCTTTAAAATATGATGAAAATGATGAGGCCTTTCTTTACATCTATGAGACGACCTAGATTTTAAATAGCTGAAAGAGCATAATTGGTTAAGATACATTAAGAAGTTGTAATCACATGCAACTCTTCCAAACTACTTTATGTTTTTCTAGCTTCCCAACATGTACTTTTTTTTTCAGTTAGAGGATAAAAAACTTATGGAATATTGAACACTAATACATCAGTAACTAAAAATTGCATATAATTTCTTTTTCTGCTTGCACTAGTCATCATTTGGATACAGGTAGGTTCTTCCAGAGCACAAGAGCATAGTCAAATCTATGATAAATTAGAATCTTATCATTAGATTCAAAGAGCTGGAGATCAAGCTGAATACAGAGAATCAAATATATCCTCAGGTAAATGAGAGCCAAGGCCTGAAACATGAAAAACTGATGGAAATAAATGATCTTACAATGCCAGAAGAGAGCTGCGTGGAGAGGTTTCCAGCTTAAACTTCTCAGCATGTCAACTGGCTTACTGGAACACATCCCTCTCCTTAAAGCAAAGTATCTCCCTCCAAAGTCCATTGAATTCAATGTGTGGCTTACTTCTGGGTAGGAGTGGGTCGCTCTGACAAATCGGTAATACTGGGACATACTTCATGCTTTTCCCTGGGCATGAGCCAGCTGAATTGGTTCATAAAAAGTGACCCTGGGAGCACTTCCATAGTTTGTCGGTGTAAGGGGTCAGCAAGTAGAGCACTGAGACTAAAATGCAAGGTTATTTTATAATATTCCTAATCTTTTAACTGTAGATGGGCATGACACCCAAGTAATGATTTCAGGGTTAAAAAAGGTAGACATGGATACTTTAAAATGGCTTAGTATTCAATATTACAGTGAACACAGTGTATGGAGAAACCATTGTGAGATGATGATTTTTCCTGTGTAGTTGCAAATGCAGGATCAGTAACTAAAGCACTTGAGTCTCCTAGGAGGGTTTGTGAAATAAGAAACTCTCACTGAGGAATGGTTATACATTCAAATGATTCTGCTGTCATATGAAAAACTACTCAACAGTATGATTAAAGGCTTGTTATCTGGTTGCAAGAGAGTATGGTTTTCAACAGAATATTGACTTCAGTGGGGCTATTTTCATAGGCTATCATCAGGAAAAAAGGTTCCCACTTCAGTCTTTGTTAGTGAAGGTTTTGATCCTTTGTCAGGGAAGGAATGTGTCACAGATTCATGAACAAATTCATTTCTGTATTAGAAAAGAATGAAGAATGTATTTTTAAAAAAGGTAGTGAAACAAACAACGTTAGTAATAGTTTTAAGAATTAATTAACAGTGAATTGATGAAGCAGGAGCTAAACAGTCCCTGTTGCATGTTAAATTTTTGCATATGATTACAACATATCATCTTGCATGTTTATTGTATATTTTGAGAATATAAGTACTGAGTCAACATACACATAGTTAAAAAACATGGATTAAAAAGTCCAAATTAAATTTGTATTCAAATATGCATGAACGTGTATGCACTTGGTAGATGCTAGTGGCATTTTCCTGTTCCATCACAGTCCCATTTGATAAACATTAATATTTAAAGATTGATGACTTCCATTATGTCTGCAATATTGCTCATGAAAGTCTGCAAATAAAAATGTTTCCTGTAGTCAGGTAGGTCCAACATGAATTGGTACTGGAAGTATGTGTAATGACTGCCCACATCTTAGACCGTGTCTGCACAGGAGCTTCCTTATTGGTACATGAGTCTGGCTTACTTTATAGTTTCTAATGTGTCTGGAAATACATCAGCAAAATCAATATATTACCTTTGTATAACAGCTCCCCTCTCCCTTTTATTTCAGGAAAGTAAGCTATACCAGTAAATGAGAGGTTTTGTTGGCAGGGGTTTACTTGTGCTGAAGTCTGCTGAACGCAGCCATGTTGGTCAGCAATTACGTCCCCACAGCCTTAGCCAAGACAGATGTAGCAATTGTTTATCAAAGCATCTGTTCTTTGCCAGATGTAGAGAGTGAGTGGTTCTTGTGAAACGGGTGGTGCTCACTGTCACCCGTTGAGGTATAACACAGACATAGCATGTACAACCTCCTTTTTCACTACTGTACTTCAGAGCTGCTTTTGTGGAAGCCCCAGACAGCAGGCAAAACAATGTTTTTACTTCCTTAGTCTGAGCACATCATCTCTGAAGTCATGCCAGTACATGGTAACTTATATGATCTGTATGATAAGAAGCTGTCAGGACTTAATATATTTTTCCAGATAACCCACCCAAACTAGCAGCTCTTTTCAATATTTCTCAGAGCAGCAGTTATCTGTTACACTGATAGACTTGGAACATTTTATATCTTCTTACTAAGCTCTTTGCCACCGAGTTTGACTGTCAGCAGTGCTTTGAGTTGTCTGAGAGTTACTGAAGGAGGAAAAGCTTTCTTACCTAACCGAGCTGCTGCCAGCATCCAGGTCTTGTGCTGTCACTGCACCTATAATGGTCCCCACAGGTGTATCCTCATAAACCTCCATTGTGTACACAGGCTTGCTGAAAACTGGAGGCTCATCCATGTCCAACACGTTTATCTTCACAGTGGCAGTATCTTTGAATGGACCCACGGAGTGAAATCGGTGGTCAAGATGGAGATTGGAGGCCTCGACTTTAAAGGTGTATGCCTTTTTTGTTTCGAAGTCTAATGGCTGTAGAAAGAACAAAAGCAAAATGTTAGATCTGACTGAAAAGTAAACCTTGCAAAATCAGTTTGGTAGGATTAATCTGACATACTGTAAGATGCCTTCAGTGTAAACTTCAGCTCCTGAGCTAATCATCTAAGCTTGTTTTGCAGTTCATCTCATGCTAAGGTGGTTTCTGAAACAGGCCAGATGAATCATACCCAGGAAATGGCTGTTTCTCCACATCAAAAAAATCAGGATGACTGG
Organism: Pelecanoides urinatrix; assembly: GCA_013400755.1. NCBI lineage: Eukaryota > Metazoa > Chordata > Aves > Procellariiformes > Procellariidae > Pelecanoides > Pelecanoides urinatrix. The sequence goes on from VZTQ01005331.1 coordinate 73,062, forward strand.
CATGGATGTAAACAGTTACACTGAAGATGTCTGAAGTTAAATGAGTGAGATTCATCTCTTGTAAATGAGCTGTGTGCCGGTTAGCCAGAGTTTTGCATTCACAACTCCCATGCACAGGCAATCAGCTGTCTCTAGCTGATCCAGTTCCTTAAACAGGACATTTCCATTTCTTTTAGCAGGGAAACCTTTCAGAGGACCATGACAATAATGGAAATGAGCCCAAATGAAAACTCTGATATATACCAATCCGTCAATCCAAACTTCAGGTGTGGCTTGGAATGTGAATTCAAACTTGATCCAAACCAAGTTTTTCCTGTACAATGTCTATATTAGCAGTGAACTGCTATTGACGCTGTATATTTGAGCTGCAAATACATTGAAAAATGCAGATTTTGACTGTGTCTTGTTATCCTAGGTGTAATCCACAAGGTCTTGAAGGCAGCATAGCGGCTTTTGTGTACCTATCTGTTTTTTTGATGGAAATGCATCCTGCAATCAGATTCTTTTGGTGTGGGTTTCCGTCAATGTACATCAATTTGGTTTTAGAAGAGTAATCATCTCAAAAACCTTCATGCAGTCTTATTTAGTTGAAAAGACACAGAAGCTTTATTTTCAGTTAAAGGGTTTAGCTATATTGGCTTTCATGTTGTTTTTAACGTGACTGACAGTCTTTTCCTGATGTCTGGGCAACACTGGCACCTAGTGGTTTCTGCCTATAATTGTCAAATTGGAAATTTTCTAACGAGAAAGGACATGCTATCTGGAAAAGAGAGCAGGATCACAAATGTATGAGCAAGAATATTTCAATGTCTGTCTTTTTTTTTTTTTCCCCAGCTATCATTACCGCAGTGTTTCCAGTCATTTGTCACAGCTAGGGTAGATTTAAATGCTGCCATTTTCTGTCCATATCACAACAGGACATAATGGGCCAGATCACTGGCTGGTGTAAATTGAAGTAGCTCCATTAAAATCAATCGAGTTTCCTTGACTTACATTAGCTGGACAGCTAGCATAATGATTTTAAATCCTTATGAAAGACTTTATAATTTTAATAGACCAGACGGTCAGTCTTTTCTGAGCTGGGGACTTAAAATTAGCCATCCAAGTCTATATACCATAGAGATAATCAGGCTTGAAAGCCAGGTACGACTAACCAATCCACTACCACATGCAACCATCCTCCTACAGACAAAATTCCCAGTAAAAACCAGTATGAGTTGCACCTTCATTACTGGACTGACAGAAGGAAGAAGAAACTAAGGCTAAGAAGAAACAGACAAAATTAAGTGTGGTAGATATTGTGCCCTAGTGGTGAAACCCTAAGCTGTTGGCCTTCACTACAAATGGACATGCTAGTTCGTTATCCAAATGGTCACACTGTCTTTTCAGTTTCTATACTACCCATGTTCAGTGCTATGCATTGCCAAAAAAATCCCCCCCAAACAAGCAACACCCCCAACTCTTCTGCAGCTGATTGTCTAAATTGTTAACACGTTTTCAAAAAATATATTAAGGGGAGAAAACCTGGAGTTTAAAGAACCAGTCTGAAGTGGGAAAAATCTAAATATGAGGGGTTATGCTAAAGATAAATGATTAAGACAGTGAAAGCAAGAAATCTAAGCTCTCAGTTAAGCAGTAATTCTAACTGATGCCTTGTATGTATCTTTCATAGCCCCAAAATTACACTAAAACTGTTCGGACTGGCTCCTGTGTTGCATGAGTATATTTGCATATAGATGTGCTAATGGAAAGAGCCCTAATCCATGCGGTCCTTGCAGGCTGTCTTTCACTGAGTTACGCTTCAAGGCAGCAGTACCAGATCACGGTCCTTGGCCAGTGCCTGGTGACCACTTCCATGGTGCAAGGGGAACAGAGTCCTGAATAAGGCTTTTATTTTACAAAAGTTATGAGTTTTTCCATAATAAACAACATTTTTGCTAATATTAAGACAGTGTCTTATTAACTGTGAACTATTCAACCATTAGAGGAGTATTTCTAATTGATATTCTAAGTACCAGTGACAAAACAGATGTATTTGGCCCCCCTACCGGTTCTTATCTATGTTGCAGTTACAAGCTGCTCTATATAGTTGCATAGTAAAGCACTATCAGCATATACACAGCTGTGTGCAGCAAAGGCATTCTACAAATCCCAAAATCAAATAACACATACTGACAAATCACTTTATCTTGCAACTCTGAAAGTACCACGATTGGACTTATTTAGTATGACTAGGAAAGGACATAAAGAGCTCTGTGTTAGAAATAAATGTATTTTGAAATATTACTCTTTCCCATATTCAAGGTAGAAGTTAAGAAATGCTACTATATAGATGTATCTGTATCTAAATTTATATATTAGATAGATAGATGGATAGATGG